>CM065706.1:19062621-19070121 GCA_017654935.2 Phymorhynchus buccinoides | reverse complement strand
TAAGGGTGGAAAGTGGTGTGTTTATTGGGGGGGGGGGGGGTTATTATTGGGGGGGGGGGGGAGAGGACATAACTCTGGCCGGGTTTGCATTGTCACAATGCGTTGCTGCCGCTCGGCGATGCCCTTGTTTATGATTGCTTAACTGTATGACATGTATTTGGTTTTGTTTACCCCCCCCCCCCCCCTTTTATGATCAATTGACCTAGGATACCAAGGCATCTAAAGTGTTATCCGTTATGTATTTATGCAAGTTAATCTTACTGTTTGCTTTTAATTTAGGAATAGTGCATTTAACTAAAGGGCTATCTTTAGTAGCTTTAACTTATAGTGTGTGTGTGTGTGTGTGTGTGTGTGTGTGTGTGTGTGTGTGTGTGTGTGTGTGTGTGTGTGTGTGTGTGTGTGTGTGTGTGTGTGTGTGTGTGTGTGTGTGTCTGTGTGTGTGTGTGCTCCTGTTAACTTTCATTGTTTCCATGTTATCTACTTGTGCCTATTGTTTGTGTAGAATTGTCTTCTTCAATGTATGTTGTGTAACTGACCAGTTAATGAAATGTTTTTATTATTTATTATTTATTTTATGCGCAAGCTGGGCAACACATTTCTTCTATTTTGAAGACAATAAATTGATTTGATGTGATGATTTGATTTGATTTAAGAGCAGAAAATCCGACCGCAATAAAACTTTGAACATGAATACTGCTGTATACTATTATAAAGATAAAGTTTATACCTTTAGATATATCTGTTTTAAAAGCAGAAAATCCGACCGCAATATAACTTTCAACATGGATACTTTATCACTGTCATTCTGCCCGGACAGAACAAGGTCTCGATGATAAATAATGTGTACATCAATATCACACACACTGGAATGCGGAAGTCGTTCAAGAATTCAACAGACAGCAAAATCTTAAGATAAGCGAGGTATCCATGCACACATCAAATACGGATGGATAGGGCTCTAAAAAAAACAACCCCCCCACACACACACACACACACACACCACACACACCACACACACACACACACACACACACACACACACACAGACACACACACACACGCTCACGCACGCATACACGCGCGATAACGCACGGGAGCGTGGATCACCTGTTTACTGACAACTTTTGAATATTTGGAACATTTTGTTAAAAGCAAAAAGAACAAAAAATTGCTGCTAAAATTGTTTTAATGTTTGGACCCTGGTTTTTCTACTCTTAAAGGGTATTCTCGCCCCCAGTTTTTTGTTTTGTAGTTTAAAGGTTAAGATGGATGTTTTCGGCATTAACGTAAAAACGTTTTACATCTAGGCATCTTGCCCTTTACATCTAGGCTAGTTAAGCCACCTCGACTCTACCACATATTTTTTATACACATGCATTCTTTTTGTATAATAGGCGCACATCTAAACAAGCAAGGACATACAGAGAAAACACATACATGCAAACGCACATGCATGTTTGCGTGCATGTGGGCCTATGCAAACGTACTGACAAATGCGCATGCACACCCAAAGGCCCAAAGTTTAATCGTTATAATGTAAACTCTTCATCAAACATTCAGAAAACATGTTGCACCAAAACAATGTGGGTTTGAAAAGGATACCAAATTCGTCTTTCTTCTTATTTTCTCTGTCCATGAACCTTTTAAAAATCAATGCTCAGCATATTTAAAGAGGCTTTTGGATATTGGAATTAGACCAGTTG
This sequence comes from Phymorhynchus buccinoides, assembly GCA_017654935.2. Lineage (NCBI taxonomy): Eukaryota > Metazoa > Mollusca > Gastropoda > Neogastropoda > Raphitomidae > Phymorhynchus > Phymorhynchus buccinoides. The sequence continues at coordinate 19,068,418 of CM065706.1, read as the reverse complement.
GATATTAGACACCAATTGGAGGATGTGAAGGTTTGCCTCCAATACGGTAAGTGAAGAAAAAGGGGTGGGTGGGGTGGGGTGTACTTTTACCATTCTATACACCTGAAAGGGACAAGGTACTACATGCTTAGTTTCCTCGTTCTAACCACCACCTCTCTCTTTCGCCCCCTTTCTCCCCCCTCCCCCCTCCCCCCCTTCCTTACTCCGTCGATCTCCCTTCATTATATTCTTTCATTCTTTTTTCTTCATAAATCATTCCAGTCAAATGGGAATCAAGGTACAAGGAACAAAGTGTTGTTGTTTTGTTGTTGCTATGTGTGTGTGTGTTTGTTCACGTTCTTCCCTCCCTTCCATGGCGGATCCGGTATCAATCAATCTGTGATTCGAACCACAATTAGCATAGACAAGTCAGGGCAAGAATCAAAGTGACGTAAATAGAACAGAACGTGTTGGGAAAAGAAAGAGCATAGGGACGGATGGCTGGTGTGGCGTTGTGTGTGTGTGTGTGTGTGTGTGTGTGTGTGTGTGTGTGTGTGTGTGTGTGTGTGTGTGTGTGTGTGTGCACGCGCGCACGTGCGTATGTGTGTGTGTGTGTGTGTGTGTGTGTGTGTGTGTGTGTGTGTGTGAGAGAGAGAGAGAGAGAGAGAGAGAGAGGTATTATTTAGGTATTAGGTACTTTATAGTCACAGAGGCGTCTCTGTGAAATTCGGGTTGCTCCCACATGGAGAGCGCGTCGCTGCCAGAGGCGCGCCCCCCCTTTTTTTTTTTTTTTTTTTTGCATGCGATTTTTGTCACTGATGAGGGAGGGGGGGGGGGGTAAATTTTGACCAAATGACAACTTTTTCGTTGCCACTGGGTTTAACGTATGCTAAGTGCATGGGCACACGGGACCTCGGTTTATCGTCTCATCCAAAAGACTCCACGTTCAGACCATTAAGGCCTAGTGCAGAATGAGAGGAAAAAATCCCCTGTACCCAGGTTCGAACTCGGGTTTACTTGACACGAAGCGAAAATGAGAGAGAGGTGCACGCGGACGTTGAAATGAATAAAAGACAAAGTGGGAAACCATCCGTAGCATGACAGTGTTAGTTAGAATCAAGTAACCTACACCCAAAACAGCTACGGATATTCATGCTAATATTATTATGCTGGTGCAAAATAGAAGTCCTATTAAATTACTTACATTGCATGGAATGATTCACTAAGATGGGATGTGGCCATTTGAGAGAAAGGGGAGAGGGCACAGGGATGGGGTAAAGAGTATTACAACAACAAAACTCACAAAAAGTCAAGCACCACAAATTGTAACTGCAAATGGAATTTAATCATAAATAATAGGTAACTTTCAACTGTTGTGAATTCCTCTTCAGCATTTCAGTCAATGAACTGAGCAAATCACACAGCAAATTGATCTCCTGCAAAATGCATTATTACGCATTAAGAGCTAGGTCGTTGTGTTTTCATTGTGCTGACTAAACATCAATATGATTTTGTTGTTTGACTTTTTGCGAGGAGTATATTTATCAAACGGTGGTAGCGACACAAACAAAAAATAATTATTTGCATAGAATCTCCTCGAAGATTCTGGAAATGGTCTCTCTTAAGTTTAATATTGTCGGAGTTTCTGACTGCATATTTTATAGCCCATGGCTTTCTGAAGAACAATAGACCGCAGCACAGCAGGGGGTCTTGATTGTATGTCAGCTAACAGCTCGAGACGACAAGTGCCTGCCATGCACTTAACAAAAAAATGCAAATAAATTCACCGAAAACGTGTGGCAATCACGGACACGTATGTTGTCTACGACACCTGTTTACACTGACTGGAGATCGTAACTAATCAACCGCAACGGTGCTTACGTTTTGGAGTGGATTTCCCCTGGTGACTGCTATTTTAAAAAGTACATTAAAGTAAGTGCAGAAGATCAATGTCATTAATGAGGTGGTAGTGGTTGTATGATGGTTCGTCCCACGTGTGCTCTATGTAGCCCAGCGGATGTTAAAGCCCACTTTCATTCATGGGGTGAACAGGGAAACTGCAAGTCAACATGAAATGGTAACACCAGGATCTATCACCATCGCTAAACTGTAAGTCAACATGAAATGGTAACCCCAGGATCTATCACCATCGCTAAACTGTAAGCCAACATGAAATGGTAACCCCAGGATCTATCACCATCGCTAAACTGTAAGTCAACATGAAATGGTAACCCCAGGATCTATCACCATCGCTAAACTGTAAGCCAACATGAAGTGGTAACCCCAGGATCTATCACCATCGCTAAACTGTAAGCCAACATGAAATGGTAACCCCAGGATCTATCACCATCGCTAAACTGTAAGTCAACATGAAATGGTAACCCCAGGATCTATCACCATCGCTAAACTGTAAGCCAACATGAAATGGTAACCCCAGGATCTATCACCATCGCTAAACTGTAAGTCAACATGAAATGGTAACCCCAGGATCTATCACCATCGCTAAACTGCAAGTCAACATGAAATGGTAACCCCAGGATCTATCACCATCGCTAAACTGCAAGTCAACATGAAATGGTAACCCCAGGATCTATCACCATCGCTAAACTGCAAGTCAACATGAAATGGTAACCCCAGGATCTATCACCATCGCTAAACTGCAAGTCAACATGAAATGGTAACCCCAGGATCTATCACCATCGCTAAACTGTAAGCCAACATGAAATGGTAACCCCAGGATCTATCACCATCGCTAAACTGTAAGTCAACATGAAATGGTAACCCCAGGATCTATCACCATCGCTAAACTGTAAGCCAACATGAAATGGTAGCCCCAGGATCTATCACCATCGCTAAACTGTAAGCCAACATGAAATGGTAACCCCAGGATCTATCACCATCGCTAAACTGTAAGCCAACATGAAATGGTAACCCCAGGATCTATCACCATCGCTAAACTGTAAGCCAACATGAAATGGTAACCCCAGGATCTATCACCATCGCTAAACTGTAAGCCAACATGAAATGGTAACCCCAGGATCTATCACCATCGCTAAACTGTAAGCCAACATGAAATGGTAACCCCAGGATCTATCACCATCGCTAAACTGCAAGTCAACATGAAATGGTAACCCCAGGATCTATCACCATCGCTAAACTGTAAGCTAACATGAAATGGTAACCCCAGGATCTATCACCATCGCTAAACTGTAAGCCAACATGAAATGGTAACCCCAGGATCTATCACCATCGCTAAACTGTAAGTCAACATGAAATGGTAACCCCAGGATCTATCACCATCGCTAAACTGTAAGCTAACATGAAATGGTAACCCCAGGATCTATCACCATCGCTAAACTGTAAGCTAACATGAAATGGTAACCCCAGGATCTATCACCATCGCTAAACGTGTGGTTTTTCCTTCTCATTTCCTTCTCATAACAAAGTGCTCAAAAAGTTTCACAAATGAAGCTATCGTTTTGATTTTTTGCAGCTTATGAAGGAAATTTAAAGCACGAAATTTACTAAATTTTGTTTTACTAAAATGCATTGGACAGCTCCAGAAATTAATAGTTTCCGTGGTGGTATCTAGTTTTTTAAAAAGACAGAATCCCACCCCCACCCCTTTTTGGGGGCTGCAAAAAAACAACCAAATCTAAACAAAGCGAAACACTTTTATGTTTGTTTCCCAAACACGACTAACCTATTTTGTCCGTAAAATTTAAATTAAAGACTGCGTGTTTAACATTATGTACAGGCCTATTTGAGCATAATCGTATGAACAAGAATTATGTGCTGTTCATGAACTCATTGGAATTGAAAACGAAGACTTTGGAATTGAAAACGAAGACTTTGAAATTGAAAACGAAGACTTTGAAATTGAAAACGAAGACTTTGAAATTGAAAACGAAGACTTTGAAATTGCGAAAGTATCTTTCATATAAAAAAGAGATGTTTTAAGACAAATGAGGGGAGGGGAGAGGGAGACGGGGGGCACCATGGAAACTATTCATATTTGGAACACTCGGAGGCATCTTGAAAAAAAACTATTTTATTTTACACGCATTAAATCTTGTTCATACATAAACATAAAAGGTCAACACGATAGCTTGATTATGAAACTTTTCATTCGCGATTATGTGGGTTGCATTTTTGATGGCCGCTTTTTTGGTGTTATCATGGCAAGACCTTTTTTTTTCAAATGTCAATCCCACTTGTTTTTATTTAATGTTCTTTCACCAAGTACTTCTTAACAAACAAACAAAATCACACAAACGCATGCGTGCACGTACTCGCACGCGCGCGCACACGCACACACACACACATGCACACACACGTATACACACACACACGTACACACACACACACACACACACACACACACACACACACACACACACACACACACACACACACACACACAATATGCATAAGAGATGCAGGCTATAGAGGCACTTTATTTGTCTGATTTTTTTCTATGTAGCCTTTTTTTTATACGGCTTCTTTAAAGGGGCACCCTGACGGATGAGGTTTTGCAAGAAACACGTCGAGATCACCAGGAAAACATCCTTTACAAAGATCGCAACACTCACATTGCCCTGGTTTCCCAGAAATCAAACCGTCAAATCGGCGATTCCTTCTTTGCGGAGGTGCTGGAAGTCAAATTCTTTCAGTGAAAGAGAAGGCATGTGTCTTCTCTCTTTTAATGGCCGCCTGAGTTTAGACTAAAAAGCAATATTTTAGTTTAGACCAAATCTTTTGCACAAAAGTTTCACAATACAAGCCTTTTTAATATTTAAAAAGAAAAAAATACAGTTTACCTAAAGGAGTTTCACGCACAACAAAGAAAATAGCTCCAGTTTTTATTTTATTTTACTGCACTACCAAAAGAAAAAGCTTCAACCACAATGAGTGACCTTCACCCACCCCATCCAAAATGGCTTCTCTCTCCGGCATCTCCGCCAAGGAGGAATCGCCGTTTTGACGGTTTGATTTCTAGGAAACCAGAGCGAAGTGAGTGTTCCGATCCTTGAAAAGGTTGTCTTTCTGATCTCGTGATCTCGACGTGTTTCTTGCAAAAAAACACATCCGTCAGGGTCCACCTTTAAAGTTTATTTTCTAAGGCTTTGTACGGGCGGAAACCTCATGCGCATAATCAGCAATTAAGTAAAATAAGAAAAAAAAAGCACTCGCGTTTCTGCATGCGCTTATCCCATCCGCTTATTTCTGACTTTCTTTTACATATTGCGAAGAAGAGCAGGAGATTTCCGCGTGTAATGTGCACAAAGCCTAAAACAAAGACAAATCGCTTGGTCATGTCAGGGTCACATTTATGTTGCTTCTAACCGTTTGGCGTCTATGTTTTGTCCAGACGACTACTCTAATTATTAATACACATCAAAATGAATATAAAATAACATATTAAAAATTCACAAAGATTGGTGAAAAGGTTGACTTTTTTTATGATTAGAAAAATGCATTTGCAGAATTTATGCCTCTCGGTATATAAGTTGGTCACTGTCTACACCATCGCAAACACCTCAAGCCACAATCAAACGCCTTAGCTAACCGGAAATTGAAGGTTAAGTGGAGTTATCATCAATTGGATTATCTCGGAAACACGGCCATCTTGACTCGGTGTTGGTGGGAAATAATGTTTGTTCCGCCTCCCCAGGAAATTGTGCCACTGCCATCTCCCATGTATGCTGTACAACAGGGCTGGCTAAAATCCTGCTTTATCATATATAAGCTATAAGCGAGAAAATCGTAACTTAATTAATGTTAAAGTGTGTGTGTGTGTGTGTGTGTGTGTGTGTGT
>CM065706.1:19045121-19060121 GCA_017654935.2 Phymorhynchus buccinoides | reverse complement strand
ATCTCAAGTAGGGGGTGAGATGACGCATTAAAATGACGATTTGTTTGAGTAAGTTATTGACGTTACGGGTACTTCAACTGATGCTGAAGGTGCTAGCCTAGATCACAGAGTTACTTCAACTGATGCTGAAGGTGCTAGCCTAGATAACAGAGTTGAAGGTTGTAGCTCCATGGTGTATACCCGCGCGCGAAGACAGTGGGCTGGAGTTTCTCCCAAGTTTCATCTTTACCCTTTTAAATTTGAAACTGGGGTGAAATATCCCTTAGAATCTAAACAGGGGGTGAGCGTAACCCTAAGAGAGGAGAAAATCAGAAACCCTGTCCTGTAACAATGACATTCCCACCAGGCCCATTATTGCCCCTGAAGTCGTTCCGGGACACCAATATCTGTAACAAAGTCTACAAACTTTTCGACCCAATTCTAGACTAATATGGACGACATCGCAATTTCGAACTCTAGTTTGGGCCAGTATAAATGAGAGTAAGCTGCATGCTAACTGGTTTTCTACAAAAATGGAAGCAAATTGTCCGGCCTAAACCAGGAAGCGTTATACACTACAGACTATGAAGCTTGACAATGATTCTGTTATGTAGGCCTACGGACACAAATGGGTCTACTAAATCATTCGTCTAGACTGTGTAGAAAGTTTTGTTGTATTTCTTAAAAGCATTGTTTCATTTTGTGGACAGCAAAGTATTTATAGTATTGTATCGGTTGTATTGTGTTAAATTGTCTTATTTATGGCCAACTATAAATAATGTCACATAACGTCATAACATAATGTGACATAATGTGACGTTATATAAAATAACATTCGATCAGTGATACACATGCGTGCATAGGTTCATTTTGAGATAGTTGTTTTCTGTGATGAATCAATCGGTTTTTGGATGGTCACAATGAATGCTCTCTCTCTCTCTCTCTCTCTCTCTCTCTCTCTCTCTGTTTAATTTTTTTTTATTAGGTCTAATTATTTTTTTAAATCTTATTGTTTCGATGTTTTCTTTCACCACAGGACTGAGTGTAATAAGTATTTAAACTTATCTCATTACCCTGTATAAATACATTTTCGTTCGTTCGTTCTCTCTGATTGGCTTTCAGTCTCAGTGCTTTTCTTCTTTCATTTTTTTCTTTCATTAACCTAATCCTAACTATACCCTTAACCAAAGAAAGCAAAATGTTGCTTCTTGGTAGAAATTTTATTTTCGGAGTAGACAGCCCGGAGTTCGGAGTTCCTGTTTCATGAAAATAACCCAATAATAATCTTAATCTTAGCGGAACAAGGCAAAGAAGGAACAAGGCAAAATATTGCTTTTGGTGAATTATTTTCAATGAGAACATTTTGATGGAGGTAAGGGAAGTAAGTTGTTGTCTTACCCTGGCTTAAAGACTCCAGGGATCATCCCAACAGCCGAAGCACATGAACACTATGGCACAAATGCACCAGAGCTGAAAACACTACGTTTAGGGAAATAAGTTCAAATTACACTTTTATCAAAATTCAAACAAAATGTTTGGTAATAGTGAACATTGCTCACTCTTGTACCAACCTGTCAGTCGTGAAATATTGCTCTGGTCCAAATGTCGTCTGCTTCTGTGAAACGTTTGGCAGTTTACATTTGACTTCCGTTTTTAAACGTCTTGATAGAAATACGGTTATCAAAAGACTACAAATATACACACTGCTGTGACTGTGCCGGTTTATAAAGAGTCGACACTTTTGAATTGGCGAAACTCCGCCCCTTTTCGTTACTGTTGTCAAGTCGTCATCATGTCGTCATCATTTATTGCGCATGCGCATGTGTAAAACGTTTCCATGAACTCTTTTGGGGGGTCGGCAGCACACTGCTGTGACTGTGCCGGTGTCGCAGGTAAAAAACACTGCAGGCAAAAAACACTGAGGGAGTGTTTTTTACCTAGGCAAAAAACACTGGGAGTGTTATTTGCCTAGGAATAAAACACTCCCTCCACCAGGAAAATAAGACTGTGGTTAGGAAATTAACACTCCCCAGGCAAAAAAAATATACAAAAATGGAAAAACAAAATGTAAAATAAGAAGCCCACCCCAATTATCTCATGAAATAAAGAAAATTTCAGTCAAATTTGCCCATGTGCTAAGACATTACTTCTTAATAACTCAATCGCTCCCGCTTTCTTTCCGCCCCCCCTTCCCTCTCTCTCTCTCTAACTCTCCGCTTTCTCCCCCCCCTTCTCTCTCTCTCTCTCTCTCTCTCTCTCCTCTCTCTCTCTCTCTCTCTCCCCTCCCCCCCCCCCCCCCTCTCTCTCTCTCTTGAAAACGATAAAAAGAAAACACACTTTTATTCAGTGTTAAAATAGTAACAAAAAATGGGTATAAAATGATGGCGCTGATACCATAATTTTACACAACCCTCATTCCTCCTCTCTCTCTCTCTCTCTCTCTCTCTCTCTCTCTCTCTCTCTCTCTCTCTCTCTCTCTCTCTCTCTCTCTCTCTCTCTCTCTCTCTCTCTCTCTCTCTCTCTCTCAAATTAAATGGAAGATCTTAAAACAATAAATGTTAAATTAAAAGGCATATTTTAGTCATATCCATATTCTTTTTCAGAATATTGTTTATGTCATGCTCGTCTTCTGATTGTCATCCGATCGTTTTTTACTTTCATGGCTGTGTTTTTAATTTCGTTGAGCATGAAATACATCTTTCAAAATGAGCACACATATTTACCAAATAGATTTTTTCATCAGTGTTTCTATTGTGAGGAGCATATTCCAGCCAACTGCTGGTGTGGCCACTTTGAGTGTAAACACTTATTGTGGTGCCCAGAAGATTGGCTGTGGCTATCAGTTCAGTGTCTGTGGCCTAGGTTCCTAACGATGCCATGTTGGGTAATGTCAGGTAATCTCAGTTCTGTGCCTCCATTAACGTACTTGCTTATAATATTGCACATGTTTGTTCTGACTGTTTCAACAACAGCTGTCCTGATCTGTTTATGATAGTCTTGGGAACCAGTAATGTCTACGCTAATTGCCCTAAAGAAACAGTTTCCGTCTCCTATGATTGGCTCTATCAGCCCTGGTTCTTTCAGATTTGTTTCTTCTAAAAGATATTTTTTTGGAGCTGGCAGTCCAAGTACGTATTTTTCACACATCCGTCGCCAATTCGCTTTTGTGCCGCGATTTTTCCGACACCAGTCGGGGTAAAATCCGTCTTCTAAAAACTTCTGTAGGGGAAGACGGGGTAAAAAGCGCATGGGCGGGTAAGAAGCCCACCCCAATTATCTCATGAAATAAAGAAAATTTCAGTCAAATTTGCCCATGAGACGAATGCTAGACATTAACGCTCGTCTCATGGGCAAAATGAGACTGAAATTTGCTTCATTTCATGAGATAATTGGGGTGGGCTTCTTACCCGCCTATGCGCTTTTTACCCCGTCTTCCCCTATATGCAGAAGATTTTCTTTGGCATAAAGTTCGTTGCTGTCCTTTGGGCGGCCCATTGCCTAATAAGAAAGCTTATTTGAGAGCAACTGAAACACATTGAATTTTACTCAGTGGTATTAATTCAAACCGCGTTGAATTGTTCTCTCCAAATAACTGTAAAATCGTGATTTAAGGGGAAAAGGGTAGTGGTAGCAATTATGGCTATTGTCATATCAAATTCCGTAAGATTTTTTTTAAAAACCAAACGGGAATGTGTTTTTCCTGAAGTATTTTTTTCCTGCGTGACGTGAGTGCTGTTTACCTAAGGGGAGTGTTTCTTTCCTAGGAAAATAATCCACAGGGAGTGCATTTTACCTAGGAAAAAAACACTGGGAGTGTTTTTTGCCTAGAAGTCTTTCTTGCCTGCTACACCGGTTTATAAAGAGTCGACACTTTTGAATTGGCGAAACTCCGCCCCTTTTCGTTACTGTTGTCAAGTCGTGATCATGTACCCCGTGATTTATTGCGCATGCGCACATGTGTAAAACGTTTCCATGAACTCTTTGGGGGGGTCGGCAGCATGTCCGGGCTGGCAGTATTACCAAAAAAGGGTTTTGTTTGGTGTAACCTTGTTTGGTGTAGCCAAGACGCATCAAACAGCCTTATGTTATTTAAAGTCCTATTTTTCGAACAATAACTTGAATCAAGTTTGCGTATGTGTATGAATTTGAGAAGAGAGAGAGAAAGAGAGAGAGAGAGAGAGAGTGGGGGTGGGGTGGTGGAAGACAATTATGAGAAAGCGGGGTAGGGGGGGGGGGGCAATAATATTGTGCAATATGTTTTAATGTTAAAAACCCTGTATTTCACTTGATATATTTTTGTTATTTTATCCATAAATATTTTATGCAAGCACACCTGTATATCTTAGTCTGTGTGTGTGTGTGGGGGGGGGGGGGGGGAGGGGTAATCATCACATTTAATTGAATTAATTTTTATGTTTTAGAAACTTGTCTGCCTGCTACTTCATAACTGTACAAATGTTGTTTTTGATAGATAAAAGTGTGTGTGTGTGTGTGTGTGTGTGTGTGTGTGTGTGTGTGTGTGAAGATGTTTAATATGTTGGGGTCTCTGTGCATGTGGGCATTTCTCACTCTTTCACATGGTGGAACGGTGATGGGCAAGTTACATTGTGACTGGCCTGTCATTCCGTTGCCGTGGTGGGGGTGGGGGTGCTCACGTGTACAGACACCCCTATTAGGGTGTTCGCATCTATTGCATTTGATTCTGTTTTTGCTTTTTTTTGTATTGATCGATTGCAAGACACATTTCCTTGTTTTTTTAAAGATCAGGACAATAAAAAATGATTGATTGATTGATCAGGAGCGGTGGTGGTATTATAAAGGACTGGGGAAGGGTAGGGGTGTTGGATGTGTGATATGATGAATGCCAAGGAAAGGCACCCCCCCAACCCCCCCCCCCCCCCCCCCCCCCTCTCTGTATCTCGTTATCTGTAACCTGTCCCTAATACTGGTTAGTTGGCCATAAATAAGACGTAGCTATGGTCATTAACATTAAGTCTTCAAGTGACTTCACTTCAACTCGGCCTATATTACTACAACAACAAGTAATCACTCAGTAGCTATGTAGCTGTAAAAAAGCAATAGTTTTATTTGGGGACCAATAAGGGTCATATTACAGTGCATAGGCCTAGAGCTTTAAACTACCTACCATAATCTGAAATTAACATGTATCACACACACACACACACACACACACACACACACACACACACACACACACACACGTCCCCCCCCCCCCCCCCCCCCCCCCCCCCCCCCCCCCCGCACTTCAATTCGTTGATTAAAAAGAAAAGAATTATCACCATTGTTGTGAACAGACTTTAAATTAAATCAATCAAATCACAGAGAGAGAGAGAGAGACAGAGAGAGTATAGGCCAGACAGACGTTTAAGCCTCAGATCAAGTTTTCGTTCACATTTTTGGTAGATGAGAAATAAAATGGTCTTTCTAAATGTAGTTTTCGCGTTGAATCCAAATATGAAAAGTTCTCAAACATTAGTGTGCCCACTATAGCGGCGGCTGTTAGTCTTTAAGTTGGCAGTTTATAGCACAGGCTGCTTCCCGGTTGATTTTAGAATTAAAAAAATGTGCTGAACTCGATTCCACCGGGAAGCAAGTGTGAATCGGAGCGTGGAATAAGTTATTGGTGGTTTCAGGCTGGGAATTAAAATTACGCGATTCGCCGGGTTGTCCTGTGTCGCCTTTTTACTATGACCAAATGATTTCACTTTTACATAGCTTAATTTAACGAAATGTCCCACATGGCTTCGGCCCGGAGGACGTAAAACAAACTTTTGACTTTTGACATGATTTCACTGCATGTATTTTGTCTTTCCCCCATCTTCATCTTAACAAAATGTCGCATATGTCCTAAGCAGGCCGGAGGACGTAAAACACATTTCTTATGTGTTTTGTCTTAAGTATATAGGTATAAGGTAGACTAAGTATATGCTCTCAGTCTCACATGCATAAATCTACACACATTCGTGTACACTAACACACACGCACGCGTGTGCACACTCACACATATATACATAGGCCTACAAGAACGCATGCAACACACACACACACACACAAGAACGAATACAAACATACACACACTTTAGATTCACAACTCTCTCTCTCTCTCTCTCTCTCTCTCTCTCTCTCTCTCTCTCTCTCTCTCTCTCTCGTGTGTGTGTGTGGAGTGAAGAGAGCATTACCTGTGTGGCCATTGTGTTATTTTGTATTAATATTGTGTTTGCTTCGCCTTTCTCCCCCCCCCCCCCTCTCTCTCTCTCTGTCTCTGAGTCTCTCTCTCTCTATTGGTCTGTCTGTCTCTTTCTCACCCCACCCCCCACCCCACTGGTCTGTCTGTCTCAACCCCCACACACTGGTCTGTCTCTCTCAACCCCCACACACTCTCTGTAATGACATAATTTATCTCTGGAAACATATTTACATCCAAAGCTTTGCACTTATAATAATATATTGTTTGTGTGGATTTTCTTTCAATTTTAAATGTCCCTGTAATGGTTATGTTAGTTAGCTTATAACACATAGTAATAACAACAATACTAATCATGGACACTTATAAAGCGCTCCCTTCCCTTTACAATAAGCTCAGGGCGCTGTAGATCAACGTTAAGATAAACACTACAATACAATGAATAAGGACTACACACATGAGACAAAAGCACAACAATCAACAAAGCATCGTAGGCCTACATAAACACTAGCTAGGCTTATATATGAATAGGGAGAAACACATAAATCATAATGGGCATAAAGATATAATAAAGAGCAAAATAAATTATTCACAATGAAGACAAAATGCAAGGAATTCGCCCTACGCACATGGCTTAGCCTAAATACTAAGTACATAAATGTATACATAACTTGGTGTAACACTTAAACTTGCTTTATGCTTCAGCTTTTATATTGTTATGTGACATCGCTTGGAGGTTTCTTTACTTTATAATTTGGTACTTTAACTTGTTGTATTGCTATGTTACGCTGAGTTATGTGGAGTAAGCTTACCGGTAGGTTTTGTTCTGTCATATCCAAAACAAAGTCCAAGCCAGTTATCAAGCACATGTTCAGGCATTCAGCGACAATAAGGGACAAAAACATTTAATCCGCCTTTGGTCGTATTTTTCAGGCAGTTAATAGTCGTTATGAGAATGCTAATCAAGATTGCCTGCTTTAATTTGCATAGAACCAGATCTTGATACATATTTAGGCCTAAATAGTTTTAAAATTGATTGAGTTGTATCGTTCCATATGTATCCAACAGCTTATAAATAACGGTTTTAACCGTTATGTCTGTTATATAGGTATACAGACATAATTAGCACAGAAAAAAAATCATACATCATGAACCTATGGCTCCCACCCCCCACCCCCCCACCTGCGTGCACATCTCGACCCTTCCAACGGAAGTGTCGCCATCTTAGTCCTTATTTGTGTGTAAACAAAGTGAAAATGTTATCTAAATGTGTAAAGAAAACATCCAGATGTTATAAATACAGTTTAGATAAGTTTCGAATTGGAACAGCCAAATACGCAGCATCGATCTGGCATTTTTCAAAAAAAGTTACTGACTAATATGGCGCTCCTTGTGGCCGGATATGACGACACGTGGGTACCAGCCATTATCACTGATTATGACCAGTTATGCACTTAATGCTGTAGTGAGTGGAACACTGTAATCACTGAGCCATACAAACAGAAAACAAGCTAAGGGTTTTATCCCGATTCTACAGTGCTAATGTTCTAAATGAAAGCATCAAATAAAGACTTTGAGTTCATTGTCAGGATATGGTATGTGAGGTATAACGGGTTACACGAGGAGAACTTTGAAGGGGTGAGAGTAAGATAATTGTTTTTTTCCACCAACACGTTGCTCTTTTGTCCATGACCCTTTTTGAAGGGGGGGGGGGGAGGGCGGTGTGAAAAAAGGGGTGAATGATGGAACAAAAACTGAAGCTCTATATTTGGGCACTAAACATGTACAAACATGAACTAAATGTGACAGCCACCAAGACATTGCTGTTTTGTCCATGGCCCTTTTTTTAAGGGGGGGGGGGGGTGTGAAAAATGGGGGAAGGGGGTGAAAAAAGGGGTGAAAGATGGAACAAAAAACAAAAGCTCTATATTTGGGCACTAAACATGTAAAAAAAAAAAGAGGACAAAATGTGACAACCACCAAGACATTGGTGTTTTGTCCGTGGCCCTTTTTTTAAAAAAGGGGGTGTGTGAAAAATGGGGGAGGGGTGAAAAAAGGGGTGAATGATGGAGCATAAAAATAAAGCTCTATATTTGGGCACTAAACATGTAGAAAAAAGGACAAAATGTGACAACCACCAAGACATTGCTGTTTTGTCCGTTACCCTTTTTGAAGGGGGGGGGGGGGGGGGGGGGGGGGGGGGTGGGGTGGGGGGGGGGGGGGGGGGGGTGAAGTGGAATGAGAAAAGGGCTGAATGATGGAACAAAAACCAAAACATGTAAATAAAAGTACTAAAAGTGACAAAATCGTGACAAACACAAGTGTCATATGGTTCCAAGCAGGAGATTAATGTTACTACAGTTGTAGGGTCACCGCTTTTAACGGTCACATTCAACCAATACATAGCGCTGACAGTTTTCTTCCCGTCAAGTATTCAATCTAGGATAGTTCTTCTACAATTTCCCTAAGTTCTGAAACTCTACCCTCAAAAGAGAAAATAAAGTTTTACGACCCTCAAAACCCCTAATTCGACCTATTTATAGGCTTTGACAACAGACAGACATTGACATTCACGGACAGTAACTGTATTTAATGCATCCATCCAACCAACAGATGATTCTAACAGTTTGTTTTCTGTTAGAAAACAAATGTATTAATGTTCGTCTTTATGTACTCAGATTTACAAACTTGTATTTTAAAAAGCAAACTTTGGATTTGGGGGGAACTTTTACAAGTGCACTCTTACTGATGATCAGACGCGCTCCATCCGACCAACAGGTGACTCAAGCAGTTTGCTTTCTAACAGAAACATAACCTGTGAATGTTACTCTACATGTCCCCAAAGTTTCAAAGCTGTACCACAAACTGCCAAATTTGGCCGCATTTCGGCGTTAACAGCTTAAGCTACTATGGCGGTAGGAAGGGGGATAATTTACAGCCTACAAACAATGTCGATAGGGATATGTAGTCTTTGTTGAAAGGAAATGATGTATTGTTTTGATTAAATTAAATGCATTTGTCACCACAATGTGCAATCATTTCATTATACACTAAAACAAAGCACTGATGTAAGTCATAAATCATAAGTTTATTTATTGTCCATTGGCATTGTACAACGCACATGGAAACTTGTCCTCCACCGTGTAAAATAAGAATATTAAATAAAAGTATGAAACTAGTCGTACATGGCGAAAGCCGATACGCGACGTTAAACTGAACTTCCATCCAAAAGTATGAAACATAAATTTACATTAGCAAATACATGTACGTAACTCTCACACCGCACCCAATCATTCATCCGCTCTCCGCTATCTTGCTCACTCATCATGCAACCCACCACCACTTCCGCCTTCATTATTATTGTGCTGTGTTTTGTGGTGCGTGTGTGTGCGTGTGTGTGTGTGTGTGTGTGTGTGTGTGTGTGTGTGTGTGTGTGTGTGTGTGTGTGTGTGTGTGTGTGTGTGTGTGTGTGTGTGAGTGTGTGTGTTGTGTGTGTGTGTGTGTGTGAGCATGAATGTGTGCTTGTGTGTATTTTGGTTTTGTGGGTTGTGTGTGCACGCATGTGTGTGTGTGTGTGTGCGTGTCTGTGTGTCTGTCTGCGTGCGTACGTTGTGTGTGAGGGTGTTTGTGTCTGCGTGTTGGTGTATGTGGTCAGTCCATGCGGCTCAGTTGCTGTGACTTACCGAATGGGGTATGAACGAGTTGGCGTCAATAATTGTGTGTTTATGTGTGTGTGTGTGTGTGTGTGTGTGTGTGTGTGTGTGTGTGTGTGTGTGTGTGTGTGTGTGTGTGTGTGTGTGTGTGTGTGCGTGTGTGTGTGCGTGTGTGTGTGTGTGTGTGTGCGTGCGCGTGTGCGTGTGTGTGTGCGTGTGTGTGTGTGCGTGTGTGTTAGAGAGAGAGAGAGAGAGTTGCTTTGCATATGCACTGTTGGTGGTTGGTGTCACTCTTGAATGTTTTTTTTTTTTTTTTTTTTTTTTTTTTTTTTTGTTATCTGTTGATGAATAATTGATTGTAAAGCGCTTTGGGCTCATCTGAGGTAAAGCGCTATATAAATGTACTGTTATTATTATTATTATTATTAACCCTTTCTTTTCTTTTTTCCTTCCTTTCCTCCTATTTTCTGTGTTCCCTTTCTCCTCCCCCCCCCCCCCTTTTCCTTTTTTTCTTACCCCCGGGCCACACACTTTTATCTTATGATTATTATCTTTAGGTAGGCTTTTCCCCGCTCTCTTTCATCCTATTGTCTGACTAAGATGGACATTTCCAAGAGCCTTAAGTGTTGTTATTTGATACAAAAATGTCTGGGTTTCTGTGTGACCTAGTGTTTGGTGTACTGACACATTCATACTGTGTGAAGCTGGTGTATGTGTGGGAGAGAGAGAGAGTGTGTGCGTGTGTGTGTGCGTGTGTGTGTATGTGTGTGAGTGTACGTGCGTGTGCATGTATATATGCGTGTGTGCGCATGCGCATGCATATGTGTGTATGTGTGTGTGCAAGTGGATAAACGTGTGCATTAAAAAAGTTAAGTGGACAATAACTACAACAACAGTGATAATGATGAAGATGATGATAAATAATGAATAAGTAAAATGGGAACCACCACCACTACCAGTACTAATATTAGTAGTAATAATAAGAAAAACAGAAATGATGATGATGATGATTGTGAAGATGATGACGATGATGATGACGACGATGATGATGATGATGATGATGATGATGATGATGATGATAATGACGATGATGATGATGATGATAATGATAATGATGATGATGATGATATAACAACGCATCAGTAGAACCATCAAGATGATGATAATGATGATGATGATGATGACGACGATGATGATGATGATGATCATGTCGCATGATGATGATGATGATGATGATGATATAACAACGCATTAGTAGAACCATCAAGCAGGACAATAGGCCTATTTCTGATAATAATAACATCAATAATAGCATCAATCATAATAGCAAAAATTATAATGACATAATATTGAACAAGATAACACAGAAACACACCCACGTCCATACACTCACACACACAGACACATACGTGTGCATGAAAGAATGACATCGATCCCTAACTACCAGTTGAAATGAAGTATCACAGATAAATATTAACTGCCCCCTCACCCTGATTACCTTCCCTCTTCCCCCTCCTTACCCCTAACCCTCTCCACTCACACCTCCCTTTCGCCCTCTCTTATTGTCTATATCCCCCCCCTCCTCCCCCCTCCCCCCCTCCCACCACACCCTTTCCCACTCCATTCCCTGTCCCCCCCCCCCCCCCCCGCCCGCCCCCCCCCCCCCCCCCCCCCCCCCCCCCCCCCCCCCCCCCCCCCCCGCCCCCCCCCCCCCCCCCCCCCCTCCCCGCTTCCCTGATCTTCGGTTTGTCCCTTGGAAGCAGTCTGCTCAGCCAGCACTTTGGTTGAACAACCTGATTGCCGATGGCAAAAAGGACTGGTGGAAGCGGCAGGTCCTTGTTGACAGGCTCCTCAACCTCTCTGAAGTCCCGCGGGTCGCTCTCTGGGCCGTCAGCACACTGTGCAGTGGGTGGGATGGGTCGGCGAGGATAGTCCGGATCCGCCTGACTGCTTTCCTGTCGTGGTGGGCCTGCAGGTCAGTCACTGGACGCCCGATGATGTTGCTGGCAGTTCTGGTCAGCTTGTGCAGTCTGGAGGCGTCTGCCGCACGCAGGTTGCCAAAGAAGCAAAGGGTGTTGTAGGACAGGATGCTCTCCACCATGGCCTGGTAAAACATCATCAGGATGGCGGGCTTGACGTTGAATGACCTCAACTTCCGAAGGAAGTAGAGGCGCTGAGTACAAACCACCGTCAAGGAAGACAACTCTATTTCAGTTTTAAGCTTATAAAGCCTAAATTAAGCATTTATTTGCCAATTAAGTGCCATATCACAAGTTAGAATATGGATCTAGATAATTCTGTTATGCTAAATTCAAATTTGATCATACCAAAATCAAAGAGTGTGTTCTTTGTTAGCAAACATGAACATTTTCATGACAAAATTGAACACTTCCCACTGCGGCGGCAAGGCATCCATGAAGTATTTTAATTAACGTGAATGGATTGATCAACACTGTGCAAAAAGTACTTTCGTTGATATATATTCAATATTAATTGATCTGTAGTATTATATAAAGCTACATACAATAAATAACAAATCCATACTAAATGTACTCACACTTACAAAAAAACATTATCGTCTATAACTCTTAACCATTTGCAGTTTCATTGGCCATGACTATGACCCAGCTGTCTGGATGTGGTTTGCAGGTGGCTTTCTTGAAAATGCACTTGGCACACTGGCCATGACTATGACCCAGCTGTCTGGATGTGGTTTGCAGGTGGCTTTCTTGAAAATGCACTTGACACACATGACTGGCCATGACTATGACCCAGCTGTCTGGATGTGGTTTGCAGGTGGCTTTCTTGAAAATGCACTTGGCACACTGGCCATGACTATGACCCAGCTGTCTGGATGTGGTTTGCAGGTGGCTTTCTTTGCACTTGACACACTGGCCATGACTATGACCCAGCTGTCTGGATGTGGTTTGCAGGTGGCTTTCTTGAAAGTGCACTTGACACACTGGCCATGACAATGACCCAGCTGTCTGGATGTGGTTTGCAGGTGGCTTTCTTGAAAGTGTACTTGACACACTGGCCATGACTATGACCCAGCTGTCTGGATGTGGTTTGCAGGTGGCTTTCTTGAAAGTGCACTTGGCACACTGGCCATGACTATGACCCAGCTGTCTGGATGTGGTTTGCAGGTGGCTTTCTTGAAAATGCACTTAGCACACTGGCCATGACTACGACCCAGCTGTCTGGATGTGGTTTACAGGTGGCTTTCTGGAAAGTGCACTTAGCACACTGGCCATGACTATGACCCAGCTGTCTGGATGTGGTTTGCAGGTGGCTTTCTGGAAAGTGCACTTAGCACACTGGCCATGACTATGACCCAGCTGTCTGGATGTGGTTTGCAAGTGGCTTTCTTGAAAGTGTACTTGACACACTGGCCATGACTATGACCCAGCTGTCTGGATGTGGTTTGCAGGTGGCTTTCTGGAAAGTGCACTTAGCACACTGACTGAATTTCTGATGCTAGCGGACAGTGCCTTTTATGGATTCTGTTAGAACGTGAAAAATAATGAATCATTTTTTTTTTTAAACCAGAAAACAGAAAACGCGTGCTTCATGTTTTTGTACATATTCTTTCCTATATATAGTTGACAAATATAATCCACACAATAACGTGGAAGACATTTTGAAGGGTGATGTTTTGAAGCAATCAACAGTAAAGTGAAAGGGAGACCTGACAAGTTGCTGTAGATGCACACCCCTATAGCCATACATATTCTTCATCATTTCTTGATCAGCATCATCCATAGGATGCAGTGGAAGACATGTTGAATGAGTCAATAATATACAGAGCAGTTGCGAAGCGATGCGAGAGGGCATATGCACTAGTTTAATTTGTAGCTTTGCTCCAATACCAATATGTAAAGAGTACAAATGAACACAGTCTGTCTGGAAAAGATGTAGTGATCTGAGAGAGAGAGAGAGAGAGAGAGAGAGAGAGAGAGAGAGAGAGAGAGAGAGAGAGAGAGAGAGAGAGAGAGAGAGAGAGAGAGAGAGAGAGAGAGAGAGTATCAAAGATTGTCTCTTTCAGAGAAGCAACTTGATGGCCACAGAAAAAGAAAAAAACCACTCATGTCAAAAATGGAATCAGATCACACAAAGATAAAAGAGTGTGTGTGTGGGGGGGGGGAGGTGTGGTGGTGGTGGTGTGTCACAAAAGATACCTCCCCCCCTGCCCCCAATATTTTGTGTGGGGTCCAGTGCCCCCTGATTCTCCAGTTAGAACGCCCCTAAAATGAGAATAGAGAAAATAAACGAGGAGAAAAATGAAAAACTTTTACGCATACAAAATTAATTTAAAAACAAGGACATCGCCGAGCGGCAGATATGTCCTTTGCCGGCTACGCCCTGTACCTGCCCCGCCCTGTACCTCCCTTCCCCCTCACATCTTAGGCCCCCGTCCTCCTTGTGTCCTTTGGGTGATACACATGCACACCTTTGACTGGGTGAAAATCCTTTTTCCAGGATGCACACCCTTAATTGGTGGGGTGTACACCCTTAAGACATGTCTGCCACTCTGCGACATTTAAGCCCCACGTGGCACATTTTGTTCTACGATGTCTTTTACTTTTAGTATTACACCCCCTCCGTTACCGGGATGTACACCCTTAATTAGTGGGGTGTACACCCTTAAACAATGGGATGTACACCCTTAACTCGGAGCCATGTCTACTGCTCGGCGACATTAGTATCCCACGTGGCTATAATTTGCCCTGCAATGTCTTCTACTCTTATTGTTTACACCCACCCACAAAATTTGGAGTGATTCTATGCAGGAGGGTGAAGAAAAACGGAAACATGTCTGCCGCTCGGTGACATTGTATTTCCGAGGGATAATTTATGTACGAATATATGTTATACTTTTAGTCTCACATCCTCACACAAAATTTGAAGGGATTCTATCTTCTAGTTCACGACTTACAGCTTGGACAAGAAATATATAGCACAAAGAAGAACATTTCGGTTTTCAAGGTCACACTTCAAGGTCAAGGTCCGCATGGCGATAATTTATGCATCATGGCGATATTTTATGCTCGGATGTTTTCTACTCTAGGTTATGCGATACCACGCACAATCTGAAGCGCTTTTGACAAGTAAAAATGTGGAAAATATGGCTTAATACCCAAATGTTAGACCCCTACCACTTTC
>CM065706.1:19012621-19040121 GCA_017654935.2 Phymorhynchus buccinoides | reverse complement strand
AGATGTGTACTAAGAGATTAGTTTGTCTCATTAGAAAGTTTCATTTTCCCCCAAGAAAATTCAGTAAAGTACATAAATACTGTTTCGAACAATAATACTGCTAACTGATAAATAAATAAATGAAAAAGAGGTGGGTGTGTGTGCAACAACAATAACAACAAGGGCGTCGCCGAGCGGCAGACATGTCCGTCACCAGCAATGCCACGCACTGGCGACACCCCGTAGAGTGTCACATCCTGACACAAAATTGGAAGGGATTATGTCTTCTAGTTCTTATAGCGCAAAGAAGGAAATTTCGGTTTTCAAGGTCACACGTCAAGGTCAAGGTCAGCATGGTGATAATTTATGCTCGGATGTTTTCTTCTCTAGGGTATACAGTACCACATACAATCTGAAGCGCTTCTGTCAAGTACAAATGTGGAAAATATGGCTTAAAACCCAATTTGTAGACCCCTACCACTTTCAAGGCCTACCGATCTCCCGGACCGTGACCTTGATCGGTATGCCACCATCAGAACGGGCATAAGCCAAAGTACCTCCGTGCCAAATTTGAAGAATCTAACACCAACGGTGTGGGAGTTATGGCCCCTTAAAGATTTTTGATTTTCAAGGTCGTACGCCAAGGTCAAGGTCACGAAGGCAAAATGATTTGCGAGGATGCCTTCCTGTCATGGTGACACACCAGCACACAAAATTTGACGCCGATTCTGTCAACCCATTCGAAAGATATCCTTGTGACAGACAGAAGGAGAAAAAATGACCCTCCGATTTTCAGGCTCCAGTGATCTTTTTTACCTTGACCTTGATTGGTATGCCATCATCAGAACGGGCATAAGCCAACAATGCCACGCACTTGCGACACCCCGTAGCAGTCACATCCTGACACAAAATTGGAAGGGATTTTGTCTTCTAGTTCACGAGATACAGGTTGAAGAAGAAACATATAGCGGAAAGAAGGAAATTTCAGTTTTCAAGGTCACACTTCAAGGTCAAGATCACCATGGTGATCATTTATGCTCGGATGTGTTCTTCTCTAGGGTATACAGTACGACACACAATCTGAAGAGCTTCTGTCAAGTACAAATGTGGAAAATATGGCGTAAAACCCAATTTGTAGACCCTACCACTTTCAAGGCTTACCGTTGGAAAGATATCCTTGGGACAGACAGAAGGAGAAAAAAATTACCCTCCGATTTTCAGACTCCATCGATCTTTTTTACCTTGACCTTGACCTTGATCGGTATGCCATCATCAGAACGGGCATAAGCCAAACCACCTTCGTACCAAGTTTGAACATCCTATGTCGATCGGTGCCGAGATATGGCTAAAAATAGATTTTCGTTTTTCAAGGTCGTACGTCAAGGTCACGACGGCAAAATGGTTTGCGCGGATCTCTTCCTATTAAGGTGGCACACCTTCACACACAATTTGACGCGATTCGGTCAAGCGGTTCGGGAGATATCCTTGGGACAGACAGAAAAAACAACCCACCCACCCCAAAAAACAACAAGGGCGTCTCCGAGCGGCAGACATGTCCGTCACCAACAATGCCACGCACTTGCGACACCCCGTAGCAGTCACACCCTGACACTAAATTGGAAGGGATTCTGTCTTCTAGTTCACGAGATACAGCTGGAAGAAGAAACATATAGCGCAAAGAAGGAAATTTCAGTTTTCAAGGTCACACTTCAAGGTCAAGATCAGCATGGTGATCATTTATACTCGGATGTGTTCTTCTCTAGGGTATACAGTACCACACACAATCTGAAGAGCTTCTGTCAAGTACAAATGTGGAAAATATGGCGTAAAACCCAATTTGTAGACCCTACCACTTTCAAGGCTTACCTATCTCCCGGACCGTGACCTTGATCTTGATCGGTATGCCACTATCAGAACGGGCATAAGCCAAAGTACCTACATGCCAAATGTGAAGACTCTAACACTAACGGTGTGGGAGTTATGGCCTCTGAAAGATATTCGGTTTTCAAGGTCATACGCCAAGGTCAAGGTGATGACGGCAAAACATTTTGCGTGGATGCCTTCCTCTCATGGTGACACACCAGCACACAAAATTTGACGTGATTCTGCTAACCTATTCGAAAGATATCCTTGGGACAGACAGAAGGAGAAAAAATGACCCTCCAATTTTCAGGCCGCAGCGATCTTTATTACCTTGACCTTGACCTTGATCGGTATGCCATCATCAGAACGGGCATAAGCCAAACCACCTTCATACCAAGTTTCAACATCCTATGTTGATTGGTGCCTGAAATATGGCTAAAAATAATAATTTTGGTTTTCAAGGTCATACGTCAAGGTCAAGGTCACGACGGCAAAATGGTTTGCGCGGATCTCTTCCTATTAAGGTGGCACACCTCCACACAAAACTTGACGCGATTTGGTCAAGCGGTTCGGGAGATATCCTTGGGACAATTTTTTTTTTTAAATGACCCTCCGATTTTCAGGCTCCAGCGATATTTTTTACCTTGACCTTGACCTTGATCGGTATGCCATCATCAGAACGGGCATATGCCAAACCACCTTCATACCAAGTTTCAACATCTTATGTCGATCGGTGCCCGAGATATGGCTAAAAATAGATTTTCGGTTTTCAAGGTCGTACGTCAAGGTCAAGACGGCAAAATGGTTTGCGCGGATCTCTTCCTATTAAGGTGGCACACCTTCACACAAAATTTGACGCGGTTCGGGAGATATCCTTGGGACAGACAGAAAAAGAAGAAGAAAAAAAAGAAAAAAAGAAAAAAAAAGAAGAAAAAAACCCAACAACATACAAACCAGCCCATCGCGATTGGTCCGATCACCTTTGGTGACGGACTAAAAAGGAGAAGACATTATCTATAAACTTTTCAACAAAACACAATTTTTTGAAACTGGTTAGTGTCTACAATGAATGAAAAGGAACCGCGACAAGGCATCCATGTCACTGAAATCAGGCCTTTGTTCGTTCGTGCCAAGTCACTTCACGTACATTTTGCATGTAGGACAAATTGTCCATTTCATCAGAACCTTTGGGTGGCGAGGAAGACTTGACAAACAGATATTCACCTCTGCATATTTTTACACACACGCGCGCGCGCGCTCGTGCACACACCCACACAAACACGTTTTAAAATGCACATGCAACCTTACACATTGCCCTACATTCATTCACTCAGTTTTTACATCAGTTCAGCGGCACATGCAAACATCCATTCAAATAGAAACACTTCACGCATAATTGTGTGAACAGACACACATTCATACAGAAGTGCACGCACACACGCACACACCCATGACGCACGCACACACACAAGCATGCACACACACGCGCGCGCACACACACACTGTTAACCAGATGCACGCACGTGTATTGAAGCACAGTAACACACTCTAGCTATCCAAGGTATCTGGGACGTCCGTAATGACGTGCAACACCTCAAGTCCACATTCCATTTTCTCTTTCAGTCTCTCCAGGTCAGCCGGGGCCCAACCTTGCAGCTTGGCGTGGATGTTGCGTTCCTCCTGCGTCACGCGCCTAATTAACGTCCCTCTTCGCAAACCAGTAGAAATCAGGGTGTGTGTCGGCGCCTGTCCAGTTGAACTGGAAGTACAGGTCGTCAGTGGCACGGATGATGGTGTCAGGTGCCTCTTCAGAAGCATGCACATCGTTAAACAACTCGTTACTAGTAGTGTCCCTCAGTTTTCTTTACAGTGTCCTATCCGCCAGCTGAGCGACATAATCTTCTCTGTGTGTGCGTGCGTGCGTGCGTGTGTGTGGAGGTGGGGGGTTCTAAACTACAAATCCAAATTATGGATCCGAATAATAATGACAGACTTCATTATTATTCCCCATCCCCCTTCACGCCCCCCCCCCCCCCCCCCCCCCCCCCCTATTATGTATGCAATACTCAATTTAAAAAAAAAAATCCCTAAATATTTTTTTGAGATTGGGTGTTATTGTAGAGATAGACAGACGACACAAGCAGAGAAAGAGAAAGAGAAATGAACAGAACAGAAAGAACGTGTTGAAGTTCGCTCATACTCTCTGAAGTTACACACACACACACACACGCGCGCACGCATACACACTCACACACAAAGCACTGCAACAGTGCAAACCGTCAAGAGTTATGTCTAAATATGCTGCAACTAACCAGTCAGATAAGTTATGCTATACTATACTTGTCAAAGGAACAATGCTCAAGTTTAACTTTTACTGTTTGGCCAATACCTGGAGTAGTTAGTTCCCTATGATTACTGACAATGTTTGAACGATTTGTGCTTGGACACAAAAAATAAAAAAAACCCACTAACAATCAGCAACGTAATGATTATCGAATGGAAACTTCCTTTTTCTCTTGCCTATCCCTCTATAAATTTGTATTAAAATCCATCGAGTGTTTTTTGTTTGTTTAGAAAAAAATACAAATACATACAGACAGACATAGACCAAAAACAATACCTGCCGCAGACTCTGTCTGTCTGGGTTTCAGATTAAGATTAAGATTATAGCCCCGTCGACAACCAAGGCCATGTCAGGGCTTTCACCACAGGGTAACTAAAAACTAGTGCTGCAACAGGTCATACATATATTTGTACCATAGTGTTCAAGTGCTTCGGCTTTTGGGATGATCCCTGGAGTCTTTAAGCCAAAGTACTACAACAACATACAAATATAACGATTGCACTGTGCACTCTTTTAGCATTATCGATGCCATAAAGTGTAGTATAGGCCTTCTACTCAATGACTGTCATTGGTTGGTGGACATAGGCCTGAAGTGGAGTCATCATAGTACAGGCCATAAAGTGTAGTGTAGGCCTTCTACTCAATGACTGTTATTGGTTGGTGGACATAGGCCTGAAGTGGAGTCATCATAGTACAGGCCATAAAGTGGGAGCTGTACAACAGCACAGCTTTACTACACTCACTAAGGGAACATCATACTACAGTTTAGTTTTCTGTGTGAATGACTACCACTCTCCAACTAGGAGGCATTTTGCAATGGCCTTTAGTGCTACAGACAAGGGGATTCAATGGCCTTTCTTCTTCTTCGATCGTTCAGTTTCCTGTCAATTATGAGCGCAGATGCGTCATACGCCTAAGTAAGAAATAATTAGGCCCTGTATGTCCGACTTCGGCTGGAAGAAATCTTTTTGGAAAAAAGGCAGGAGAATGGACCGGTAACGCAGAAAGATAGTGGCTAGATGACAGCAATCAGGGGGGAAAAGAGAGTGACAGATAAGAGGAAGTTACAAGCACAGAACTTCCAGAAGATGGGGGAACTATTCATACAAAAGACCCCCCAGTATCCTCACGGGGGGGGTGGGGGGGGGGGGGGGTTGCCTTTCAGGACCCATGCCAGCTGTCATCTTGGCAGAGAAAGAAAGGGGATAGAATGGACCGGTAACGCAGGCTATGACAGCAAGCAAGGGGGGAAAGAGTGACAGATTAGAGGAAGCTACAAGCACATAACTTCCAGAAGGTGGGGAACTATTCATACAAAAGACCCCCCAGTATCCTCACGGGGGGGGGGGCTTTCAGGACCCATGTCAGCTGTCCTCTTGGCAGAGAAACAAAGGGGCTGTCCGTGGGCAAGGCCTGTCCGTTGCAAAGTCCGACCCAGTCCTCCAAAATAGTTGTCACCTCTTATGCTGTCTGGAAGTCATTGTCGGTCATGGGTGGCTGGCAAAGAAATGTAGATAGGAGTAGGCCAAAATGCATGCCGATCTGCATTGCTTATGGGCGGCCCTGCATGTTTCACTGCATATCCTGTTTTAAGTGGATCAACCTTTTGAAACTGGGAACAGATTTTGGAGAGCAAAAACCAGTAAGAGAAAGTGATTATTGACAATCCTGAACGGACAAGCAATTATTCAGGTGAAAGGACTGGAAGAAGTCATTCAATTTATTTTTGTTTAAGAAGTATGCCAAAGATGTTTAATATTTGGTAAATTGCTTGGGTTCTGCAACAAATCTTTGCCCTGAAAAAATGAGCCACAAGATTGATACCCTACTTCTGAAGTGAAGACATGAAAAAGTGGTGGGTAAAATGTTAACAAAACTTTCTCCCAGTTAAAGGGTCAGATGACCCAAAATCAATCACAAATGACGAAACTTAGGTTAATTTTTGTCGTATCCCGATCAAGCCGTTATATCAAAGGTAGTTGTCTGCTGATCTAGTTTAACAATTTGTCCTGTGGCAGAATTTCAAGAAACGGAAGTGATTTTCTTCACTTTTTACAATACCACTGGCCTTGTCATTTTTGACATTGTGCATGACAAGTAGGCAATCACTGCTCATAACTATATGAAAACCATTTTTCACAAAATGATGAGCTCTGTCGGCACTAATAGAATCCTGCTACATTATGAAATTAATGGTCCTCTAAAGGTCAAGGTCACAATGACCTACCCTGATCAACAAGATGTCCAAGTCCTTCCCCACTCACTCCGCGGTCCTGACTTGATCCCATGCTGCTTTTGGTTATTCGTGATATTAAAGCAGAAGTTAGCAGGTCCAGGGCCTGCAAAAAGCATCTATTTCACAGCTCCACACCTTCTTTCTGTCGGAGTACCAAAAAGTACTTGAATAGAAACCAAAACATTAAGCGCTATAGAAATTGTATTAACAAATAAATAAACACTTGGAAATGTGTGTGGTTATCAGAGAAGAGTAGTTTACAAAAATGTAAAAGTTTAATGTAGAGTCACCACTCAGTTGCTGTTTTACAACTGTAAGGACATTATCTATGGATGGGCCCACATAGCATAAGATCACTTTTCCGCTCTTCTATCAGAATTTCAAAGACAGTTATGATCAGAGTTCGTTAAAAATTGTTTTATTGAGTTTTGTGCGAAAAATAATAATTTTGTAGACACGCTAGTAATAATTGAATGAAATTTTACGTCATGTTTGGATATAAATTTGTTGTTTGTTAACTAATTCTTTTCACAAATGCACAACTGCCTTAAAGGATGTTTGAGAGCAAAACTCCTGTACAATTTAAGACAGTCTAGTGCTGAAGCATCCCTTGCACACGAACAATGATTACACACTCACTTATTTTATTATAATATAGCTTCCTCAAGCTCAACATCAGATTTACAACTAGGAAAGACAGCAGAAAGGGTCAACAAGCCCCCCACCAAAAAACAAACAAACTAGAAATGTACTGTGACACTACCAACCCAGCCAGACCAACATAATGAACACACCGACTGACGCATGTGCAAACTTCAATTCGAAGCAGGATGTGCATAAGCAAAAGAAATATGTAAAAGCAGGTCAAGCTATTGAATTACCTCCATTCCGTTCGCTTCCCTAACACTGTATTAAGCTTAGCAATTAAGTTTATATCAGCTAACAGACATACACCATAAAACCACCATAAAATACAAAGAACAATATGTTTAATTCTCTTTAAATCTTTGAAATATTTTTAAAGCAAGAACATTTCGATGAGAACACAACTGAACTCAATATTAATGTTTCAGGCCTCCGGCCTTTAAACAAAGGTGTGGCGCACACATTAAAAAAAAAAAAATGTATAATAATTACTATACTAACAGAATTTCATCATGAAGGTGGCTAGTTGCTTATGATATCTGAGATATGAGTTCTTCTCTTGTTCTCAGTGCATAATAGATGTACATAGCAATATTTCTAGTAATATGTACATTATCATTCGCAAGAAGTTGCTTTAGTTCAATAGAATTGACATTTGCTTCAGTCTCTGAGAGGAATGTAAGCATTGCATCTCAATAAAAAGCGCAGTTCGTTCTCAATTTGGTTACAAAATGGGCATGTTTTAACATGTTCTTTGTATCTGATATTGATGTTCATTACACCAAGACAAAATCTAACATTTTGATATGAGAGAAAGAGAGAGAGAGAGAGAGAGAGAGAGAGAGAGAGAGAGAGAGAGAGAGAGAGAGAGAGAGAGAGAGAGAATGATCTCTCGATCTCTCACACACACAAGCACCCACATCAGAAGACAAATGAAAAGGGAGGCAACTACATTCCTTTGACTTGCTAGTAAAGCTGAAATGAAAAGGGACTTAATTCTGTTTGCTACTATTTTTAGCTATGACCTCTCGATCTCTCACACACACAAGCACCCACATCAGAAGACAAATGAAAAGGGAGGCAACTACATTCCTTTGACTTGCTAGTAAAGCTGAAATGAAAAGGGACTTAATTCTGTTTGCTACTATTTTTAGCTATGACCTATGCACAACATTACTAAAAATAGTGCAGGATTATGAATTGCTCTTCTAAAAACATTCTTGCGTCAGAAAGACATTACCGATTAGCTTCTATTCATTTAAAAAAACGTAAACTCCTTATATGGTACTTTATTTATATACCCTATTTGATTTAAATCTGTCCAGTAGTTTTTGAAATAATTGAATTACAGACAAACAGACAGACAGCCCCAAAACAATACCCATCAGACTCCGTCTGGCCAGGTAAAAAATAACATACAACATATTTATATTCACACAATTTGCTTTATTTCCTTCCAATGTTCATCACAATCAAAATATGTACACAGATTCCATGATCCATACCAGGGCCTGTATTCACATTGAGATAGTAAAAAAACTATGAGACTTCTAATCATGATATCTTAGAAGTCCTTGCACATAAAATTTAGCCAAGAGAAGAAGCTGAACTCATTTGACATCAAGTGCCTCAGGAAAATCTTAGCAATCAAGTGGAGCGACTTTATCACAAATAAAGAGATGAGAGAATGTACAAAACAAGTTCCAGTGGCCAGCATCATCTGCAGACGACGTCTGAGTCGGCTGGGCCACGCTGCCAGACTGCCACCATCCAGACCTGCAAACCAGGTTCTTAGGTGGATCCAAAGGGGCAGAGAAAAAGAAGGAGGCCTAAGATGAACTGGCGTCAGACAGTGGGGCGAGACCTTCAGCTGGCAAACAGACGTTGGAGCGATGCCATCAGACTGACTGCCGATAGGAGCCGTTGGAGCGATGCCATCATACTGCCTGCCGATAGAGCCACTGGAGCGCCCTGGCTGCCTCATGCGTCGTCCGATGCGGGAGTTTCTAAACCTAAGTAAGTCAGATGTCCTTCTTAAGCCCTATTAAATCCTACTACGTTAGAAGGACTTCTAAGATATGATAAGTCTCATACTACAGTGGAACCTCCCTTATAAGACCTCCCATTATAAGACTCCCTCCCATATAAGACCTACTTCTCTGAGACATTGCCCTTCTTTGTAAGTATTAAAATTACCTCCCTTATAAGACGTCATTTTGGATGATTTTTGAAGGTCTTATAAGGGAGGTTCCACTGTATCTCAATGTGAATACAGGCCCAGATTTACGTATTGTCGGTCAATGAAGAAATGTTACGGTCTAGCTACTTTCCGCACCTCCTGGATTTGCATGCTTACACTGAAGCTACAGTGTATCTATATGTGAAAGAAAGGATGTGTACATAAGTCCATGTGCGTGTAGATGTGTGTGTGTGTGTGTGTGTGTGAGCATGTGCTTGTGTGTATGTGTTTTAGACAGAGTGCACAAATATACATGTGTGTGTGTGTGTGTGTGCACATGCATGTATATCTGTGAGTGTGCATGTGAGTGTATGTGTTCATGTGATGTGAGTGTGTATGTTAGGGTATGTGTGTCTGTGTGTGTGTGCATCCAGAGAACAGAGTCATTCATCCTATCACAGCGTCTTTTTTCTTCATTTTCCGCTTGATTCCTGTGCGGCGGTATTCCGCCCTCTCCTCCAGGTACTCCTGTGTGCACAGGGCCACAAACTCTGGATTCTGATACCTGCATGACAAACCAACATCAAGTTCTACTGATCTGTATCAGATTGTATTCCTTTTTGAATGAACTGACAGATGAAAAGACATCATCGTCATCTCAAAGAAAACATCGTTATTATTATCCTGAAAACAAGACACAGTTATCATTATGATCGTAACACCATTGTCAACACTGTCATTAGCATCATCATCATTGTCGTTGTCATCATCATTGTCATGACAATCCACTGCATAATAATTATCTCAAAGAGAAGACATACATAAGCGTCATCAAATAATCATTGTCACCATTGTAATCATCATCATGATCACTATATCATTATCATCATTGTCAAGGTTCTCATTCTTATGAGTGTGACAGTGTGCCGTATTTCATAAGGCCTACCTGTCACGCAATACTATTTAGCATACGACAAGTGTGCCTAGGCCCTTTTTCCAAGTCGCGCGCGCCTCGCTATATGACATCATATCTATTTTTAGACGTCACTTTTCAAATCTCCAACGGCCTCCCCTCAAATCTCAGGCCAACTAGTAGTAATAATAAACTTATAATTTAGCCATTTTCTTCTATTTGATTGTCATTCCAATATTAAAATCTTATTGTAGTTATGCCAATCACTTTATTAGTTTGTTAATTAAGCCATTGAATGGCTGATTTCTCCTAAAATCTGGCAATCTAACCGGCCAAGTTATGTCACCTCTTATCTCTATAAAACCTATTTTATCAAAGCCATCCTTTCATAATTTTGTTACTAAACAACTCTTCCAATGTCCTACAAACAAATTAGCTACTTTTATTTGACGTCAAAAACAGAACATTGACGAAAGCTACACCGACGCTGTGTCAACGTCACAGTCCGTCTGACCACCGGTGTGGACTCAGTCCTAAAACCGGGTTTTCGGCTAGCTTATTTTTGTTACTGGACATTGAATGCTAATTATATTTTAACTGTGTCATCTAACATAGTGACATAGTATATGTATAGAAAGGTCTTATTTTAGTGTATTAATCCATTATGAAAGATCGGTGTAATGTGGTATGAGTTTAGATAAATTAATTATTTAGTAGCTTGAACCTGTTTCAGTGGGCTCTAAAATACAAGGTTTTTCATAATTATTATATTATATAGTTAGATTTCCTTATTATATAGGTAGTCAGAATAGAGCTTAGTTCATCCTCTTTCTTCTCATATACAACATGCCAGGGTTTAATGATTAGTGGCATAGATATCTGTGTTGGACTAAACCAAACAAACACAGATCTGGTCACTCTCGCCACCCACAGAGCCATCGTGCTGCATCCCGTGACTGCTGTCTTTGCGGTCCGGCTCTCGAGCATATATATAAAAAGTGCCCAAAATCTGTGTTCACACTTTTTTAGCCAATAGTTATTATTTGAGTATTAGGGTTAGTCACTTTTTTCAGTGAAGCTCCACTTTGGCTCACTCATTATCGGCTGCTCGATCTTGGCCTGCCTTCTTGTTCTTGTAAGATAGGCCTATTAGTGACGTAGGCTAATGATGTTATTTTCATAACATGTGTTAGTAGTTAGGGTTCATTTTTATATGTGTGGCTTTCGCCTTGACTATCGATGCTGTGCATGAACTCTTAACGGTAAACGGCATAAACTTTCGCCTGCGGAACCGATGTTAGGCCGCCTAGCCTACAAACATTGATGCTGTGTGCACGAACTCTGATGATCGCTGATGTGCCTTCTCATTCATGCTGTTGATGTGAATCTACAGTGACTACTGTAAGTACTGATGGTTGAACTATGCTTTGATTTATTTTTATGTTTGTTAACAGCAGGAAGTCCAACTTTGTTTACTTTTTACCGAACCAATGACGTTCGAGTTTGCCGTGAATCTATGTGATGATCTAGATCAACACACAGCCGACACTGCTGTTAACGGTTGTTTAGGCACTGCCGTTAAACACTGCAGCTTACACACTGCCGTTTTGACACTGTTGTTTAGGCGCCGTTGAACACTGCAGCCTGGACGCTGCTATTCAGGTCACCAAACCGTCAGTTCATTCATAAATATAACGGCACTAGGCCAAAGTTTATGTTGAGAGACTGAAAATTAGAACATTCCGATCGTTCTGGTCTATCCTCACACCCACTCGTGTGTGACGTCAGTTTACTATGTGTAAACAATGAAGGGGCACTTCGCCTACATTATATTGTTTAAAGGCCTAACTTGCTCATTTTTATGTTATTAATACTATTGCCGACATTATATTGTTTAAAAGCCTAACTTGCTCTTTTCCATGCTATTAATATTATTCATCTAGGCTTATACCATGCTATGTATTGTATGATTAGCTGTTGCGTTAATACTGATACTATATAGTATTAACAAGGCATTCCTTTTTGATTGAGTTTCTTGCTACTTCAATGATAAACTCTCAATAGGCCTACATTTGTCTTTAGTCAGTTTTCCACTTAAAACTGATCAGCCTACTTTGATGTGTAGTCTATTTTTAGTAACACAGCATCTGATGATGTCAGTGTTACAATACTTGGTTTGGGTTAACTCACATGAACTCAAATGTTTGTGTATGAGTTAAGCAAGCATAGGGTCAGGTAAAACCGACCTATGTTATGTTTCCAAACCCAGCTAGGCTTGTGTCAGTGTCAGTTTAATCATGCTATTTAAGTCATAAAGTGAGCTCCTTCCACTGCTGTGACTGCATTTCCTCATGTTGTTTAACATTGAGTGCTATGGCACAAGGCCTACAATCATACCTAATCATTGTTATTTCTTGTTTATATTTATGTGTGCATATTTTGTATTGTTGCAGGATGTAATCTCTGCACTGTCTTTCTAGTCTTTCTTAGTAAATAAACCAAGTCAAACAACTGTCTGGTTTCCTCTATATGTTCCTGGTCTGCGTGGAGTGCTGATCAACACCCTCCAATCCTTATCCTGATCCTTATCCCTCATCAACCCCTCCTTATCCCTATCCCTTACCCCCCTTACCACCCCCATCACATGAGAAAAAAAGAAGTTCATTAATTATGATAAGGATGATGATGACTGTGATGAAGATGATGCGCCATAGAGAGTCAGAGTCTCTACGGTGTCATGGTCACAGTCATGGTCACATGACAGTGTCAATCAAGAAAGATTAACAAGTGCATTTCCCCTTCCCCAGGTACATCATTCTACCTTTTATTATGCTTTTACCTACGGTGTAAATAAAGTGTAAAGAGCATATATATAAACATGGTGTGTGTGTGTATGTGTCAATGAGTATGTGAGCTAAGCGTAAAGACTATATAGATGTGTGTGTGTGTGTGACTATAAGTATGTGAGCAAAGTTTAGATTATACATGCATAGATGTGTGTGTAACTCTGTGTGTGTGAGAGAGAGAGAGAGAGAGAGAGAGAGAGAGAGAGAGAGAGACAGAGAGAGAGAGACTATAAGTATGTGAGCAAAGTTTAAAGACTATACATGCATAGGCCTAGATGACTGTGTGTGTGTGTGTGTGTGACAGTATGACTGTGTGTGTGTGTGTGTGTGTGTGTGTGTGTGTGTGTGTGTGTGAGAGAGAGAGAGAGAGACTATGAAAAGGTGAGTAAAGGGGAAACTGTGTGTGTGTGTGTGTGTGTGTGTGTGTGTGTGTGTGCGTGTGCGTGCATGTGTGTGTGTGTTTCTCACTCAACGGGTCATTGAAAGTTGAAGATGAAGTTGAACTTGAAGAAGCACCTTTGAAGAATTTCGAAGATAACGCATAATTCATGCTCTGAATCTTCACATTGTCACAGTGTTTTGGGGTGTTTTTTACGTGGTCAAGCACAGCAGCCTTCCCCCTGTTTGCATAGCTGAGGGTATCGTCACATCACTCACACAAAACTGCCCACCACATCAACTTTACCAAGTTTCCGATTCAACTTTCCGGATGAAATCGCCGACACATATCTTATTGTCCTCCACAGCTTCATCCAGCCAAGCCCATTCAAATTTGTATCATCATCCTTTGTCAATCTCCTCAATATTCACATCGACAGTACGATGAATAGTTTTCATTGTTGCTGATAAAACAATCGCTCAATTTCACTCTATTCCAGCCTACACCGCCATCGAACAAACGCCAAGCGCTTGAGATCATGGAGAGGCATTGGGCGAAATTGACCAATCACAAAGAAGCTTACGATTTTCAGTCAAGGGAGAGTACTACGCGCTAAATTCTGCTTTCGGTTTGTTGTGGTGTGGGGTGTGTAAGCGTGCAGGAACCTCGGTGAAATCGACCGTCGTTACGTTGTTGGTTTTTTCCCCAAATAGAAAAAGCGCATTACACGTAACTCTCAAATCCCTGCAGGTAGAATGTGGAATCATGTGTCGTTTGTTGGCGTACGCTGGATAAAAGACTCCAGGGATCATCTCAACAGCCGAAGCATTATGGTACAAATGCATCAGCTAGGGATAAGAACATTACGTGTGTGACCGTTTTTCATTATCCTGCCACGTGGGCAGCCACACTCCAACTTCGGGGGATTTTGGAGACTGATGACGTTATGCCAGGAGCTTGTCATGGCTAAAGACAATCCCCGCATAACTATGCATGGCATAACAACATTTTGATGTAGCCTTGGTGTTCTAGCCTATGGCAATTGGTCCGACAGCCTTAAGCCAAGGCATTGGAATCATGTGAAAATGAATACAAGGCATGAAAAGGTGCTCTCTGTCTCTTTCATGGCTTATCTCTCTCTCTTCTTTTATCTCTCTTAAGTTTAAACTCTCTCTCTCTCTCTCTCTCTCTGTGGTTCAGGGCTCACCAGGTCACTAAGCACTGTTCCAGGTTCTTGGCCATCTTGCGGCACATGAAGGGCAGCAGCAGCCCCTGTTCTTTGGCACACTCTCCAAACTCTGAAATAATAGTATAGATAGTTCAGAGAGAAAGACATAGAGAGAGACAGAGACTCAGAAACTGAGAGAGAGAGAGAGAGAGAGAGAGAGAGAGAGAGACAGAGAGAGGGAGAGAGAGAGAGAGAAGCATGAGTGTGTGTGTGTGTGTGTGTGTATGTGTGTGTGTGTGTGTGTATACTGAAAACATACATAAAACATGAAATTGAAAGTATATACATAAAACATGAAAGCAAAGAGTGGACAAAGTTAATCAATCATTTCAGATATACAATACCTACACTTCATGAATTAGGTCTTGAACTGAAAAGGCATCAGTCTTCATATTTAACTAACTGAAATTTCAGGTATCAGTTTTGAAGTGAAGTTTATGCATGTGTTTTGAAATTAAATGTAGGCATCACATTATTTTAAAACTGAAATTCAGGCATCAGTTATTGACCGAAATTCAGGCATCAGTCTTAAAATCTAAGCTGGACTAAAGCATAATATGAAAGCAAATTTAAGCATTAGGTTTGAACTCAATTTTAGGCATCAATCTTGACAAAACAATTGTATTAAAATACAGCCATCAGGCTTGAAACTACTAACCAAAAAGTGAAATTCAACTGAACACAGATTTGAATTGATTTAGGCATCGTACTCACTGAACAAAAACTATGATAGCACATGATAGTTTGATTCTTGCCATATTGTTTGGACTATAAGGTACTCCTTATTACAAGGCGGACCCCCATCCCCGCCCACCCACCCCCAAATTTTACACTAAATTGAGATTTCATGACACTACTTATTTTATCAGTCCTATAATACGGCACAGAGGTCTCGGCAGGGTCATAGTCCACAAACTACGGTAAACTGACCTCTGACTTGTGTAGCACACTTTTCTTTCTCGGCAGGGTTATAGTCCACAAAATACGGTAAACTGACCTCTGACTTGTGTAGCACAAACTACGGTAAACTGACCTCTGACTTGTGTAGCACAAACTACGGTAAACTGACCTCCGACTTGTGTAGCACACTTTTCTTTCTTGGCAGGGTTATAGTCCACAAACTACGGTAAACTGACCTCCGACTTGTGTGGCACACTTTTCTTTCTTGGCAGGGTCATAGTCCACAAACTACGGTAAACTGACCTCTGACTTGTGTGGCACAAACTACGGTAAACTGACCTCCGACTTGTGTAGCACAAACTACGGTAAACTGACCTCCGACTTGTGTGGCACACTTTTCTTTCTTGGCAGGGTTATAGTCCACAAACTACGGTAAACTGACCTCTGACTTGTGTAGCACAAACTACGGTAAACTGACCTCTGACTTGTGTAGCACAAACTACGGTAAACTGACCTCCGACTTGTGTGGCACACTTTTCTTTCTTGGCAGGGTTATAGTCCACAAACTACAGTAAACTGACCTCTAACTTGTGTAGCACACTTTTCTTTCTTGACAGGGTTATAGTCCCCAAACTACGGTAAACTGACCTCTGACTTGTGTAGCACACTTTTCTTTCTTGGCAGGGTTATAGTCCACAAACTACGGTAAACTGACCTCTGACTTGTGTAGCACACTTTTCTTTCGGCAGGGTTATAGTCCACAAACTACGGTAAACTGACCTCTGACTTGTGTGGCACACTTTTCTTTCTTGGCCTTTTCCTTCATCTTCATGGGGATCATCACCTCCTTCTCCACACTGCGCAGAGATGTGTCATCGGGGTCCCCTGCACAGTTCACCACACATCACATCAATGATCATTGATCATCACCTCCTTCTCCACACTGCGCAGAGATGTGTCCTCGGGGTCCCCTGCACAGTTCACCACACATCACATCAATGATCATTGATCATCACCTCCTTCTCCACACTGTGCAGAGATGTGTCCTCGGGGTCCCCTGCACAGTTCACCACACATCACATCAATGATCATTGATCATCACCTCCTTCCCCACACTGCGCAGAGATGTGTCCTCGGGGTCCCCTGCACAGTTCACCACACATCACATCAATGATCATTGATCATCACCTCCTTCTCCACACTGCGCAGAGATGTGTCCTCGGGGTCCCCTGCACAGTTCACCACACATCACATCAATGATCATTGATCATCACCTCCTTCCCCACACTGCGCAGAGATGTGTCCTCGGGGTCCCCTGCACAGTTCACCACACATCACATCAATGATCATTGATCATCACCTCCTTCCCCACACTGCGCAGAGATGTGTCCTCGGGGTCCCCTGCACAGTTCACCACACATCACATCAATGATCATTGATCATCACCTCCTTCCCCACACTGCGCAGAGATGTGTCCTCGGGGTCCCCTGCACAGTTCACCACACATCACATCAATGATCATTGATCAATCTGACGCAGCACAAACCTTTGCCAATGGAAAGAACTCCACTTCACATTGGGTTTCAAGCTCAATCGACCATATGGTGTCTTCTCTAAAACAAAAACTCTGACTTGTAGTTGTAGAAGGCGACTATGAGGCAAGCAAATCACACCAGACTGTTCTTTTTCTCTCCTTGAAACAAATTTAAAAGCAAGTTAATAAAAGAGTCTAAAACTAAAAGCATGTTATGTTTTCCGTCGCTGCAAGCTTTCAAGAACAGACTAGACACTGTGTGGGCAGACAAAAGATATGTAACTCGTTACCACAGAATGTGGTGACAGCCCCATCGCTGCAAGCTTTCAAGAACAGACTAGACACTGTGTGGGCAGACCAAAGATATGTAACTCGTTACCACAGAATGTGGTGACAGCCCCATCACTGCAAGCTTTCAAGAACAGACTAGACACTGTGTGGGCAGACCAAAGATATGTAACTCGTTACCACAGAATGTGGTGACAGCCCCATCGCTGCAAGCTTTCAAGAACAGACTAGACACTGTGTGGGCAGACCAAAGATATGTAACTCGTTACCACAGAATGTGGTGACAGCCCCATCGCTGCAAGCTTTCAAGAACAGACTAGACACTGTGTGGGCAGACCAAAGATATGTAACTCGTTACCACAGAATGTGGTGACAGCCCCATCGCTGCAAGCTTTCAAGAACAGACTAGACACTGTGTGGGCAGACCAAAGATATGTAACTCGTTACCACAGAATGTGGTGACAGCCCCATCGCTGCAAGCTTTCAAGAACAGACTAGACACTGTGTGGGCAGACAAAAGATATGTAACTCGTTAGGAGAGCCTCAATATCAACCGTGACGCAAAAAGAAAAGGAAAAAAAAGACATAAAGAGAAAATGTTGTGAGCAAAAGTTTTGGATCAACACAACCAGATCAAAGGCCCATGGCCTGATCATCGATCTGCTATCAAATCATATCATATCATGTCTTTGCAAAGAAACAAAACAAGGGAAAGAAAATAAAACATTAACCTTAAGACTTCTGACCAAGACATTCCTCTTTTGGAAAAAAACCCACCTTATTACAAAACTAACACCATAACTAATCCTAATAATTAAAACAGTTCATACAAATCAATTCCTAGGTATTATCAAAATACTTTTGACAGCAATATTAATGGGGGGAAATGAAAAAAGAACAATGATATTCCCCCACCTCATCAAGTTTTGGGGATGTTTATGCAATCATCTGATGTACCCAAAATCATCCACAAACATTTAAATAACAAATATATCCACCAGCTGCTGTGGCGTTGTGGTTAGCATCGCGGATTACTGGCTGGGAGGTCACGGGTTTGAATCCCATCAGGGGCGAAGGTTTCTTCGGTCCTGGACCGACTCCTACTCAGAGTGAGTGGCTGTGGGCTCAATGGAAAGACTGAAACCACACAGTCGAGCTTCATCCGCTTAACGGATGTGATTCTGAGAGTGTTGCTCTAATTTCATGACCAACACTGCAGGTGTCTGTAGTTCTCGGGCCTGGTTAACGCTGGGATATCATTATGAAAGGAAGTGTAGAATACAGCCCTGTCACATAGTCTCAGACCGATACAGAACTCCATAGCATCATCATCATCATTGACATCCGCCTCATTTCCATCAATCATCAAAAAGGAAAAAATGTCTCAAATTCTGTGGCTTTGCATGCCCTGCTCTCAAGGTGACCTCAGTTTCAATTACCAATCCAGTTTATGCCCTTGGTGCATTTGGGTCAAAGTCATGGGGATCAGTGTGTTCTGGGGAGCAGTCGGTGGACGGATGTGGTGGCACCCTCGGGGGAGGACCTCACTCACACTGGCTCCGTGACTAAGACATTATTGTCGTCAGTAGGGGGCTTAGTAGGGGGAGTCCTGCGTACAGGCTCCACTGAACACCACCAAAGTGACTCAGCTGCAGTGCAGTGTCTCCTCGGTTAGTTGCCTCCTGACAGCCTAACAATAACATAGATTCACTCCTCTTGGACTGCTGGTTTCAGATTCTGTGGCTTGAACAAGCCAGGGTGTGACTGTGAATTGGGACTCGGAATGAGCGGCGTGGGAGCAACACCACTGTACAGCCCAGAAAAAAGGGCAGCAAAAAACCCCTATACATATATCCCAATCAAAATAGTTGAGTTGAATAGTTCATAGACAAACAAAAGAGCAAATAGACGAAACAATCAAAAAAAGCATCAAACATTTCTGTTGAGATCATACAAAATTGTACACTGACATAAAATCCAAAACAGGCCATGATTGTGTTTGATAAAGGGAAGTCAATAAATTTCTAAAATATTACCAGCAACAACGTGGGCATTCAGGTTTTTGTTCATCATAAAATCCAAAACACACAGCAGTATTCAAAACATTAGTAGGATTACAAAAAAATAAAAGAACTGAAAAGTACACTGGTTCAAACCACATGTATAGGTTTTGGTTTCTCATTTTCATCAGTTTCTATTTTAGGAATATTTTGTTCCATAGAATGCACAATCTTACCTTTTATGATATCCCATGCCTGGTCAACACCAACAGAGTTCAACACAGACCAATCCTCCTGGCCTATTTCATCTCTCATTTTAGAATAATTTCCCTTTGTAAAATCAAATTTGTAAAATTTGTTATGTTTGTTTTTTGATGTCTTATATACAGTTGAAAAATTAATACTTCATGCTCACTCTTACCCTAGGGGCTATGATGTTTACTATCTGAAATACATTTTTCATTGTTTACTATAATCAAGTCCAGGATGTTTGATCGTTGCCCTTCTCTTCTTCTAGTAGGAAATTCCACTATTTGAATTAGGTAAGCATCTTTTAAACATTCCATAAATCTGTTTTCTCTATGCCCAGGCCAAGTTCTTTTCCAATCAATGTTAGGGAAGTTAAAATATCCCATTATGCAGAAGTTAAAATCTCCCATTATGCAGCCTTGTCAAATTTTGTAATAACGTTTTCACTTAATAACTTCAATAGCTTTTCTTCATTCTCCATAGTTGTATTTGGACTTTTGTAAATACAACCCAGTAATAATAAACCCAGTCCTACCTCCCAACTGCAGTGCGCCTGCTCAACATCCCTCGCTGAAGGTCGTGTGAGGAACATTAGCACAACTTTCAGCCACAAGGCAGCAAGTGTGTGTGTGTGTGTGTGTGTGAGAGAGAGAGAGTGTGTCTGTGTGCGTGCGTGTGTGTGAGATTCTCTGTCAATTTTATTCGCTTTTTATTAATAGTTTTATGTAAATTATATGTCATGCTTTATATGTATTTTTGCCCCAGTTGCCCAGATGTGTTTGCGTGTGTGTTGCCGCGATGCGCGTGTGTTTGTGTGTGTATTTTGTGTGTGTGTGTGTGGTGTGCCTGTGTGAGTGAGTTTCAGATTTTGCTTGTGTGATGTTATTTATTACTTTGAAGAGTGGTTGGAGAGAGATGCAGAGAGGGAAATGTGTGTGAGGATGATGGTGGTGGGGAATTATTGTTATTGATGGTTTATCATTATGTGATTATTTTTATTCTTATCATCTACATATTATGGTTCATTGATTTTGTTGCCTTGTTTATTTGTGAAAAGGTTGTACCTCATTTTTGCTCTCTGTTATGATTTCATGTTTAAAAACTCTGTTGATTAACATCTTCTGTGATAGCATCCTTTATGGTGGATTTTATATTTTATGGTTGGTTTATTGCTATTAATTAATAATAGTTTTAAGAACCCTTATTTTATTAGTCTTTTTAGCAAACCAGGAGATGTTGTTAGTTTCATTACTTATTTATTTCTGAATTAATACTCAATTATTCTTCATTTCTTGTCATAAATTATTTTAGCTCACTTGTTAATTCACTTCTAATTCTATGCTCTGATTAATTTTATTCTAACTGATAGCTCAAAGTGATGTATTGTGTGTGTGTGTGTGTGTGTGAGTGTGTGCTTGTGTGTGTGTGTGTGTGTGTGTGTGTGTGTGTGTGTGTGTGTGTGTGTGTGTGTGTGTGTGTGCACGTGCGTGCGTGTGCGTGTGTGTGTGATTGTGAAATGTTTGCTTTCAGGAGTAATAGTACTAATTAATACTTTATAATTTTATGCATATTTGTCTGAACAGTACCTAATTGTATTGTGTGTGTGTGTGTGTGTGTGTGTGTGTGTGTGTGTGTGTGTGTGTGTGTGTGTGTGTGTTAAAATTTTGTGTCTTATTTAAGTTGACTTCCTAAACATTACTTGTGTCGTGTCTTATTATCTATAAAATGTGCATGCCAGGCAGCGAATTTCTTTGCTTTTTGTGAAGACAATAAAATGATTGAATTGAATTGAATTGAATAATAATAATATAATGATGAACATTTATACAGCGCCCATCCTACTGTGTAGGCTACAGAATTGAAATTGAATAAAAACATGAAACAAAAATCCAATTAATAATAAACATGAGCAGACAAAAGAATACCGGTGTATGCACATAACAATCAGCAACAACAACTGCTGACACCAACTACTACTATTACTTATAATAGGCCTAATACCTTCAGTCCTTCATCATTTCTAAACTGAGAGAGCCCATACACTTTCATTAAAATCTGACTCATTTAGTGAACAGCATTCTTGTGCATTGAAAGTAGTCCTAATATACATCATAACACCTCTTTGTGCTTTCAGGTTTGTGAATAAGTCATAACCTGGAATGGAATATTCTGCTAAATTAAAATCCAACTGGTTTTTTACCTAGGATTTCAGTTACAGCTACAATACTAGGATCCTCTTCTTTAATTAAGAAAAGCAATTCATCCTTTTTATTTAGAAGACCATCTATATTTGAGCAGATTACCGTAACCTCATTATTTATCAACATTTATTTACATTACATATTTACAGTGGCTTTGTTGTTTGGGTCAATTTTGATTGGGGGAGATTGTCACAGTTGGGGATCCCAACTTCACTGTGACAATTTTGATTGGGGGAGATTGTCACAGTTGGGGATCCCAACTTCACTGTGACAATTTTGATTGGGGGAGATTGTCACAGTTGGGGATCCCAACTTCACTGTGACAATTTTGATTGGGGGAGATTGTCACAGTTGGGGATCCCAACTTCACTGTGACAATTTTGATTGGGGGAGATTGTCACAGTTGGGGATCCCAACTTCACTGTGACAATTTTGATTGGGGGAGATTGTCACAGTTGGGGATCCCAACTTCACTGTGACAATTTTGATTGGGGGAGATTGTCACAGTTGGGGATCCCAACTTCACTGTGACAATTTTGATTGGGGGAGATTGTCACAGTTGGGGATCCCAACTTCACTGTGACAATTTTGATTGGGGGAGATTGTCACAGTTGGGGATCCCAACTTCACTGTGACAATTTTGATTGGGGGAGATTGTCACAGTTGGGGATCCCAACTTCACTGTGACAATTTTGATTGGGGGAGATTGTCACACTTGGGGATCCCAACTTCACTGTGACAATTTTGATTGGGGGAGATTGTCACAGTTGGGGATCCCAACTTCACTGTGACAATTTTGATTGGGGGAGATTGTCACAGTTGGGGATCCCAACTTCACTGTGACAATTTTGATTGGGGGAGATTGTCACAGTTGGGGATCCCAACTTCACTGTGACAATTTTGATTGGGGGAGATTGTCACAGTTGGGGATCCCAACTTCACTGTGACAATTTTGATTGGGGGAGATTGTCACAGTTGGGGATCCCAACTTCACTGTGACAATTTTGATTGGGGGAGATTGTCACAGTTGGGGATCCCAACTTCACTGTGACAATTTTGCCTCCTTGGATTCTCAAGTCCTTGTCCCCATTATTTGTCCTCCTCTTTAGTTCAGCTCTTATATAGCTCTTTCTGCTGAAGTATTTCAGCAGGGGTATAGTCAGGGTTGATGTACACTTTGTTCTTTTGTTCCTTAACATCTTTATTGATTTTGTAGGCATTTCTCAGTATCTCCCTTTTTGCATCCCCTGACCTGA
Source organism: Phymorhynchus buccinoides (assembly GCA_017654935.2). NCBI lineage: Eukaryota > Metazoa > Mollusca > Gastropoda > Neogastropoda > Raphitomidae > Phymorhynchus > Phymorhynchus buccinoides. The sequence continues at coordinate 19,017,081 of CM065706.1, read as the reverse complement.
CCTTGATCCTCTACCATCTCTTCTATTTTCTTCTCTAGATTATCCCCAGTGGCATTCTCAATCTTCTTCAACCTCTCCTCGAGTTGGTCAATTGCACCCAACCTTGACAGCAGTAAGTCTTTTTTTTTCTTCTAGTGGCCCTTTTCTCTCAAGTTTTCCTGACCGACAGTCAGGACACATCCACTGAATGCCATCTTCCTTTGAAATGGTTTTGAACCGTTTTGGGGACAGTTTTGAGCACTCATGCAGTTGTAGCATTCAATGCTGACGTCACCTCCTTCCCCCTTACATGCGTCTGAACACTTCAGACACAGATAGTACTTACGAGAACTATCAGTATCATCAGCTGTCACTACTCACTATCTGCCTCCCTTCCCTCTATCAGCACTTTCAGAGCCTGGCTCTGAGCCTCTACTACCTCTCTTGTTTGCCATGTTATCTCACAAAAATGTACCCCAAATACAGAAATGATGTACTAAAGTTAAATTCACCTGTGCACACAAAAATGAGGCCAACAAAAGAGAACTGTGCAACAACGAACTGAAAGGTGCAAAACAGAGGAAAACGAAACCAAAACAGAACGGAAGTTAAAGAACGATGTCAGCAGCCAACTTAAAAAAACAATTTTTCCAAAAATAACTTCAAATACCTGATAAAACTTCACTGAACAAATGTTCGACTATTTTATATCTGAAAACGCGGCAGAAAAACAATAATTTCAAACATTTGTTGGAGAGCCTGCTTCAATTCATTGTGAGTGATGACGCAGTGTTTCTACAGAAGCGGATAATCATTTTGGCAAGTCTGAGTGCGCATGCGCGAAGCGAAGAGCGTCGTAGGCCTAACTTGCAAGTCTATCAGCGAGATCGCCTGTCTCTTCCGCGAGTCAGTCAATCATATCTACAGATTGTGGAAAAACCTGGCAAAAGACGTCAAATAATGTTTAAAAGTTTGATGGAAATGCTGGAAAACGTCACTGGCTTAAAGTAGATCCTTCGTTTTGATTTGATCTAGATACGATTGCAAAGAAAATCAGTGGAACAATCATCACAATGATGCCTGTGTCTCGATTTTCCTGGCCTCGTCAGTGAGGCCTACCTTCTTCTTCTTCGCTTTGACATCCTCCGTTGGCTTGTTGACGACTATGATGCATACAAACAGGGGTTTCCGGTATCATCTAAAAACACAAGTACTAAAAAAAAAATATACTATGGGAAAGGAACAGCTGCCCAACTGATTGGCTACCTTGTTTGCTGTGTGAGCGCTTAGACATTTTGGAGCAGTTTTAGTGCTAAACAAGTCCACAATCGTTAAGATAAGATTACAGAAAAAGTATCCATCATAAAATGTCAAACACCCGGGCCCTGAGCGCACGACCTTGACACAAATATCATCTGCATACATCGTTAATCTATTTAAACACAAATTCGTACTGAATAGTGGAATGGGCTTTAACGTGCGCGCAAGATCTTGTGCGTGCGTTCGCACACGCGACCTCGGTTTTAGGTCTCATTCGAAGGACCAGGAAATAGGAGTAAAGTATCTTTCGCAAGGACACAACACCGTGACCAGCTGGGTTCCAATGATGAATGATGTTGCATTTCGGATTTTTTGGCAAATGAGCAAAATTAGTTGACCTCTGTTTAGCTCATTTTATCAAAATCTTTTGAATTAAAAATTGCATAAATTGATTGATACCTAAACCAAGAGGTCCGCCTCCCATCCCTGATGGAAGGACATGCTTTTCGTCCTTCGGTCTGTCTGCAGCCATTTTGTCTTGTTTAATTCTAGAGTACTGTCCCTTTACAGTTTTCCTCCCTGTTTTCGTATTCAAGAAGACAGATGCTGTCTTTCCCCCCAAAGCAGGCAAAGAATTGTTCTGTTTGTGAAAGAACTGTAATAAAGTGTAAAATAAAAACCTATAATTCTCTACAGACAACATGTAGACAAGTTTTTCCAAAACAAAATGTATTCAATTAATATAGATTTAAATGAATAAAACACAGACAGTGAATGAAGCCAAACCTAAACAAGGGCGTCGTCGAGCGGCAGACATGTCCGTCACCAGCAATGCCACGCACTTGCGACACCCCGTCGAGTGTCACATCCTGACACAAAATTGCAAGGGATTCTGTCTTCTAGTTCACGAGATACAGCTCGAAGAAGAAATACATAGCGCAAAGAAGGAAATTTCGGTTTTCAAGGTCAAACTTCAAGGCCAAGGTCAGCATGGCGATAATTTATGCTGGGATGTTTTCTACTCTAGGGTATACAGTACCACATACAATCTGAAGCGCTTCTGTCAAGCACAAATGTGGAAAATAAAGCTTAAAACCCAATTTGTAGACCCCTACCACATTCAAGGCCTACCAATCTCCCGGACCGTGATGTTGACCTTGATTGGTATGCCACCATCAGAACAGGCATAAGCCAATGTACCTACATGCCAAATTCGAAGACTCTAACACGAACGGTGTGGGAGTTATGGCCCCTTAAATATTTTCGGTTTTCAAGGTCGTAAGCCAAGGTCAAGGTCACGACGGCGAAACATTTTGCGCGGATGCCTTCCTCTCATGGTGACACACCAGCCGACAAAATTTGACGCGATTCGGTCAAGTGGTTCGGGAGATATCCTTGGGACAGACAGAAAAACAAAAAAACAAAAAAACAAAAAAAATACAAACCAACCCATGCAAAGTCCGATCACCTATTTTGACGGACAAATACAAACCAGACGACCACAAAGTCCGATCACATATGGTGACGGACAAAAACAAAAATACAAACCAGACGACTGCAAAGTCCGATCACCTACGGTGACGGACAATTATGCTACGGCGTGTCGCAAGTGCGTGGCATTGCTGGTGACGGACATGTCTGCCGCTCGGCGACGCACTTGTTCGGGAGAGCGGTATAGTTGGGGAGGGGGGGGGGGGGGGGTAAAACGGAACGTTGCCCGTTCCCGGTGGTGCCGTAATGGCCGAGCGGTCGCCGCGTTCCTCTGGGTGGGCTCTCTGTGTATGTTTGTCTGTCTGTGTCTCTCTCTCTCGCTTTCTGTCTCTGTCCCCCCCCCCCCCCCCTCTCTCTCTCTCTGCCCTTGTCTGTAGGGCCTATGTCTCGCTGTCTGTCTGTCTCTGTCTGTCTCTCTCTCTCTCTCTCTCTCTGTCTCTCTCTCTCTCTCTGTGTCTTTGTCTATCTCTCTCTATGTGTCTCATGTATCTGTATGCCTATGCCTCTGTCTCTCTCTCTCTCTGTCTGTCTCTCTGTCTCTGTCTCTGTCTCTGTCTCTGTCTCTCTCTCTCTCTCTCTGTCTGCCTCTGTGCCTGCTCCGGGGCGGAGGACGTTAAACAAATTTTCATTCATCCAACTGGAACAGCAGTTGTCCTCTTTGCTCTCTGTCTATGTCTCTCTGTCTGTCTTTCTTTCTTTGTGTGTGTCTTTGTCTGTCTGCCTGTCTGTTTGTCTGTCTGTCTGTCTCTCTCTCTCCCCCCTCTCTCTCTCTCTCTCTGGAGGACGTTAAACACATTTTCATTCATCCACATCCTGACACAACATTTGAAGAACTTATGTCTTGTAGTTCACGAGATACAGCTTGAACAATAATATATAGCGCAAAGAAGGAAATTTCGGTTTTCAAGGTCACACGTCAAGGTCAAGGTCAGCATGGCGATAATGTATGCTCAGGTGTTTTCTACTCTAGGGTATACAGTGCCAGACACAATATGAAGCGCTTCTGTTAAGTACAAATGTGGAAAATATGGCTGAAAACCCAATTTGTAGACCCCTACCACTTTCAAGGCCTACGATCTCCCGGACCATGACCTTGACCTTGATCAGTATGCCACCATCAGAACGGGCATACGCCAAAGTACCTGCATGCCAAATTTGAAGACTCTAACACCAACGGTGTGGGAGTAATGGCCCCTTAAAGATTTTCGGTTTTCAAGGTCGTATGCCAAGGTCAAGGTCACGACGGCAAAATGGTTTGCGCGGATGCCTTCCTCTCATGGTGACACACCAGCACACAACATTTGACGTGATTCTGTCAACCCGTTCGAAAGATATCCTTGGGACAGACAGAAGGAGAAAAAAATGACCCTCCGATTTTCAGGCTCCAGCGATCTTTTTGACCTTGACCTTGACCTTGATCGGTATGCCATCATCAGAACGGGCATAAGCCAAACCACCTTCATACCAAGTTTCAACATCCTATGTTGATCGGTGCCCGAGATATGGCTAAAAATAGATTTTCGGTTTTCAAGGTCGTACGTCAAGGTCAAGGTCACGACGGCAAAATGGTTTGCGCCGATCTCTTCCTATTAAGGAGGCACACCTTCACACAAAATTTGACGCGATTCGGTCAAGCGGTTCGGGAGATATCCTTGGGACAGACAGAAAAACAAACCAAAAAAAAACAAAAAAAACCAAGGGCGTCGCCGAGTGGCAGACATGTCCGACCA
>CM065706.1:18959861-19012121 GCA_017654935.2 Phymorhynchus buccinoides | reverse complement strand
GTTAGAATTAAACGGCATATTTTAGTCATCTCCATATTCATTTTCTTCAGAATATTGTTCATGTCATGCTCGTTCTTTCTGTTGTCATCCGATCGTTTTTTAACTTTCATGCTGTGTTTTTATTTCAGTTGGCTGAAATACACTTTCCAAATTAGCACTACATATTTACCAAATAGATGTTTTCATCAGTGTTTCTATTGTGAGGAGCATATTCCAGCCAACGCTGGTGCGGCCAATTTGATGTAAACACTTATGTGGTGCCAGAAATATTGCTGTGGCTATCAGTTTCATTGTCTGTGTCCTGGTCCTTACGATGGCGCCATGTTGGGTAATGTCAGGTAAATCTCAAGTTCTGTGCCTCCATTAACGTACTTAGCTTATAATATTGCACATGTTTGTTCTGACTGTTTCAACAACAGCTGTCCTGAATCTGTTTATGATAGTCTCTGGAACCATATGTCTACTCGTAAATTTGCCTAAAGAAACAGTTTCCGTACCCTATTATTTGCTTCTATCAGCCCTGGTTCTTTCAGATTTGTTTCTTCTAACGAATTTTTTTGAGCTGGCGAGTCCAAGTACGTATGTTTCACACATCCGCGCCAATTCCGCTTTTTGTGCCGCGATTTTTCCGACACCAGTCGGGTAAAATCCGTCTTCTAAAACTTCTGGGTGGGGAAGACGGGTTTAAAGCGCATGTGCGGGTAAGAAGCCCACCCCACTTATCTCTGAAATAAAGAAATTTCAGTCAATTTGCCCATGAGACGAATGCTATACTTAACGCTCGTCTCATTGGCAAAATGAGACTGAAATTTGCTTCATTTCATGAATAATTGGGTGGGCTTCTTACCCGTCTTGCGCTTTTTACCCAGTCTTCCCTAGTATGCAGAAGACTTTTCGTGGCATAAAGTTCGTTGCTGTCCTTTTGTGGCGGCCCATTTGCCTAGTAAAAGCTTTATTTGAGAGCAACTGAACACTTGCATTTTACTTTCAGTGGTATTAATTCAAACCGGTTGAATTGTTTCTCGTCAAATACTGTAAAATCGTGATTTAAAGGGGAAAAGGGTAGTGGTACAAATGATGGCTCTTGCTATCAATTCCGTAAGATTTTTTTAAAAAAAACCAAACGGAATGTTTTTTCCTGAAGTATTTTTTTCCTGGCGTTACGTAGATTAGCTGTTTACCTAATGGGAGTGTTTCTTCCTAGGAAAATAATCCACAGGGAGTGCATTTTACCTAGGAAAAAAACATGGGAGTGTTTTTTTTTGCTAAAGTCTTTCTTGCCTGCTACACAAACACCGGTTTATAGAGTCGAACACTTTTGAATTGGCGAAACACTCGCCCCTTATTCGTTCACTGTTGTCAAGTCGTGATCATGTACCCCGTTGATTTATTGCGCATAAGCTCGACATGTGTAAAAAACGTTTCCATGAACTCTGGGGGGGGGGGGGGGGGGGGGGGGGGGGGGGGGGGGTGGGGGGGTTGGGGGGGGGGGGGGTCGGAATGTCCGGGCTTGGCAGTAGTTACCAAAAAAGTGTTTTTGTTTGGTGTACTTGTTTGGTGTAGCCAAGACGCATCAAACAGCCTTATGTTATTTAAAGTCCTATTTTTCGAACAATAACTTGAATCATTTTTGCGTATGGTTGTATGAATGTTGAGAATAGAGAGAGAAAGAGAGAGAGAGAGAGAGAGAGCAGAAATAGAGATGAGTGGGGGTGGGGTGGTTGAAGACAATTAGTAGAAAGCGGGGTAGGGGGCGTTTGGCAATAATATTGTGCAATATGTTTTAATGTTAAAAACCCTGTATTTCACTTGATATATTTTTGTTATTTTATCCATATATATTTTATGCAAGCACACCTGTATATCTTAGTCTGTGGGGTGGGGGGGGGGCCCGATCGGGGTGGAGGGGTACTTTCTCCCAAAATAGATCATCACATAATTGAATAATTTTTGTATGTTTTAGAAACTTGTCTGCCTGACACTTCATAACTGTACAAATGTTGGTTTTGATAGATCAAATGTGTGTGTGTGTGTGTGGTGTGTGTGTGTGTGTGAAGATGTTCAATATGTTGGGGTCTCTGTGCATGTGAGCATTTCTCACTCTTTCACATGGTGGAACGGTGATGGGCAAGTTACATTGTGACTGGCCTGTCATTCCGTTGCCGTGGTGGGGGTGGGGGTGCTCACGTGTACAGACACCCCTATTAGGGTGTTCGCCTCTATTGCATTTGATTCTGTTTTTGCTTTTTGTATTGATCGATTGCAAGACACATTTCCTTGGTTTTTTTTAAAGATCAGGACAATAAAAAATGATTGATTGATTGATCAGGAGCGGTGGTGGTAATTATAAAGGACTGGGGAAGGGTAGGGGTGTTGGATGTGTGATATGATGAATGCCAAGGAAGGCACGTACACCCCCCCCCCCCCCCTCTCTGTATCTCGTTATCTGTAACCTGTCCCTAATACTGGTTAGTTGGCCATAAATAAGACGTAGCTATGGTCATTAACATTAAGTCTTCAAGTGACTTCACTTCAACTCGGCCTATATTACTACAGCAACAAGTAATCACTCAGTAGCTATGTAGCTGTAAAAAAGCAATAGTTTTATTTGGGGACCAATAAGGGTCATATTACAGTGCATAGGCCTAGAGCTTTAAACTACCTACCATAATCTGAAAGTAACATAGTGCTACACACACACACACACACCAACACACACACACACGTTTTTCACCCCTCCCCCCCACACCCCACCCCCACCGACCCCCACCACCACCGCACTTTCAATTCGTTGATTAAAAAGAAAAGAATTATCACCATTGTTGTGAACAGACTTTAAATTAAATCAATCAAATCAGAGAGAGAGAGAGAGTATAGGCCAGACAGACGTTTAAGCCTCAGATCAAGTTTTCGTTCACATTTTTGGTAGATGAGAAATAAAATGGTCTTTCTAAATGTAGTTTTCGCGTTGAATCCAAATATGAAAAGTTCTCAAACATTAGTGTGCCCACTATAGCGGCGGCTGTTAGTCTTTAAGTTGGCAGTTTATAGCACAGGTTGCTTCCTGGTTGATTTTTGAATTAAAAAAATGTGCTGAACTCGATTCCACCGGGAAGCAAGTGTGAATCGGAGCGTGGAATAAGTTATTGGTGGTTTCAGGCTGGGAATTAAAATTACGCGATTCGCCGGGTTGTCCTGTGTCGCCTTTTTACTATGACCAAATGATTTCACTTTTACATAGCTTAATTTAACGAAATGTCCCACATGGCTTCGGCCCGGAGGACGTAAAACAAACTTTTGACTTTTGACATGATTTCACTGCATGTATTTTGTCTTTCCCCCATCTTCATCTTAACAAAATGTCGCATATGTCCTAAGCAGGCCGGAGGACGTAAAACACATTTCTTATGTGTTTTGTCTTAAGTATATAGGTATAAGGTAGACTAAGTATATGCTCTCAGTCTCACATGCATAAATCTACACACATTCGTGTACACTAACACACACGCACGCGTGTGCACACTCACACATATATACATAGGCCTACAAGAACGCATGCAACACACACACACACACAAGAACGAATACAAACATACACACACTTTAGATTCACAACTCTCTCTCTCTCTCTCTCTCTCTCTCCTCCTATCTCTCAATCTCTCTCTTCCCTTTCTCTCTCTCTCTCTCTCGTGTGTGTGTGTGTGAGTGAAGAGAGCATTACCTGTGTGGCCATTGTGTTATTTTGTATTAATATTGTGTTTGCTTCGCCTTTCTCCCCCACCCCCCTCTCTCTCTCTCTCTCTGAGTCTCTCTCTCTCTATTGGTCTGTCTGTCTCTTTCTCAACTCACCCCACACCCCCACCCCCACTGGTCTGTCTGTCTCAACCCCCACACACTGGTCTGTCTCTCTCAACCCCCACACACTCTCTGTAATGACATAATTTATCTCTGGAAACATATTTACATCCAAAGCTTTGCACTTATAATAATATATTGTTTGTGTGGATTTTCTTTCAATTTTAAATGTCCTTGTAATGGTTATGTTAGTTAGCTTATAACACATAGTAATAACAGCAATACTAATCATGGACACTTATAAAGCGCTCCCTTCCCTTTACAATAAGCTCAGGGCGCTGTAGATCAACGTTAAGATAAACACTACAATACAATGAATAAGGACTACACACATGAGACAAAAGCACAACAATCAACAAAGCATCGTAGGCCTACATAAACACTAGCTAGGCTTATATATGAATAGGGAGAAACACATAAATCATAATGGGCATAAAGATATAATAAAGAGCAAAATAAAGTATTCACAATGAAGACAAAATGCAAGGAATTCGCCCTACGCACATGGCTTAGCCTAAATACTAAGTACATAAATGTATACATAACTTGGTGTAACACTTAAACTTGCTTTATGCTTCAGCTTTTATATTGTTATGTGACATCGCTTGGAGGTTTCTTTACTTTATAATTTGGTACTTTAGCTTGTTGTATTGCTATGTTACGCTGAGTTATGTGGAGTAAGCTTACCGGTAGGTTTTGTTCTGTCATATCCAAAACAAAGTCCAAGCCAGTTATCAAGCACATGTTCAGGCATTCAGCGACTATAAGGGACAAAAACATTTAATCCGCCTTTGGTCGTATTTTTCAGGCAGTTAATAGTCGTTATGAGAATGCTAATCAAGATTGCCTGCTTTAATTTGCATAGAACCAGATCTTGATACATATTTAGGCCTAAATAGTTTTAAAATTGATTGAGTTGTATCGTTCCACATATGTATCCAACAGCTTATAAATAACGGTTTTAACCGTTATGTCTGTTATATAGGTATACAGACATAATTAGCACAGAAAAAAAATCATACATCATGAACCTATGGCTCCCACCCCCCACCCCCCCACCTGCGTGCACATCTCGACCATTCCAACGGAAGTGTCGCCATCTTAGTCCTTATTTGTGTGTAAACAAAGTGAAAATGTTATCTAAATGTGTAAAGAAAACATCCAGATGTTATAAATACAGTTTAGATAAGTTTCGAATTGGAAACAGCCAAATACGCAGCATCGATCTGGCATTTTTCAAAAAAAAAGTTACTGACTAATATGGCGCTCCTTGTGGCCGGATATGACGACACGTGGGTACCAGCCATTATCACTGATTATGACCAGTTATGCACTTAATGCTGTAGTGAGTGGAACACTGTAATCACTGAGCCATACAAACAGAAAACAAGCTAAGGGTTTTATCCCGATTCTACAGTGCTAATGTTCTAAATGAAAGCATCAAATAAAGACTTTGAGTTCATTGTCAGGATATGGTATGTGAGGTATAACGGGTTACACGAGGAGAACTTTGAAGGGGTGAGAGTAAGATAATTGTTTGTTTTCCACCAACACGTTGCTCTTTTGTCCATGACCCTTTTTGAAAGGGGGGGGGGGGAGGGCGGTGTGAAAAAAGGGGTGAATGATGGAACAAAAACTAAAGCTCTATGTTTGGGCACTAAACATGTACAAACATGAACTAAATGTGACAGCCACCAAGACATTGCTGTTTTGTCCATGACCCTTTTTGAAGGGGGAGGGGGTGAAAAATGGGGGAGGGGAATGAGAAAAGGGGTGAATGATGGAACAAAAACTGAAGCTCTATATTTGGGCACTAAACATGTAAAAAAAAAAAGAGGACAAAATGTGACAACCACCAAGACATTGGTGTTTTGTCCGTGGCCCTTTTTTTAAAAAAGGGGGTGTGTGAAAAATGGGGGAGGGGTGAAAAAAGGGGTGAATGATGGAGCATAAAAATAAAGCTCTATATTTGGGCACTAAACATGTAGAAAAAAGGACAAAATGTGACAACCACCAAGACATTGCTGTTTTGTCCGTTACCCTTTTTGAAGGGGGGGGGGGGGGTGAAGTGGAATGGAGAGAAAAGGGCTGAATGATGGAACAAAAACCAAAACATGTAAATAAAAGTACTAAAAGTGACAAAATCGTGACAAACACAAGTGTCATATGGTTCCAAGCAGGAGATTAATGTTACTACAGTTGTAGGGTCACCGCTTTTAACGGTCACATTCAACCAATACATAGCGCTGACAGTTTTCTTCCCGTCAAGTATTCAATCTAGGGTAGTTCTTCTACAATTTCCCTAAGTTCTGAAACTCTACCCTCAAAAGAGAAAATAAAGTTTTACGACCCTCAAAACCCCTAATTCGACCTATTTATAGGCTTTGACAACAGACAGACATTGACATTCACGGACAGTAACTGTATTTAATGCATCCATCCAACCAACAGATGATTCTAACAGTTTGTTTTCTGTTAGAAAACAAAATGTATTAATGTTCGTCTTTATGTACTCAGATTTACAAACTTGTATTTTAAAAAGCAAACTTTGGATTTGGGGGGAACTTTTACAAGTGCACTCTTACTGATGATCAGACGCCTTTCACAGTAACTGTTTTTAACGGCTCCATCCGACCACCAGGTGACTCAAACAGCTTGCTTTCTAACAGAAACATAATCTATGAATGTTTATCTACAGGTCCCCAAAGTTTCAAAGCTGTACCACAAACTGCCAAATTTGGCCCCATTTCGGCGTTAACAGCTTAAGCTACTATGGCGGTAGGAAGGGGGATAATTTACAGCCTACAAACAATGTCGATAGGGATATGTAGTCTTTGTTGAAAGGAAATGATGTATTGTTTTGATTAAATTAAAGGCATTTGTCACCACAATGTGCAATCATTTCATTATACACTAAAACAAAGCACTGATGTAAGTCATAAATCATAAGTTTATTTATTGTCCATTGGCATTGTACAACGCACATGAAAACTTGTCCTCCACCGTGTAAAATAAGAATATTAAATAAAAGTATGAAACTAGTCGTACATGGCGAAAGCCGATACGCGACGTTAAACTGAACTTCCATCCAAAAGTATGAAACATAAATTTACATTAACAAATACATGTACGTAACTCTCACACCGCACCCAATCATTCATCCGCTCTCCGCTATCTTGCTCACTCATCATGCAACCCACCACCACTTCCGCCTTCATTATTAACCCTTTCTTTTCTTTTTTCCTTCCTTTCCTCCTATTTTCTGTGTTCCCTTTCCTCCTCCCCCCCCCCCCCCCCCCCCCCCCCCCCCCCTTTTTCCTTTTTTTCTTACCCCCGGGCCACACACTTTTATCTTATGATTATTATCTTTAGGTAGGCTTTTCCCCGCTCTCTTTCATCCTATTGTCTGACTAAGATGGACATTTCCAAGAGCCTTAAGTGTTGTTATTTGATACAAAAATGTCTGGGTTTCTGTGTGACCTAGTGTTTGGTGTACTGACACATTCATACTGTGTGAAGCTGGTGTATGTGTGGGAGAGAGAGAGTGTGTGTATGTGTGTGTGTGTGTGCGTGTGCGTGTGTGTGTATGTGTGTGAGTGTACGTGCGTGTGCATGTATATATGCGTGTGTGCGCATGCGCATGCATATGTGTGTATGTGTGTGTGCAAGTGGATAAACGTGTGCATTAAAAAAGTTAAGTGGACAATAACTACAACAACAGTGATAATGATGAAGATGATGATAAATAATGAATAAGTAAAATGGGAACCACCACCACTACCAATACTAATATTAGTAGTAATAATAAGAAAAACAGAAATGATGATGATGATGATGATGATGATGATGATGATGATGATGATGACGACGATGATGATGATGATGATAATGATGATGTTGATGACAATGACGATGATGATGATGATGATAATGATAATGATGATGATGATGATATAACAACGCATCAGTAGAACCATCAAGATGATGATAATGATGATGATGATGATGACGACGATGATGATGATGATGATCATGTCGCATGATGATGATGATGATGATGATATAACAACGCATTAGTAGAACCATCAAGCAGGACAATAGGCCTATTTCTGATAATAATAACATCAATAATAGCATCAATCATAATAGCAAAAATTATAATGACATAATATTGAACAAGATAACACAGAAACACACCCACGTCCATACACTCACACACACAGACACATACGTGCGCATGAAAGAATGACATCGATCCCTAACTAACAGTTGAAATGAAGTATCACAGATAAATATTAACTGCCCCCTCACCCTGATTACCTTCCCTCTTCCCCCTCCTTACCCCTAACCCTCTCCCCTCACACCTCCCTTTCGCCCTCTCTTATTGTCTATATCCCCTCCCTCCTCCCTTTTCCCCCTCCCACCACACCCTTTCCCACTCCATTCCCTGTCTGCCCCCTCCCCCCCCCCCCCCAGCCCCCTCCCCCCGCCCAGCCCCTCCCCCCCCCCCCCGCCCCCCCCCCCCCCCTCCCCGCTTCCCTGATCTTCGGTTTGTCCCTTGGAAGCAGTCTGCTCAGCCAGCACTTTGGTTGAACAACCTGATTGCCGATGGCAAAAAGGACTGGTGGAAGCGGCAGGTCCTTGTTGACAGGCTCCTCAACCTCTCTGAAGTCCCGCGGGTCGTTCTCTGGGCCGTCAGCACACTGTGCAGTGGGTGGGATGGGTCGGCGAGGATAGTCCGGATCCGCCTGACTGCTTTCCTGTCGTGGTGGGCCTGCAGGTCAGTCACTGGACGCCCGATGATGTTGCTGGCGGTTCTGGTCAGCTTGTGCAGTCTGGAGGCGTCTGCCGCACGCAGGTTGCAAAAGAAGCAAAGGGTGTTGTAGGACAGGATGCTCTCCACCATGGCCTGGTAAAACATCATCAGGATGGCGGGCTTGACGTTGAATGACCTCAACTTCCGAAGGAAGTAGAGGCGCTGAGTACAAACCACCGTCAAGGAAGACAACTCTATTTCAGTTTTAAGCTTATAAAGCCTAATTTAAGCATTTATTTGCCAATTAAGTGCCATATCACAAGTTAGAATATGGATCTAGATAATTCTGTTATGCTAAATTCAAATTTGATCATACCAAAATCAAAGAGTGTGTTCTTTGTTAGCAAACATGAACATTTTCATGACAAAATTGAACACTTCCCACTGCGGCGGCAAGGCATCCATGAAGTATTTTAATTAACGTGAATGGATTGATCAACACTGTGCAAAAAGTACTTTCGTTGATATATATTCAATATTAATTGATCTGTAGTATTATATAAAGCTACATACAATAAATAACAAATCCATACTAAATGTACTCACACTTACAAAAAAACATTATCGTCTATAACTCTTAACCATTTGCAGTTTCATTGGCCATGACTATAACCCAGCTGTCTGGATGTGGTTTGCAGGTGGCTTTCTTGAAAATGCACTTGGCACACTGGCCATGACTATGACCCAGCTGTCTGGATGTGGTTTGCAGGTGGCTTTATTGAAAATGCACTTGACACACTGGCCATGACTATGACCCAGCTGTCTGGATGGAGGTGGCTGGTTTGGCCAGGTGGCTTTTTCTTGAAAATGCACTTGACACACTGGCCATGACTATGACACAGCTGTCTGGATGAAAGTGCACTTGACACACTGGCCATGACTCTGTCTGGATGTGGTTTGCAGGTGGCTTTCTTGAAAGTGCACTTGACACACTGGCCATGACTATGACCCAGCTGTCTGGATGTGGTTTCAGGTGGCTTTCTTGAAAATGCACTTGGCACACTGGCCATGACTATGACCCAGCTGTTTGGATGTGGTTTGCAGGTGGCTTTCTTGAAAGTGCACTTGACACACTGGCCATGACTATGACCCAGCTGTCTGGATGTGGTTTGCAGGTGGCTTTCTTGAAAGTGCACTTGACACACTGGCCATGACTATGACCCAGCTGTTTGGATGTGGTTTGCAGGTGGCTTTCTTGAAAGTGCACTTGACACACTGGCCATGACTATGACCCAGCTGTCTGGATGTGGTTTGCAGGTGGCTTTCTGGAAAGTGCACTTGACACACTGGCCATGACTATGACCCATCTGTCTGGATGTGGTTTGCAGGTGGCTTTCTGGAAAGTGCACTTGACACACTGGCCTTGACTATGACCCAGCTGTCTGGATGTGGTTTGCAGGTGGCTTTCTGGAAAGTGCACTTGACACACTGGCCATGACTATGACCCAGCTGTCTGGATGTGGTTTGCAGGTGGCTTTCTGGAAAGTGCACTTGGCACACTGGCTCTGCATTTCTGATGCTAGCGGACAGTGCCTTTTATGGATTCTGTTAGAACGTGAAAAATAATGAATAATATAAAAAAATAAAAAAAAACAGAAAACGCGTGCTTCATGTTTTTGTACATATTCTTTCCTATATATAGTTGACAAATATAATCCACACAATAACGTGGAAGACATTTTGAAGGGTGATGTTTTGAAGCAACCAACAGTAAAGTGAAAGGGAGACCTGACAAGTTGCTGTAGATGCACACCCCTATAGCCATACATATTCTTCATCATTTCTTGATCAGCATCATCCATAGGATGCAGTGGAAGACATGTTGAATAAGTCAATAATATACAGAACAGTTGCGAAGCGATGCGAGAGGGCATAAGTTTTTATTTTATGCATTAGTTTAATTTGTAGCTTTGCTCCAATACCAATCTGTAAAGAGTACAAATGAACACAGTCTGTCTGGAAAAGATGTAGTGATCTGAGAGAGAGAGAGAGAGAGAGAGAGAGAGAGAGAGAGAGAGAGAGAGAGAGAGAGAGAGAGAGAGAGAGAGAGAGAGAGAGAGAGAGAGAGAGAGAGAGAGAGAGAGAGAGAGAGAGAGAGAGAGAGAGAGAGAGAGAGAGAGAGAGAGAGAGTCAAAGATTGTCTCTTTCAGATAAACATCTTGATGGCCACAGAAAAAGAAAAAGAACCTAGTCATGTCAGGTCAGCTTGCTTTCAAAAATGGAATCAGATCACAAAAAGATAAAAGAGTGGTGGGGGGGGGAGGTGTGGTGGTGGTGGTAGAGTGTCACAAAAGATACCCCCCCCCCCCCGCCCCCAATATCCCTGCCCCCAATATTTTGAGTGGGGTCCAGTGCCCCCACTCCCCACCCCCTGATTCTCCATTTAGAACGCCCCTAAAATGAGAATAGAGAAAATAAACGAGGAGAAAAATGAAAAACGTTTACGCATACAAAATTAATTTAAAAACAAGGGCATCGCCGAGCGGCAGATATGTCATTTGCCGGCTACGCCCTGTACCTCCCTTCCCCCTCACATCTTAGGCCCCCGTCCTCCTTGTGTCCTTTGGGTGATACACCTACACACCTTTGACTGGGTGCAAATCCTTTTTCCGGGATGCACACCCTTAATTGGTGGGGTGTACACCCTTAATACTGAGACATGTCTGCCGCTCTGCGACATTTAAGCCCCACGTGGCACGTTTTGTGCTACGATGTCTTTTAATTTTTTGCATTACACCCCCTCCGTTACCGGGATGTACACCCTTAATTAGTGGGGTGTACACCCTTAAACAATGGGGTGTACACCCTTAACTCGGAGCCATGTCTGCCGCTCGGCGACATTAAAATCCCATGTGGCATAATTTGTACTGCAATGTCTTCTACTCTTCTTTTTACACCCCCACACAAAATTTGGAGTGATTCTATGCAGTATGTGACGAGATATAGGAGGGTGAAGAAAAACGGAAACATGTCTGCTGCTCGGCGACATTGTATTTCCAAGGGATAATTTATGTACTAATATATGTTATACTTTTACTCTCACATCCTCACACAAAATTTGAAGGGATTCTATCTTCTAGTTCACGACTTACAGCTTGGACAAGAAATATATAGCGCAAAGAAGGAAATTTCGGTTTTCAAGGTCACACTTCAAGGTCAAGGTCCGGGGCAGAGGACAAAAACAAACTGCGACAAATATAGACTCCTTTGCCCGATCTATATCGGGGCAAATGACAAAAACAAACCGCAACAAATATAGACTCCTTTCCTGATCTTTATCGGGGCAAAGGACAAAAACCAACAACAACAAAAACACCGTGACAAACTCAAGCTCCTTTGCCATATCTATAGATCTGGGCAAAGGACAATAACATAAGCATCAAAGCATCAATTCAAAACAACAATTAAAAAAAACCCACCAATATAATTATAACGGACAATATAAGGACGTTGAAGAGAGAGAGAGAGACAGACAGGCCGAGAGGACGTAAAACACTAGGTATCATCAGAGAGAGAGAGAGAGAGAGAGAGAGAGAGAGAGAGAGAGAGAGAGAGAGAGAGAGAGAGAGAGAGAGAGAGAGAGAGAGAGAGAGAGAGAGAGAGAGAGAGAGAGAGAGAGAGAGAGAGAGAGAGAGAGAGAGAGAGAGAGAGAGAGAGAGAGAGAGAGAGAGAGAGAGAGAGAGAGAGAGAGAGAGGGGGGGGGGACAGACAGACAGACAGCCTGGCAGACAATAGGTAGACAGACGATGAACAGAGACAGAGAGAGAGAGAGAGAGAGAGAGAGAGAGAGAGAGAGAGAGAGAGAGAGAGAGAGAGAGAGAGAGAGAGAGAGAGAGAGAGAGAGAGAGTTTTGTTCTTTGTGATCTACAAGGGGACACGCTAAACCAAACTCTTTACATATAGACATACACACTTAGAACGTCATTAACATATCTAAATAGTATATAGGCAATTTGAGACCATTAAAGACTTCTTTCAAGCAGCGAACAATATTTAAGTCAAACAGCTGCCGATCACAAAGAGCTTCGGCCATTCTCCAAACGAGGGGACAAGACAGCAGGTAGGTGCCAGAAGGCACTAGCAATAGTGCAGCTTTAGTGATTCAGAAAGTCGGTTCACCTAATTTCATGTTTACCAGCCGCGAACAAAGAGAGCGAAGCTGGTAATGTTTTCAGAGGATTCTGTTCCTGACTGACTATCTACTAATCTATATATATGTTAACACACTAACGTTTGAACGGAGGGATCTAGGACGCTCAAGTTTTGCATGCCGATAGGAACTAAGACTATCTAGGACAAGTTCGAAAATAAAGGTCATGGGTCAAAGGTCAAGGTCAGCGGAGCCGAAAATGCTGCCGAACAGCTGGCACGATAACAGAGGGACCTAGGATGCTCACATGTAGCATGCTGATAGGTACTAAAGATATCTAGGCCAAGATTAAAAATGAAGGTCATAGGTCAAAGGTCAAGGCCACTGGTGCCGAACATGCTACCGAGCACCTAGCACGATAACGATTGAACGGAGGG
Organism: Phymorhynchus buccinoides; assembly: GCA_017654935.2. Lineage (NCBI taxonomy): Eukaryota > Metazoa > Mollusca > Gastropoda > Neogastropoda > Raphitomidae > Phymorhynchus > Phymorhynchus buccinoides. Next base: position 18,998,923 of record CM065706.1, on the reverse strand, counting down.
ACCTAGGATGCTCAAATTTTGCATGCTGATAGGTACTAAGAATATCTCGGCAAAATTAAAAAAATGAAGTCATAGGTCAAAGGTCAAAGTCACTGGAGCCGAAAATGCTACGGAACCCCTGGCACAATAACGGAGGGACCTAGGACGCTCAAATTTTGCATGCAAATAGGTACTGAAGATATCCAGGCCAAGTTAAAAAATGAAGGTCATAGGTCAATGTCACTGGCGTCGAAAATGCTACAGAACACCTGGCACAATAACGATTGAATGGAGGGACCTAGGACGCCAAATTGAAACATGAAAGTCATAGGTCAAAGGTCAAGGTCACTGGACCCAAAAGTTCTGCCGAGCACCTGTACGATAATGTTTGAATGCAGGGACCTAGGACACTCACATTTTGCTTGCGGATATGTACTAAGGGTATCTAGACCAAGATCGAACATCAAGGTCATAGATCAAAGGTCAAGGTTACTGGACATGAAAATGCGGCCGCGAGGCTGTTGGTCTAGTATCTTAATGCTCTAGTTGTTAATGTTTGTAATAATTCTGTTATCTATTTCGTGGAAATCGTCTTTTCTCATATTTTAAAGAAGGCGATGAAATACATGTCTTTCTTTTCTTTTTTTACGTGTGCGCGCGTGGTGTATGTATGTGTGTGTGTGTGTGTGTGTGTGTGTGTGTGTGTGTGTGTGTGTGTGTGTGTGTGTGTGTGTTTTCATTGTAAAATAAACTTAGACATAGTTAGTCGAGGTTTTGTGAAATAATTTACAACTTTGTAAACTCATAGCATTAAACACATTTATTTCATTGTCTGTCTGGGCTATAGGCTTATCTCATTAACCGCTAGACAGAATCGCTTCAAATGTTGAGTTGTGGACATATGTGTATCACCAAGAATAGAAGGGGTTTGTGGGCAAACTATAACCAAGCTGATATTGACCCAGAAGTTTGACCTTGCAAACGAAAGCATGGTGTGGTGGTTTGAATTGGACTACTGCATGGGTAGTGATTACCTTCTTGGTCCTTGAAACCTTGGAAATCTGAAATTGTTACCTTAGCCATATTTTACATTATTGCAGTTACAGACTTTAAATTTAGTAGGTTTGTTGTCTGGCATAAAGTGGATGGAAGTTCAGCTTAACGTCGCGTATCGGCTTTCGCCATGTACGACGGGCTGAACAAACCAACCAAGGTGTAAACAAAATGTATGTTCCTGAATCACTGTCTTAGCCAAAAGGCCGAGAAGCGATCAGAATTCAACTGCATAAAGTCATGTGTGGTGCAAATTATTAATGACTTTGATGACCTTAACATTGATTTTCAACCAGTCGCCATGATGAAGCCCACATCCTTCTCCGTTGTGACGGATACCCACAGTTGAGGGGCCATTTCCAAGAGGTCTAAAGTCACACAGACACACACACGTACCCTCCCTCCTCGCCCTCTTCCGCCGTCCATTTCAATACAATTTAACTGAACTCCCCACTTTCCCAACTTAATAAACCTTGGAAGATCCGTGAAGAAAACAGGCCTGGGCTATCTACGTGATCTGCACCGTGTTGGTTTCATTAACTCTCCCCATTGAACACCTTTCATGCCCAGTGTGTGTGACGCCTGACATTCTGAGCCAGTCCCGGATATGTTGGAACAAAAACAGCCCGAACTGATCGATCACAAATGTTTCTGCACGTACACTGTCCCTGTATTGCCTCCCCATTTAGCGAAACATGAGAAGGTTGTCTTTTCAATTTCGTTTCACCTCCACCCCACCCCCAAGAGTGTTCTGAATAAGATTGTGAATGTTGGTAGCAAAATCGTGGGTAGAAAACAAGACAGTTTGTGTTTGTTGTATGAAAAAAACGTGTTGTTCGAAAAGCCAGGGAGATCGCTAATGATCAAAGTCACGTTCTATCGCATTGCTATGAAATATTGCCATCTGATAGACGGTTCCGCATTATTAGTTGTAGAACAATTAGAAATTCAGCTAGTTTTGTCCCCAAGTCAGTCAAACTTCAGAGAGAGAGAGAGAGAGAGAGAGAGAGAGAGAGAGAGAAGTCGAAGTCGAATGGTTTATTCATTCAAAGGCCAAGGCCCCATATGAATAAGGGGCAATCATAACAATATTTATACATCAGTGGATTATAGCACTTGAGAACGACAACAAATCGCTTTGGAACACAAGCATATACTAGCAAACAATTACAAACTAGGACATAATTGTCTCTTAACCGGAAAGCTTTGTACAAATACAGAGTTAGATTACGTACTGTTCTCTCATTAGTATTCGCCATCAACAAAGTTAAACGAAATTGACATGGATATTTGTAGTATATATACGGGATTAGTTTTGCTGAGAGAGAGAGAGAGAGAGAGAGAGAGAGAGAGAGAGAGAGAGAGAGAGAGAGAGAGAGAGAGAGAGAGAGAGAGAGAGAGAGAGAGAGAGAGAGAGAGAGAGAACACACTGAACACTGAAAATGTTTACTGCAAGGCCACCGGCCTGTATGCAAGGGAGGTAACAAAATATGACACACAACATAATATGAATAAAATAAACAAAACAAAAAATCATGCACAAGTTAAACATTTCGCATCAACAACAAAAAATACAACAGTGGATTTTTCCTTCAACACCAAATGCATTGGATAGAGATAGACTTAAAATTTATCAACCAAAAAAAGGAATGGTTCCAGCAAAAAAACAGTATAAGTGCATGGCTTTGTACATCGAATTCTTTAACAGCTTCTGATCGCTTCTCGGCCTTTTGGCTAAGACAGTGATTCAGGAACATAATTTTTTGTTTATACCCTGGTTGGTTGGTTCAGCCCCTCGTACATGGCGAAAGCCGATACGCGACGTTAAACCACGGATTCTATATTCTCAATGTGTAGTGTCCATGGTTAAACTGAGCTTCCATCCATCGATTTCTCGGCAAATATGCAGATTTACACCATCCTGCTCTATTTCTTGGTTCTTTCCGTGGTTAGGGATAGGGTTATGGTTAGATGGTCTTTTCGTTTGCCACAAGCATCTGTTTTTTTGTCAAAATCATCTCTTTTTTTTAGCATTAAATCGCTGCCATAGAGATATTTATAAAACACTATCTAGTTTAAATTTTCTTCTTCTCTTCTCTTTAATGCATAATATATAACATTGCTACGGAGCGATTTATAAATGTTGTTTCGTTTTTGCAATAGTACAAATAAATACACATTTTCATTTGTATTTTTGAAGGTTTTAGTTAAGTACTTTTTTCTTAACATTTGATACAGTGGACACACTAGCAAGAAGTGCCGTTCATCTTCTATAACGTTACAATTTGGACAGCTCTTCGATTTATTTGAATATCGTCTGTGAACATTAATACCAGAAACGCCAAGTCTAAATCTTGTGAATGCAGTACGGAATTTCATAATATAGTTATGTTTGTAAGATACTTTTCCGGGTTCAACCAGGATTTAAAACATCGATACGTATCAAACCTGTCACTTTCGTGGGGTTTACCAGACCATTCTTGTTTATAGCAATCAATTATCCGTTGCCTAAACACATGTAAAAATATTTTTTCGTTTCCCACCCCACCATTTAACCATACTTCTGAAAAACAATATGTATCTAAACAATGTCTAACTGTACTGACCCAGTTATGCTTGTCAAATTGATTTTCTGTTTCTTGGGTGCACTTGTTTCTATACATTTCATATGCCTGTTTTGGTAATCTGCACCAATCTAATTTTTGTAACTTAAACCAATACAATTGAAAAATAAATGATATCTACCTAGGTCGCCGTATGCCATCAGGTTTGGGGTCTTAGGACTAATTTGGAGAAATATTTTACAAGCGAATAGATGAGGAGATTCTATAATTTGGAATGGTGACATGCCCCAAATTTCGGCAGAATATAGCAACATCGGTTTTACTTGTGCATCAAAAAATTTGAAGAAAACTGTCGGATCCATTGTTCCAAGAGACCACATTGTTTTAAAAATCTCTACAACTTTGCCTTTAGCTCTACCTGCTAATTCCTCCAGAGCTGAATCAAAAGATAATTTAGTAGTTATTGTAAAACCTAAATATTTATAACTATTGACAATTTCTATTTCTGTTCCTTCGTAAAACCATTTTTCTGTCCTAGATAAATGCCCACCTCTCCTAAAAACCATTACTTTTGTTTTGCTAAGATTGACCCTTAAACCCAACGATTTTGACGCCTCGGCAAGATTAGGGGAAGACGGGGTAAAAAGCGCATGGGCGGGTAAGAAGCCCACCCCAATTATCTCATGAAATAAAGAAAATTTCAGTCAAATTTGCTCATGAGACGAATGCTAGACATTAACGCCAAATTTGAAGACTCTAACACCAACGGTGTGGGAGTAATGGCCCCTTAAAGATTTTCGGTTTTCAAGGTCGTACGCCAAGGTCAAGGTCACGACGGCAAAATGGTTTGCGCGGATGCCTTCCTCTCATAGTGACACACCAGCACACAAACTTTGACGCGATTCGGTCAAGCGGTTCGGGAGATATCCTTGGGACAGACAGAAGGAGAAAAAATGACCCTCCGATTTTCAGGCTCCAGCGATCTTTTTGACCTTGACCTTGACCTTGATCGGTATGCCATCATCAGAACGGGCATAAGCCAAACCACCTTCATACCAAGTTTCAACATCCTATGTCGATCGGTGCCTGAGATATCGCTAAAAATAGATTTTCGGTTTTCAAGGTCGTACGTCAAGGTCAAGGTCACGACGGCAAAATGGTTTGCGCGGATCTCTTCCTATTAAGGTGGCACACCTTCATAAAAACTTTGACGCGATTCGGTCAAGCGGTTCGGGAGATATCCTTGGAACAGACAGGAAAAAAAGAAAAAAAAAGACAAACCAGCCCATCGCAAAGTCCGTTCACCTTCGGTGACGGACAATTATGGATCCGAATAATAATGAAGTCTATTATTATTCCCCATCCCCCTTCACGCCCCCCCCCCCCCCACCATTTATGTATGCAATACTCAATTTTAAAAAAAAAATCCCTAAATGTTTTTTAGAGATTGGGTGTTATTGTAGAGATAGACACAAGCAGAGCTAAAAAAAAGATATAAAAAGAGAAAAGGCCCTTTGGCAAAAGAAAAACATGTTAACAAGCACCAGCTAAAGACCTTTGAAGCATAACTGCTATGTGAGCTAGTTGAGTGAAACGAAGCAATTAATGAACAGAACAGAAAGAACGTGTTGAAGTTCGCTCATACTCTCTGAAGTTACACACACACATGCGCACGCATACACACTCACACACAAAGCACTGCAACAGTGCAAACCGTCAAGACTTATGTCTAATATGCTGCAACTAACCAGTCAGATAAGTTATGCTATACTATACTTGTCAAAGGAACAATGCTCAAGTTTAACTTTTACTGTTTGGCCAATACCTGGAGTAGTTAGTTCCCTATGATTACTGACAATGTTTGAACGATTTGTGCTTGGACACAAAAAATCTAAAAAACCACTAACAATCAGCAAGGTAATGATTATCGAATGGAAACTTCCTTTTTCTCTTGCCTATCCCTCTACACATTTTTATTAAAATCCATCGAGTGTTTTTTGTTTGCTTAGAAAAAAATACAAATACATACAGACAGACATAGACCAAAAACAATACCTGCCGCAGACTCTGTCTGTCTGGGTTTCAGATTAAGATTAAGATTATAGCCCCGTCGACAACCAAGGCCATGTCAGGGCTTTCACCACAGGGTAACTAAAAACTAGTGCTGCAACAGGTCATACATATATTTGTACCATAGTGTTCAAGTGCTTCGGCTTTTGGGATGATCCCTGGAGTCTTTAAGCCAAGGTACTACAACAACATACAAATATAACGATTGCACTGTGCACTCTTTTAACATTATCTCTGCTATAAAGTGTAGTGTAGGCCTTCTACTCAATGACTGTCATTGGTTGGTGGACATAAGCCTGAAGTGGAGTCATAATAGTACAGGCCATAAAGTGGGAGCTGTACAATAGCACAGCTTTACTACACTCACTAAGGGAACATCATACTACAGTTTAGTTTTCTGTGTGAATGACTACCACTCTCCAACTAGGAGGCATTTTGCAATGGCCTTTAGTGCTACAGACAAGGGGATTCAATGGCCTTTCTTCTTCTTCGATCGTTCAGACAGTTTCCTGTCAATTATGAGCGCAGATGCGTCATGCGCCTAAGTAAGAAATAATTAGGCCCTGTATGTCCGACTTCGGCTGGAAGAAATCTTTTTGGAAAAAAGGCAGGAGAATGGACCGGTAACGCAGAAAGATAGTGGCTAGATGACAGCAATCAGGGGGGAAAAGAGAGTGACAGATAAGAGGAAGTTACAAGCACAGAACTTCCAGAAGATGGGGGAACTATTCATACAAAAAAAACCCAGTGTCCTCATGGGGGGTGGGGGGGGGGGGGGGGTGCCTTTCAGGACCCATGCCAGCTGTCATCTTGGCAGAGAAAGAAAGGGGATAGAATGGACCGGTAACGCAGAAAGATAGTGGCTAGATGACAGCAAGCAAGGGGGGAAAGAGTGACAGATTAGAGGAAGCTACAAGCACAGAACTTCCAGAAGGTGGGGAACTATTCATACAAAAGACTCCCCAGTATCCTCACGGGGGGGGGGGGGGGGGGGGGGGGGGGGGGGGGGGGGCTTTCTGGACCCATGTCAGCTGTCCTCTTGGCAGAGAAACAAAGGGGCTGTCCGTGGGCAAGGCCTGTCCGTTGCAAAGTCCGACCCAGTCCTCCAAAATAGTTGTCACCTCTTATGCTGTCTGGAAGTCATTGTCGGTCATGGGTGGCTGGCAAAGAAATGTAGATAGGAGTAGGCCAAAATGCATGCCGATCTGCATTGTTTATGGGCGGCCCTGCATGTTTCACTGCATATCCTTTTAAGTGGATCAACCTTTTGAAACTGGGAACAGACTTTGGAGAGCAAAAACCAGTAAGAGAAAGTGATTATTGACAATCCTGAACGGACAAGCAATTATTCAGGTGAAAGGACTGGAAGAAGTCATTCAATTTATTTTTGTTTAAGAAGTATGCCAAAGATGTTTAATATTTGGTAAATTGCTTGGGTTCTGCAACAACTCTTTGCCCTGAAAAAATGAGCCACAAGATTGATACCCTACTTCTGAAGTGAAGACATGAAAAAGTGGTGGGTAAAATGTTAACAAAACTTTCTCCCAATTAAAGGGTCAGATGACTCAAAATCAATCACAAATGACGAAACTTAGGTTAATTTTTGTCGTATCCCGATCAAGCCGTTATATCAAAGGTAGTTGTCTGCTGATCTAGTTTAACAATTTGTCCTGTGGCAGAATTTCAAGAAACGGAAGTGATTTTCTTCACTTTTTACAATACCACTGGCCCTGTCATTTTTGACATTGTGCATAACAAGTAGGCAATCACTGCTCATAACTATATGAAAACCATTTTTCACAAAATGATGAGCTCTGTCGGCACTAATAGAATCCTGCTACATTATGAAATTGATGGTCCTCTAAAGGTCAAGGTCACAATGACCTACCCTGATCAACAAGATGTCCAAGTCCTTCCCCACTCACTCCGCGGTCCTGACTTGATCCCATGCTGCTTTTGGTTATTCATGATATTAAAGCAGAAGTTAGCAGGTCCAGGGCCTGCAAAAAGCATCTATTTCACAGCTCCACACCTTCTTTCTGTCGGAGTACCAAAAAGTACTTGAATAGAAACCAAAACATTAAGCGCTATAGAAATTGTCTTAATAAATAAATAAACACTTGGAAATGTGTGTGGTTATCAGAGAAGAGTAGTTTACAAAAATGTAAAAGTCTAATGTAGAGTCACCACTCAGTTGCTGTTTTACAACTGTAAGGACATTATCTATGGATGGGCCCACATAGCATAAGATCACTTTTCCGCTCTTCTATCAGAATTTCAAAGACAGTTATGATCAGAGTTCGTTAAAAATTGTTTTATCGAGTTTTGTGCGAAAAATAATAATTTTGTAGACATGCTAGTAATAATTGAATGAAATTTTACGTCATGTTTGGTTATAAATTTTTTGTTTGTTAACTAATTCTTTTCACAAATGCACAACTGCCTTAAAGGATGTTTGAGAGCAAAATTCCTGTACAATTTAAGACAGTCTATGTGCTGAAGCATCCCTTGCACACGAACAATGATTACACACTCACTTATTTTATTATAATATAGCTTCCTCAAGCTCAACATCAGATTTACAACTAGGAAAGACAGCAGAAAGGGTCAACAAGCCCCCCACCAAAAAACAAACAAACTAGAAATGTACTGTGACACTACCAACCCAGCCAGACCAACATAATGAACACACTGACTGATGCATGTGCAAACTTCAATTCGAAGCAGGATGTGCATAAGCAAAAGAAATATGTAAAAGCAGGTCAGGCTATTGAATTACCTCCATTCCGTTCGCTTCCCTAACACTGTATTAAGCTTAGCAATTAAGTTTATATCAGCTAACAGACATACACCATAAAACCACCATAAAATACAAAGAACAATATGTTTAATTCTTTTTAAATCTTTGAAATATTTTTAAAGCAAGAACATTTCGATGAGAACACAACTGAACTCAATATTAATGTTTCAGGCCTCCGGCCTTTACACATAGGAGGTGTGGCGCACACATTAAAAATTAAAAAAAAGTATAATAATTACTATACTAACAGAATTTCATCATGAAGGTGGCTAGTTGCTTATGATATCTGAGATATGAGTTCTTCTCTTGTTCTCAGTGCATAATAGATGTACATAGCAATATTTCTAGTAATATGTACATTATCATTCGCAAGAAGTTGCTTTAGTTCAATAGAATTGACATTTGCTTCAGTCTCTGAGAGGAATGTAAGCATTGCATCTCAATAAAAAGCGCAGTTCGTTCTCAATTTGGTTACAAAATGGGCATGTTTTAACATGTTCTTTGTATCTGATATTGATGTTCATTACACCAAGACAAAATCTAACATTTTGATATGAGAGAAAGAGAGAGAGAGAGAGAGAGAGAGAGAGAGAGAGAGAGAGAGAGAGAGAGAGAGAGAGAGAGAGAGAGAGAGAGAGAGAGAGAGAGAGAGAGAGAGAGAGAGAATGATCTCTCGATCTCTCACACACACAAGCACCCACATCAGAAGACAAATGAAAAGGGAGGCAACTACATTCCTTTGACTTGCTAGTAAAGCTGAAATGAAAAGGGACTTAATTCTGTTTGCTACTATTTTTAGCTATGACCTCTCGATCTCTCACACACACAAGCACCCACATCAGAAGACAAATGAAAAGGGAGGCAACTACATTCCTTTGACTTGCTAGTAAAGCTGAAATGAAAAGGGACTTAATTCTGTTTGCTACTATTTTTAGCTATGACCTATGCACAACATTACTAAAAATAGTGCAGGATTATGAATTGCTCTTCTAAAAACATTCTTGCGTCAGAAAGACATTACCGATTAGCTTCTATTCATTTAAAAAAACGTAAACTCCTTATATGGTACTTTATTTATATACCCTATTTGATTTAAATCTGTCCAGTAGTTTTTGAAATAATCGAATTACAGACAAACTGACAAACAGACAGACAGCCCCAAAACAATACCCATCAGACTCCGTTTGGCCAGGTAAAAAATAACATACAACATATTTATATTCACACAATTTGCTTTATTTCCTTCCAATGTTCATCACAATCAAAATATGTACACAGATTCCATGATCCATACCAGGGCCTGTATTCACATTGAGATAGTAAAAAAAACTATGAGACTTCTAATCATGATATCTTAGAAGTCCTTGCACATAAAATTTAGCCAAGAGAAGAAGCTGAACTCATTTGACATCAAGTGCCTCAGGAAAATCTTAGCAATCAAGTGGAGCGACTTTATCACAAATAAAGAGATGAGAGAATGTACAAAACAAGTTCCAGTGGCCAGCATCATCTGCAGACGACGTCTCAGTCGGCTGGGCCACGCTGCCAGACTGCCACCATCCAGACCTGCAAACCAGGTTCTCAGGTGGATCCAAAGGGGCAGAGAAAAAGAAGGAGGCCTAAGATGAACTGGCGTCAGACAGTGGGGCGAGACCTTCAGCTGGCAAACAGACGTTGGAGCGATGCCATCAGACTGACTGCCGATAGGAGCCGTTGGAGCGATGCCATCATACTGCCTGCCGATAGAGCCACTGGAGCGCCCTGGCTGCCTCATGCGTCGTCCGATGCGGGAGTTTCTAAACCTAAGTAAGTAAGATGTCCTTCTTAAGCCCTATTAAATCCTACTACGTTAGAAGGACTTCTAAGATATGATAAGTCTCATACTACAGTGGAACCTCCCTTATAAGACCTCCCATTATAAGACTCCCTCCCATATAAGACCTACTTCTCTGAGACATTGCCCTTCTTTGTAAGTATTAAAATTACCTCCCTTATAAGACCTCATTTTGGATGATTTTTGAAGGTCTTATAAGGGAGGTTCCACTCTATCTCAATGTGAATACAGGCCCAGATTTACATATTGTCGGTCAATGAAGAAATGTTACGGTCTAGCTACTTTCCGCACCTCCTGGATTTGCATGCTTACACTGAAGCTACAGTGTATCTATATGTGAAAGAAAGGATGTGTACATAAGTCCATGTGCGTGTAGATGTGTGTGTGTGTGTGTGAGCATGTGCTTGTGTGTATGTGTTTTAGACAGAGTGCACAAATATACATGTGTGTGTGTGTGCACATGCATGTATATCTGTGAGTGTGCATGTGAGTGTATGTGTTCATGTGATGTGAGTGTGTATGTTAGGGTATGTGTGTCTGTGTGTGTGTGCATCCAGAGAACAGTCATTCATCCTATCACAGCGTCTTTTTTCTTCATTTTCCGCTTGATTCCTGTGCGGCGGTATTCCGCCCTCTCCTCCAGGTACTCCTGTGTGCACAGGGCCACAAACTCTGGATTCTGATACCTGCATGACAAACCAACATCAAGTTCTACTGATCTGTATCAGATTGTATTCCTATTTGAATGAACTGACAGATGAAAAGACATCATTGTCATCTCAAAGAAAACATCGTTATTATTATCCTGAAAACAAGACACAGTTATCATTATGATCGTAACACCATTGTCAACACTGTCATTAGCATCATCATCATTGTCGTTGTCATCATCATTGTCATGACAATCCACTGCATAATAATCATCTCAAAGAGAAGACATACATAAGCGTCATCAAATAATCATTGTCACCATTGTAATCATCATCATGATCACTATATCATTATCATCGTTGTCAAGGTTCTCATTCTTATGAGTGTGACAGTGTGCCGTATTTCATAAGGCCTACCTGTCACGCAATACTATTTAGCATACGACAAGTGTGCCTAGGCCCTTTTTCCAAGTCGCGCGCGCCTCGCTATATGACATCATATCTATTTTTAGACGTCACTTTTCAAATCGTATCATGCGACCCGGCTTTTCAAATCTCCAACGGCCTCCCCTCAAATCTCAGGCCAACTAGTAGGGGAAGACGGGGTAAAAAGCGCATGGGCGGGTAAGAAGCCCACCCCAATTATCTCATGAAATGAAGCAAATTTCAGTCTCATTTTGCCCATGAGACGAGCGTTAATGTCTAGCATTCGTCTCATGGGCAAATTTGACTGAAATTTTCTTTATTTCATGATATAATTGGGGTGGGCTTCTTACCCGCCCATGCGCTTTTTACCCCGTCTTCCCCTAGTAATAATAAACTTATAATTTAGCCATTTTCTTCTATTTGATTGTCATTCCAATAATAAAATCTTATTGTAGTTATGCCAATCACTTTATTAGTTTGTTAATTAAGCCATTGAATGGCTGATTTCTCCTAAAATCTGGCAATCTAACCGGCCAAGTTATGTCACCTCTTATCTCTATAAAACCTATTTTATCAAAGCCATCCTTTCATAATTTTGTTACTAAACAACTCTTTCAATGTCCTACAAACAAATTAGCTACTTTTATTTGACGTCAAAAAACAGAACATTGACGAAAGCTACACCGACGCTGTGTCAACGTCACAGTCCGTCTGACCACGGTGTGGACTCAGTCCTAAAACCGGGTTTTCGGCTAGCTTATTTTTGTTACTGGACATTGAATGCTAATTATATTTTAACTGTGTCATCTAACATAGTGACATAGTATATGTATAGAAAGGTCTTATTTTAGTGTATTAATCCATTATGAAAGATCGGTGTAATGTGGTATGAGTTTAGATAAATTAATTATTTAGTAGCTTGAACCTGTTTCAGTGGGGTCTAAAATACAAGGTTTTTCATAATTATTATATTATATAGTTAGATTTCCTTATTATATTAGTAGTCAGAATAGAGCTTAGTTCATCCTCTTTCTTCTCATATACAACATGCCAGGGTTTAATGATTAGTGGCATAGATATCTGTGTTGGACAAAACCAAACAAACACAGATCTGGTCACTCTCACCACCCAGTCATACTTGCTGCATCCAGTGACTGCTGTCTTTGCGGTCCGGCTCTCGAGCATATAAAAAGTGCCCAAAATCTGTGTTCATAGAACTGATGTCCCATATGTGCCTTCCCAGGTCGAGAGGACGTAAAATTCTAGATAACTAAACTGTGTTCATAGAACAGTCAGTCAGATTCAGAGAGTCAGTCAGTCGAAGTCAGATTCAGAGAGCCAAACATTCGAGAGCTGACCGCCGAAGCGAGAGGGTGCTTTCTTCTTGACTGCTTGACAGCGAAATCTTGATCCGAATTTTCTACTTCACCACAGTACGGCGGCTGTCTGACGGAGGAGTGAACTTCACCACCATTCTTGGGTCCTCTTCTGCCAGCACCGCCGCACGACATCCATGAGGTCCCATGCCATGTGATTTGTCCTACGTTGGATACTCTTGGGCTACCTCTAGCTGAGCCGATCGACTTTCCTCCTCTTCGTGGAGGCTCCGGAACTACGCTTATCCACGTCTGTCTTCTGCCTCTGCCTCCACCAACGTACGACTTCTCCTTCTTCTCTTCTCGTCGTTGGAATAATCTAGGTGAGCATCAATAGGGCGCTAGGGTTTTGTTTTTTTCATTTGTTTTAACAGTTTGATGTTTTATTCAACTGTTTAGCCAGGATTTGTAGGACATACCACAAAAGTGGTATCCCTGGGAGGACTGCGTTGGCCACCCGAGCCCTTGCACAGTGGGACTCCCAGGGCATAGGGCCTAGGACCTGCAGATAGCTTTCTCTTCTGATTTACATTTTTTCACTTTCCTCCACTATCTTTTTTTTCGACCTTGGGTCGCTCCCGTCGGTCTATCTAATCCCCCCACTCGTAGGCTTTTGCCGGTGGGTACGGACTTTCATTATGTAGGTTCTTGTTTAGGTCATCTCTATTCATTCTCGTTAGGGTTCTCGCCAGCCTCCTAAGTTGTTGGAGGAGCTTGTGTGCGAGCAAATAAATAGTTCAGAATAAGCCTCGAATAAACGTTAGGTTCTTCTATCTTTAAAATCTTTTACCTTTCCTCCTCAGAGTATCACATAACAAAGTTTTGATAGGTTAAAGATTCAAATTATCTATAACATTGAATAAATTATAAAAGTTTAAAGCTTTTAGGATAAAAAGATAAAGACATAGTTTGATCATAAAGTATAGCCGTAGCTGTTGGCTCGCGCTCAGTCTTGGACCAAGTTAGCGTCGCGTCTGTGCAGGTTGGCACAAATACCATTCCCTTCAAAAACAGCGTGAAGGATCTGGGTGTCCATTTGGACAGTTCTTTGTCCATGGACGCCCAGATCAGCCACATGTGCCGTTCCGCCTACCTCGCTCTGAGACAGATTGCTTCAATCCGTCCTTCACTCTCTGAAAAAGCCGCTACTCAACTTTAACTCTTCTTTAACTAGTATGTTCGTTGGTCTTTTCCAAAGTTGACTATTGCAATGCAACTCTTGCCGGACTCCCCGCAGTTCAAATCAATCGTCTCCAAAGAATACAAAACAATGCAGCCAGACTCGTCCTGAGGAAATCTAAAAGAACCCATGTCACACCCCTTCTGATCAAACTACACTGGCTGCCAATTCATGCTCGCATTGAGTACAAACTAGCAATCCTCGCTTTCCGCCATTTTCAAAACACTTTGCCAACATACCTGTCCAACCATCTCATCACCTATCAACCATCCCGCACTCTCCGTTCTAGCAGCGAGAAACTCCTCAAAGTCCCCCGCATGAAACTTAAGTCCTTTGGTCACCGCTCTTTCAGCTATCAAGTACCCACCATCTGGAATTCGCTCCCTTTCTACCTCCGGTCCGCTCTGTCCCTGTCTGCATTCAAGTCTGGCCTTAAGACTCATCTGTTCAAAAAGTTCCTTTCCCCTTCATAATTTCAATTTCAATCTCACACACAAACCCCGTGTAAAGTGTGCCTCTGTGTGTGTGTGTGTGTGTGTGTGTGTGTGTGTGTGTGTGTGTGTGGTGTGTGTGTGGTGTGCGTGTGTTTTTTCTCTCTGTCTCTCTGTCTCTCCCTCTCTCTTTCTCCATCTCTTTCTTTCTCCCCCCTCCCCCCCTATGCCCTTTCATCCCCCCCCCCTCTGTCTCCCCCCCCCCCCCCCCCCCCTCTCTCCTTCGTTCTCTCTGCCTTTCTCGTAATATTGTTTTACATTCACATATTGTTTTGGGAATTTGTGAGCTCGTATGACACCCCCCCCCTCCCTCCCCGAGAATTTGTGAGTGCATAAATGGCGTGCGTGTTGAAAGGGTGAGGTGTGTGGGGGTCTGTTTGTCCATGCCTTTTTTTTTCTTTTTTTTTCTTTTTTTTAAATTTTATTTATTTATTTATCCCCTTCTTTGAAATTGTGTCAATAATGTGTATGTGAAATACTACATCCGTGGGATGAACGGCGTGAGTTGGTTGTTGTTGTTTTTGGGTTTTTTCCCCCTCTCGTAATATTGTAAAGCGCTCTGAGGATGATTTTTTATCATCGAAGAGCGCTATAGAAGCTTTATTTATTATTATTATTATTATTTAAAATCCACTCAATCTTCTAAAGTTTTTTTGTAAGTTTGAGCCCCGTTGTGCTCTGTTCGGTTCAGCAACGATAGGGTAATTAACTTAAGTTATTATTTTCATTTCATACTTGGCCTTATTGGCACAATGTAGGTTCTTGTCGTGGTCAGGTTCGTCCTGGGGAGTTGGTCCTGTAGGACTCCCTAACCAGTTAAACTTGGGTCGCGTTAATTTTGGGTGGGAAATTTCCTGGCTTCTCATTGGTTCTACTCTTAGTGTTAGGTGTTAATGTTCCCCGTTTCTGATTGGTTCTCGAAAAAAACCAATCCTTTCGGCTCACGTACCCCATCGAACTGACCTACCATGAGTGATATAGGTAGAGAGGAGGTGGTGGAGGAGGAGGGGGCCAGTGTTTTCAACCGCAGTTTGGGTGAGAGCATTGAGACCCTCTCTGACTCCGGCAGCTCTTCCCCCCCCCCACATTTATTGAAAATGTCCTCTTCAATACTCCATTGGAGACTCCATCTGGGCCATCGGCCCCTTTGCTTCAGAGCACCCCAGTTCCACTGACACCAAGTAGGAAGAGGTCATGTTCTTCTAGAACATCCCCTGCTTCTCCTAACCCTTCACCAGGAAACAAAAAGTCAAAAGAAAACATGTCCCCTATCAGGCAAGGGAACCAGACCCCTTCTGACGTTCAAACGTTGGTAACAGACAAGATAGTCGATCACTCCCCCCCAAGGGAAGCTAACGAAAACATGGATATTCAAACTTCCAACAGCCAGAGCGAGTGCATACCACTAGTCAGCCCCCTCACAGAAGGGAGGCACTCAGAGAACCCTCAAAATAGGGAAGACCACCATACACCTGACTGCGTTTCCATATGGGGTGCTCCCCCAGTCATGGTGGAACAAACACAAACACCACTCAAACCAAAACCAAAGCCTAGACAGACACGTCTGCGCGCGCCCCATCTTTCCAAAATGCCGCCCCCGACTTTCCTCAAATACCCCGTGATTGTGGAAGATCTTGGCTCAGGCCCGGCTATGATCAAGGGTCTGGGCCCAATCACGGGGATGAAGCTCTGGCAAAATGCCATAGGAGACATATCCAGCCAAAGGTCGCTCGCTGGAAACAAGATTTTGATCGGATGCAAATCTGCAGAGCAACAGGCCAAACTTGCTGGTCTGACAGTTATTTCCAAAATTTCAATCAGATGTTTTATTCCGACCGCCTCCACTGAGGGAGTCATACGTCCGATTCCTCTAGATGAGAACATACAAAACCTCCTTCCGCTGATTGAGGACGCGCGCAGCGTCCTCAGACTAAACAACAAAGATGGATCGAAATCCAAAGCGATCAAAATAGTGTTTAACAAATCAATTTTACCCTCTTTCATCAAAATCTGTGCACAAGAGTTTTCAGTCCAGCCATTTGTGGCCCCAGTTAAAAGATGTAAGAGGTGCGCCCGATTCGGTCACACAAAAGACCAGTGCAGGTCCAAAAAAGAGACCTGCACGAAGTGTGCCGGGCTGGGTCACTCTTCAGTAACATGTCAGAAAACTCCAAAATGTATTAACTGTGGAGGTCCCCACTCAGCTGCCTATGGCGGATGTCCGCTTTACAAACTTAGGCTTCAGGCAAACAGAATAAGGGCTGAAACATTCATCCCTTATTCAGAAGCCATTCGCCGGGCCAAATTGGCCCAGGAGTCTGAATTAGCGTCCAGACAAAAAGCCCCACCTTCTCCCTCCCCACAGGTAGATTCCTCCTGGCGGCCGGAAGACAGATCAGTCCCGTCATATGCGAATGCAGTAAAAAAACGGCCAAAACCTACCGAAAAAGATCACACACAAAGCTCCAGCTCAGAAAACAGTTGAACTACAAGATCAAGTAAACACCAGCAAAATCCATAGCCGACCTGAAAACAAATTCGTACTTTCACCATCTAAATCTCGAAAAAGACTTCTCAGCAGTAAAGTCAGAGCTCTAAAAATTGAAGCAGCAAAAAACAAAATAATAAAACAAAACGCAGAAAGGAAGACAGAACAGCTAGTTCTTCAACAACTACAAAAACACACTACAGCCCTGATGACCGAACTGACAACACACATGAAGCAAACTGATTGAAAAAGTTAGTTTAATGCTTTAGCTGCAATATGGAATAATATTATGTATTTGTACAGGCATGATATTGAGAAAATGGGGAAACAATTAGGGTGACAATGGAGCATGGCAACCTAAGCCAGATCAAAACAAGTCACATTTCAACAAGGATTTTAAAACGAACTATCCGAAATAAGATAGAAAGATTGACTTAAAAAGTAACTTTAATGCAATGGTTGTAAGATTATATTATGCTTAATTGAATTAGTGGGAGGATTTGGCTATAATAAATGATTTGGGGAACCTTACCAAGCAAGACAGATCTAGATCTAGACTGCAAGTACAATAAGACAAGGCTTTGTTAAACAATGAAATAACATAAAATAAAGCCAATAAGGCAGACATGGAATCTGATACAAATTTGTGAAAAGACTAGAGAGAGCGGGACAGTTGAGATAAAGCCCATCTACATTAAGTGTTTCTGCATAAATGAAAGTACAAAATATAGATCTAAATTAATACTAATTTGTCGGTGACATATAAATTTAGCAAATAAATCTAGAAGTTTGCTTGTCTCTAAAATCAAGAATGCAGCACTTTATTACAAAAAAAATATTGCGTGATGGTGCTGGTGATAGATCTAGAGAGAGTAAGTGCAGCTTACAATACACACCTGCATCGTCTATAGTTATAATATATGCCTATGCGTAAGCAGTGGGATCAATGAATACATGCATGCACATTAGCATATGCATGGCCTTACAGGTTTTTTTATGTTCATACGTGCATGCACACAACTGATACAACAAATCCATACGGACAACTGTGCCAAAGCATACAAGGAATTACAACTACAAGCTTGTCTGCCCCCACCTCCACCCCCCACCGCTCTCTCTCTCTCTCTCTCTCTCTCTCTCTCTCTCTCTTTTTCTTTATCTTCTGTTTCTGTCTCTCTTTTCCTCTCTGTATTTGTGTGAGGGTGTGTGCGCGCGCACGTGTGTGTGTGTGCGCGTGTGCGCGTGCGCGCGTCCGTGCGTGTGAAGTGGTGTGCACTGCATTACGTAGCCTCCCCCTATTCCAAACGAAGTCGCAGCCTTTTCATTAAAACATCCTGTTTGGCGACTTGCCCAAAGCAGTGACCTACTGAGGAAGGGTGGTTTACTTTGTTTCACAATGTTGTTGCTGTCTGTGAGCATAGTCCAAGTGAGTGGCGGAGACGTAGGAGGGAGTGGGTGGGGGTGCAGGGTTAGCATAGATACACATTAACATAAAACATCAGAGAGAGAGAGAGAGAGGAGAGAGAGAGAGAGAGTTGAGGGAAAAGGAGAAAGAGTCATACAGAAAGCTAGACAGACACTGGGACTGACAATCAATCATTCATTCAATCAATCATTGAATCTTCTTGTCTTTAAAAATGAAGAATTCCTGGTTCGGCACGCGCGCACATAAACAATAAGATACGTCCATTCATGATCATGCACCACTGAACACCAGGTGAAACACACTCACGCTCTGACCAACCTGAGACGGCGAGAATGACAATGCCAGCAGACTGCGTTATGTAGAGCCGAAGTCAGGATCAGGATCAATAGTCCAAAGAGCCAGTGTGTGGCACAACATCCACGACACTTGGGGAGTGGAGAGCAAATAAAAAGACACAAATAATTAATAAAATCACAGTAAAACACTAAGTGACCTGGCCAGCCAGTGACCATTCTGCGAGCCACCAGTGTGATATGTCACGTCCACAGCTCAATGCTCTAATCACAGTAAAACACTAAGTGACCTGGCCAGCCAGTGACCGTTCTGCGAGCCACCAGTGTGATATGCCACGTCTAGCAGCTCAATGCTCTAATCACAGTACGTAAAACACTAAGTGACCTGGCCAGCCAGTGACCGTTCAGCGAGCCACCAGTGTGATATGCCACGTCCACAGCTCAATGCCCTAATCACAGTAAAACACAAAGATGCACGTGTATGTAGTTGTTTCACACTGAGTGTTTCCCTATGTACTTTCAAACTATGCTATACTACAACACTTGGGATTGATTTGCAACGTCAACAGACAATTTTGAAAGAGTGTGGATTTCCTAGAAGCTTTCTTACTGGAGAAATCTAGTAAGCCTACAACAACTAACTATTCCCGGGAAAACGGGAATTCCCATTGTTTCCTAATATGGAATCGACATCTGGGCTTTCCCGTGCAAAGACTACAATTTTCAGAAATGACTTGGTTAACATTAACAGCGGGGATTCCCGATATTGTCTAATGTCAAGTGTTCGTCTTTTTTTCTGTCTTTTACAAGTATGTATAGGCCTACATGTACATAATTGGGGTGTGGTTGGCGTGCTAGTTGGGTGCAAACACTTAACAGGGAATCACGTGTGCGTCGCATGCTTGTGTGTGTGCGTGTGTGTGTGTGAGGTGGTGGGGGGGGGGGGGTAGTTAATTGACTTCAGCGAAATTGCCCAAATTTAGATGTAGTTGTCAGAGAGATTACCAATTGAAAGAGGACGACGATATGGACTTGAACGACAGGACCGTTTGTGTGACAAATGTGACATGGGTGTTATTGGTGATGAATATCATTTTGCAATTGAATGTGCATATTTTGAAGAACATCGAGATATTTTGCCGAGGTATTATATAAATAAGAAATCAGTTTTTTTACTTTTGTCAGTTTATGTCCAAGCCAAAATTCCAATTGAAAATTGCAAATTGTATAAGATCAGGAAAAGTTGTTTGACAATAGACTGGAGCTTAGTTTGTTTGATGAGTGTTTATTGTTTGCTTGTTGCCACTTGTTTTATATTCTGTTTATCCTCCATGCCCCCAAGAGGGGTCAAGGGATTATTATTAAATTGAAATTGAATTGAAATTCAAATTGAATTGTGTCTGTGTGTTTGGTGTTTATGTGCATGAGTGCGTTTGTGTGTATGTATGTATGTGTGTGTGTTTGGTGTTTATGTGTGTGAATGTTTGTGTGTGCGCGTGTGTCTGTGTGTGTGTGTGTGTGTGTGTGTTGTTTACAGAGAGAGACTGTGCGTGTGACATCGTGTGTATGGGTGTAGCCTCGGGGGGAGGGGGGAGGTGCATTTGACTGTGTGCAACAGTGTGTCAGTGTGTGTGTGTGTGTGTGTGTGTGTGTGTGTGTGTGTGTGGTGTGTGTGTGTGTGTGTGTGTGTGTGTGTGTGTGTGTGTGTGTGTGTGGGTGTGTACACACACACACACACACACACACACACACACACACACACACACACACACACACACACACATACATACATACATACATACATACATATATATATATATAACACAGAGAGAGAGAGAGACACTTGGCACACTTTGATTGTTCAATGACATTAGCCAGATACAGCTTTCGTGTCATGGGGGTTAATACAACATCATCATTTCGTGCAACGTTTTCTTGCAAAACAAATTAAGCATACACTAAAATAATGATCAAGAACAAAAGATTTAGAACTAAACATAGTATCAACACACATACATGCAAAACACACACACACACACACACACACACACACACACACACACACACACATGCACACGCACACACACGCACATGCACATACACATACACACTGTTTACTGCCATACTTACAGAGAGAGAGAGAGAGAGAGAGAGAGAGAGAGAGAGAGAGAGAGAGAGAGAGAGAGAGAGAGAGAGAGAGAGAGAGAGAGAGAGAGAGAGAGAGACAGACAGACAGACAGACAGACAGACAGACACAGAGAGAGGCAGGCACACAGACAGTTTGACAGAGACAGACAGATAATGTTTGCGTATGTACATGACTGATTGTGTAATCCCGCAGAAACGAACTATCACTCTGTGCATTTCTATACTAATATCTGGGGTTGTGCCGCGAAGCGTTGTGCCGCGAAGCGTTTTGTCGCGCGTTTCACTGCTTTCTGTACTGTTGCGCGTATGAACCACCACATGGGCATATACTACATTATGTCACTCAATGTGCAGGAACATGCTATGCACATACATGTGTTCACATGTGAGTTATTGTCAGGGTTTGTGTGTGTGTGTAGAAACGTGGTATCCTAGTGTGGGCGTTTCTGTGTGTTGTGAGTGCAGATACGTGTCATAGACGCATGAGTGTGATTTCCAGATTCTCAACAACAACAAAGCTGAACAGGGGAAAATCAGGAGATATTGAAAAGCACCAACTCACAACAAATCAGGGGCATATGGGGAGCCGTTTGCACAAAACCCTTGCTTTGTATGCGTTGTTGCTGGTTTGTGTCATTCTTTAACACTATTTTTGTTGATTTAGATTCGCTTGTAAAGCTCTTTGGGCTCATTTGAGGTAAAACGCTATATAAATGTACTATTATTCTCTCTCTCTCTCTTTCTCTCTCTCTCTCTCTCTCTCTCTCTCTCTCTCTCTCTCTCTCTCTCTCTCTCTCTCTCTCTCTCTCTCTCTCTCTCTCTCTTTCTCTCTCTCTTTCTCTCTCTACCCCATGTAACATCAAACTCACAGGTTTGTGTGTAAAACAATCCGAATTGCCGGTGGATAGAAAGAGAGAGGGCAGGGAAGGGAGAGAGAGAACTACCCCCACAACGAACGTTACACTTGAACACTCCCCTGCACAAGGTATATAGCAAGATACGGAGGGCAGGGAAGAGAGAGAGAGAACTACCCCCACAACGAACGTTACACTTGAACACTCCCCTGCACAAGGTATATATAGCAAGATATGGAGGGCAGGGAAGAGAGAGAGAGAACTACCCCCACAACGAACGTTACACTTGAACACTCCCCTGCACAAGGTATAAGCAAGATAGCAAGATGTGGAGGGCAGGGAAGAGAGAGAGAGATAACTACCCCCACAACGAACGTTACACTTGAACACCCTGCACAAGGTATATATAGCAAGATACGGAGGGCAGGGAAATCTATATAGCTTCGCTCTATTCGCCCAAGATAAATTTTTAATTAATCTTTTATCATACATACTTCGCTTATTTAAAATTAAATATCTTACTAAATTTTTTATCAGTTCAGAATTTTAAACTAAAATAAAATAAAAAAAATTAAAAACCCAAGATTAAAACTTAAGTCCGAGATGTAAATTTTCCCACTGTATAGGGAAGTCCCGGGGGGCAGAGTTATCTTCCCCTGGTAGGACACATTAAAAAAATTTATTTTAGCCCGAGATGTACATTTTTCCCCTAATTTATAGGGATGTCCTGGGGGCAGATGTTTTCTTCCCCCGGTAGGGCTTGTAAAACTTTTAGATCTTTCTTCCACCTACTAACTCTTGTAAAATATTGAACATATATTTGTAAATAAATACTTTTTTTTTAAAATAAATAAGGGCCATTAATGGTTTTTTATTATTAAAAACTGAAGTTAAATCTTCTTTTTAACATTTGTAGCCCTGAAATTTTAACCCCGGGGGAGTTTAGGGTTTTCGGTTGGGTCACAAAAGGCTTAAGTAACAAAAGAAACTTTTATCTATTAAAAATTAAAAAAAATTAAAAAAAACTATCTTAAATTTTATCAAAGTATTACCAGACTCCTTTAAATAGCCTTAAAAAAAAAAATCTCGTCAGACTAATATTCCAAAAACGGCTTGCGCCTCTAAAAAATATATCCCCCCAACACTATTTTTGTTCATGTCCCTGTCCCCGTAACGTTTTTTTATATTTTGTCCTGTCCCTCAATCTAAATCCAAGTAAAAATGTCTCATATGTGCCCTTAGGGGTCGAGAGGACGTAAAACACTATCCCCACATGGCGAAAGGCCCACGAGGGCGTAAACTCTAATTTGTGTTCACACTTTTTTAGTCAATAGTTACTATTTTAGTATTAGGGTTTAGTCACTTTTTCAGTGAAGCTCCAGTTTTGGCTCACTCATTATCGGCTGCTCGATCTTGGCCTGTCTTCTTGTAACATAGGCCTATTAGTGACGTAGGCTAATGATGTTATTTTCATAACATGTGTTAGTAGTTAGGGTTCATTTTTAATGTGTGGTTTTCGCCCTGACTATCGAGCTGGGGCATGAAACCCTTACGGAAACGCATAAAATTTCGCATGCGGAAAACCGATGTAGGACGCTAGCCTACAACATGATGTGTTGTGCACGAACTCTGATGATCGCTGAGGTGCCTTCTCAATCCCTTGCTTGTTGATGTGAATCTACAGTGACTACTGAAGTACTGATGGTTGGAACTATGTTTGATTTATTTTTATGTGTGTAACAAGCAGGAAGTCCAACTGTTTTACTTTTACCTAACCAATTGAGTCGAGCTTGCCGGATCTATGTGATGCATCAGATCAACAACACACATGACACTGTGTGTTAACGGTTGTTTAGGCACTGCCGTTAAACACTGCAGCTGACACACTGCCGCTTACACACTGCCCGTGTGGACACTGTTGTTTAGGCGCCGTTTGAACACGCAGCCTGACGATGCTATCAGGTCACACCAAACCACAAAGTCTCATTCATAATATAACGGCACTAGGCCAAAGTTTATGTGGAGAGACTGAAAGAATTAGAACATTCCGATCGTTCTGGTCTATCCCACACCACTACTCGTGTGTGACGTCAGTTGACTATGTGTAAACAAATGAAGGGGCACTTGCTAAATTATCTGTTTAAAGCCTAACTTGCTCATTTTTATGTTATTAATACTATGCTGACATAATTGGTTTAAAAGACTAACTTGCTCTTTGCCATGCTATTAATATATTTCATCTAGGCTTATAACCATGCTAGTATTGATGATTGCTGTTTGTGTTAATACTGCTACTATAGTATTAATAAGGCATTTCTTTTGATTGCGTTTGTTGCTACTTCAATGATAAACTCTCAACAGGCCTACATTTGTCCCCCCCCCTCCCCTCTTAGTCAGTTTTCCACTTAAAACCTGATCAGCTCATAATTGATGCAGTCTGTAGTCTATTTTTAGTAACAAAGCATCTGATGATGTGAGTGTTACAATACTTGATTTGGAGTTAACTCACATAAACTTAAATGTTTGTGCATGAGTTAAGCAAGCATAGGGTCAGGTAAAACCGACCTATGTTATGTTTCCAAACCCAGCTAGGCTTGTGTCAGTGTCAGTTAAATCATGCTATTTAAGTCATACAGTGAGCTCCTTCCACTGCTGTGACTGTGTATTTCCTCATGTTGATTAACATGAGTGCTATGGCACAAGGCCTACAATCATACCTAATCATTGTTATTTCTTGTTTATATTTATGTGTGCATATTTTGTATCATTGCAGGATGTAATCTCTGCACTGTCTTCCTCGTCTCTTAGTAAATAACCAAGTTCAAACAACTGTATGGTTTCCTATATATGTACTGGTCTGTGTGGCGTGGATCAAACACCCTCCAATCCTTATCCTGATCTTATCCCTCATCAAACCCTACTTATCCCTCTCCCTTACCACCTTACCAACCCCATCACATGAGAAAAAAAGAGTTACTTAATTATGATAAGGATGATGATGACTGTGATGAAGATGATGCGGCCATAGAGGTCGAGTCTCTACGGTTGTCATGGTCACAGTCAGGGTCACAATGACAGGTCACTCAAGAAGAAACAAGTGCATTTCCTCCCCAGGTACATCATTCACTCTTTTATTATCGCTTTTTTACCTACAGTGTAAATAAAGTTTGTAAGGCATATATATAAAATGGGTGTGTGTGTATGCTGCAATGGAGTATGTGAGCTAAGCGTAAAGACTATATAGATGTGTGGTGTGTGTGTGACTATAATTATGTGGCAAAGTTTGATATACATGCATAGGATGCTGTGTGTAACTCTGTGGTGGGTGTGAGAGAGAGAGAGACGATAAGAGGAGAGAGAGATGAGAGGGGGAGAGAGAGAGAGAGAGAGAAAGAGGAGACTAAGAAGTATGTGAAGCAAAGTTTTTGAAAGACTATTACACTGATAGGCCTAGATGACTGGTGTGGTGTGTTTTGTGTGTGATCAGCATGATTGTGTGTGCGTGTGTGTGTGTGTGTGTGTGTGTGTGTGTGTGTGTGAGAGAGGAGAGAGAGAGAGAGGAGAGAGGGAGAGAGAGAGAGAGAGAGACGAGAGAGAAGAGTGAAAAGGAGTCAGGGGAAAGTGTGTGTGTGCAGCTGTGCGTGCATGTTGTGTGTGTTTCTCACTCAACGAGTCATTGAAAGTGAAGATGAAGTGGGAACTGAGAATACCTTTTTGAGAATTTCGCAGAAGATAAACGCATAATTCATGCTCTGAATCTTCACATTGTCACAGTGTTTTGGGGGTTTTTTTACGTGGTCAAGCACAGCAGCCTTCCCCCCGTTTGCCTAGATGAGGGCATCGTCACACCACTCACACAAAACTGCCCACCACATCAACTTTACCAAGTTTCCGATTCAACTTTCCGGATGAAATATCTGACAGACACGTATCTTAATGTCCCCCCCCCCAGTTTCATCCAGCCAAGCCCAGTCAAACTTGTATCGACATCTTTTGTCAATCTCATCAATGTTCACATCGGCAGTACGATAAATAATTTTCATTGTTGCGGATAAAACAATCGCTCAAGATCACTCGCCTACACCGCCATCGAACAAACGCCAAGCGCTTGAGATCATGCAGAGGCATTGGGCGAAATTGACCAATCACAAAAGAAGCTTACGATTTTCAGTCAAGGGAGAGTACTACGCGCTAAATTCTGCTTTCGGTTTGTTGTGGTGTGGGGTGTGTAAGCGTGCAGGAACCTCGGTGAAATCGACCGTCGTTACGTTGTTGGTTTTTCCCCCAAATAGAAAAAGCGCATTACACGTAACTCTCAAATCCCTGCAGGTAGAATGTGGAATCATGTGTCGTTTGTTGGCGTACGCCAGGGATCATCCAGGGATCATCTCAACAGCCGAAGCCACTATGGTACAAATGAATCAGCTAGGGATGGGAACATTACGTTTGTGACCGGTTGTTTTATTATTTCCCCGCCACGTGGGCAGCCACACGCCAGACTTTGGAGGATTTTTGGAGACTGATGACATAATGATGTTATGCTAAGAGCTTGTCATGGCTAAAGACAATCCCCGCATAAACTATGGCATGGCCATAACAACATTTTGGGATATAGCCTTGGTGTTATAGCCTATGTCAATTGGTCTGAACATAGCCTTTAGACAAGGCGATTGGAATCATGTGGAAAATGAATACAAGGCATGAAGAAGGTCTCTCTCGTTCTACCCCCCCCCCCCCCCCTCTTTCATGGCTTATCTCTCTCTCTTCGTTTATCTCTCTTAAGTTTAAACTCTCTGTCTCTCTCTCCATCTGTCTCTCCATCCCTCTCTCTCTCTCTCTCTCTCTATTTGTGGGTTCAGGGCTAACCAGGTCACCAAAGCACTGTTCCAGGTTCCTTGGCCATCTGCGGCACATGAAGGGCAGCAGCAGCCCCTGTTCTTTGGCACCTCTCCAAACTTCTGAAATCATATTATTATAGTAGTTGATAGAGAAAGACCATAGAGAGAGAGACAGAGACTCAGAAACTGAGAGAGAGAGTACAGAGACGAAGAGAGGGAGAGAGAGATGATCGAGAGAGAGAGAGAGAGAGAGAAGAGAGAGGGAGAGAGGGAGAAAGAACGCATTAAGTAATTTGTGTGGTTCGGGTGTGTGTGTGTGTGTATACTGAAAACATACATAAAACATGAAATTGAAAGTATATACATAAAACATGAAAGCAAAGAGTGGACAAAGTTAATCAATCATTTCAGATATACAATACCTACACTTCATGAATTAGGTCTTGAACTGAAAAGGCATCAGTCTTCATATTTAACTAACTGAAATTTCAGGTATCAGTTTTGAAGTGAAGTTTATGCATGTGTTTTGAAATGAAATGTAGGCATCACATTATTTTAAAACTGAAATTCAGGCATCAGTTATTAACCGAAATTCAGGCATCAGTCTTAAAATCTAAGCTGGACTAAAGCATAATATGAAAGCAAATTTAAGCATTAGGTTTGAACTCAATTTTAGGCATCAATCTTGACAAAACAATTGTATTAAAATACAGCCATCAGGCTTGAAACTACTAACCAAAAAGTGAAATTCAACTGAACACAGATTTGAATTGATTTAGGCATCGTACTCACTGAACAAAAACTATGATAGCACATGATAGTTTGATTCTTGCCATATTTTTCGGACAATAAGGTACTCCTTATTACAAGGCGGACCCCCATCCCCGCCCACCCACCCCCAAATTTTACACTAAATTGAGATTTCATGACACTACTTATTTTATCAGTCCTATAATACGGCACAGAGGTCTCAGCAGGGTTATAGTCCACAAACTACGGTAAATTGACCTCTGACTTGTGTGGCACAAACTACGGTAAACTGACCTCTGACTTGTGTAGCACAAACTACGGTAAACTGACCTCTGACTTGTGTAGCACACTTTTCTTTCTCGGCAGGGTTATAGTCCACAAACTACGGTAAACTGACCTCTGACTTGTGTGGCACACTTTTCTTTCTTGGCCTTTTCCTTCATATTCATGGGGATCAACACCTCCTTCTCCACACTGCGCAGAGATATGTCCTCGGGGTCCCCTGCACAGTTCACCACACATCACATCAATGATGATTGATCATCACCTCCTTCTCCACACTGCGCAGAGATGTGTCCTCGGGGTCCCCTGCACAGTTCACCACACATCACATCAATGATGATTGATCATCACCTCCTTCTCCACACTGCGCAGATGTGTCCTCGGGGTCCCCTGCACAGTTCACCACACATCACATCAATGATGATTTACACTAATTAGCATTCAAACAGTAAAATTAGGCCAAAGTGACCAGTGTCAGTGGTCAGCTTGTTATTCATTTTATTTAACAAAGATTTTTTTTTTAAATGAGAACTTGTCAAGAATGAGTTTTTATAACTCCAACTTTCATTTGGACAAAACGGCGGTTCAAAAATCGGGCGCCGTTTTGTCTAGAGACAAAACGGCGGATTGTTGAACCGCCGTTTTGTCCAAATCATAATAGAAAATTTGGTTTGGACAAAACGGCGGATCTAACCCCGCCGTTTTCAAAACGGCGGTTAACAGCCCCTCCACCAAACGATCAGCCATATA
This sequence comes from Phymorhynchus buccinoides, assembly GCA_017654935.2. Lineage (NCBI taxonomy): Eukaryota > Metazoa > Mollusca > Gastropoda > Neogastropoda > Raphitomidae > Phymorhynchus > Phymorhynchus buccinoides. Next base: position 18,970,671 of record CM065706.1, on the reverse strand, counting down.
CGACTTCACCATTGACCGCGACGTGGACATTCTCCTGGCTGGCTTCATCACTCGGGTGATGAGGCAAAGTGCCGTGACCTGACTCCCCCTGGATATACGATGTTCTCCCTCCCCAGACAGCACAACACATAGGGTGACCCGAGGAGGTGGCATGGCCGTCATATCCCCCCTCTGGTGTGGAGTGGAAGGGTGAAGGGTGCAGGGACAGACAGGAGTGCAGGAATAATAGGCAGGAAACAATCAGCAAGCAGCAAACAGTAACATGCAGTCAAGGCTGACACAGGTCTCTCTCTCTCTCTCTCTCTTTATTGCTTCTCTCTCTCCATCTCAGGTAGAGTCTCAGGTAAGTCTCAGGTAAGTCTCAGGTAAGTCTGCCTTCAATTTTTACCTGTGGCTGGATATATTGACAAAACCCGGACCGCAAAGACAACAACTTTACCTTTCACGAAATCTGCTCCCGCAGAGCTAATGGCCGCCAAAGTTGTGTTTGTTACTACACCTTTTAAGTGTGTTGTCTCTACGGTCGTCATACATAACAAGACATGATGCATATGGTTGGAAAGCTTGAAAAACACAGAATAATATGACATTCATCAATAGTCAGCAGTTTCTCTTTAAAAAGAAATACTTGCAATTAAGGTGCAAAGTGATCCCACCTTTTAACAAGCCCAAACCCATATTTTATAAAATAACTAAATAACTGCTTCACAAATCAGAATAACAAACTAATAATAAAAAAGCAACATACACAAACTTTCATTTGTATAAATTTCAAGTCCCAATTCAATCTATAAAGTTTATAATTTGTGTCCCGAAATTCGATAGAAAACACAAGTCGAATTTCTATTGATCTAGGCTTCATGCTTGTGGTTTGAAGCAAATCTTAAATCGTAAAATATTATAAATCTATAAGGTCCAAGATCATTTTGAATATACAAAACTAGTTTCGTTAGCTATTAGAACGAAAACAAAAGGGCGAATCAAAATAATATTGCTTGGTTTAGAAAATTAGTATTTCGATTCGAAAGACAGTCAATCGTACAAAGAACTCGTGAGGTTCGTGAATAGCTACAATGAATGGACTGTATTCATTTTGCAATACTACAAGTTTATACGGAAAAGATCCATAGCATGCCATATATGAAATGAAAGGGGATAGATTATAGATTTATGTTGTATAATTAGAAATTCAAACATTTGATTAAATTTTGAATAAGAATAGAAAACATGCGAAACGACCTGGAATATTTTGACCCACGTGTTAATTTTACCAATCACAAAATCTTGAATTGTCAGGCTATGCGAGTATTTCAGTTAATACAAATGTATGGGATAAAATCTATGATTTTTTCTGGTTCCAACCATATGCATCTTGTATCAATACAAACTTTAATTAAACAAGAATATGATAAAATACAATTTAATTACAAATAAATCTCAAGGGAGTTAACTCGGGCAGATAACTCCAATAGCAAAAATAGGCGTCTGCTACGAGTAAGCTTAGAGGGCAATAGTAGCTGTGTCCCCACACTGCTACATCCCCCCCTACTCTATTACAACCAGCGTCCTCGCTGGCTCAAAAAACAAAAAAACCCAACCCAATTCAGACCAAAAAAATGTTTCATTAACAAAAACAAAAACAACAAAAACATCTGTTCACAAGTGGGATGTTCCCAACGACTCATTGAGGGGAGGTATTTTAACACTCTAATCCTCAGAGAGGATTCCTTGTGAAAAATGTTACAAACTCCTACACAACATAATACTGATCAACTATGACTAGTAAAGATTATGCTATTTTGAACAAAAATCCATAAAGCCAAAAGTTGACTATCAAACTTGACTAGAATGGGATTTGCCATTTGGGGCAAAATCACCAAAGTCAAAAATCAAAACATACTCTCATTTGACTACAAAAGGATTTAGCATTTAGACAAAAATTCCTGAAGTCAAAATCAATTACCCAAGCAGCAATAAAACAAAACTTACGTTATGACAAAAGAGAATTTGATATTTAGAAACAAAATTTCCCTGAGTCAACATTAGCCGAATTATTACAGTTTACTCATTCACTTATGACATAAGAAGGGTTGCCATTTAAGTACAAAATTCCCTTATGTCCAAAAGTATTGCATTCTAACCTTTATGCATGATAAATCAAAACCCAAAACCGAAAAACAAAACAAAGAGTATACATCATAGCAAAACAAAACTCAAAACCCAAAGCCGAAAAACGTATGCATCATAGCAAAAACAAAACTCAAAGCCGAAAAAAGTATGCATCATAGCAAAACAAAACTCAAAACCCAAACCTTTTTATCCACAGAATCCTTTTCTCGATGTCCGCATGCCTAACTATAAAATGTTCTTTTCTTTTTCTTTCAAAAACAAAGATCATTGAATCTAAGATTCCACTTCTTATGTAAAAAGCAAAACAAAAAACTAATAAAAAATACCAGCATTGGTATATCGCCTCCGTGGTAGTGTCGCCAACCGTGCCGATCGTCGTGGAGCTGGAACTGGTGGGACAGGTGGATCAGCAGCCTGTGGGGGAGCCCACAGCTCCTCATCACTGTCTGATTCGGAGTCAGAGCTGGATGGGGGTGACGATGCCTCCGACTGGTGGTCCTCGGACAGTTCCAGGGGCGAGCTAGCTGGTAGCAGGTCCTTCCGATTTATGGCTCGTTCAGGACCACCAGCCAAGGGCTGAACCAAGTACACATGGAGGCCGTCGTATGGCCGCGAGGTAACCCTGTAGAGGTCAGGTTCCCACAGGTCCTGGATTTTACTCCGACCCCTTGCGCGTTTCTTCAGGTACACAAAGTCACCAACCTGCAGAGTATGGTCAGAGGACCCTCTATCGGCAGTCTTGTCCCTCTTCTCTGCAGCCTGCTTCAGATTCTCGAATGCTTTCTGATGAGCTGCTTGGAGGCGTAGACGGTGTTGGCGTACCCAGTCAGTGGTTCCAGTGAAGGCTGCAACAGGTTGTCCCAGGAGCTTGTCGATTGGCAGGCGTGGCTGTTGTCCGAACAACAGGAAATGGGGGGAGAACCCTGTTGAGGCGTGGGGCGTATTGTTGTACGCCTGGATCAGCTCCGGCAGGTGGACTGGCCATCTGGACTTCTCTGCTGGTGGAAGGGTACGTAAGAGATTATGCATCGAACGATTGAACCGTTCACACTGGCCGTTGCCCTGTGGGTGATAGGGTGTGGTGTGACTCTTCTTGATGCCGTAGACTTGGCACAGCTCCTTGATGAGGCGTGCCTCAAAGTCCCTGCCCTGGTCGCTGTGGATACGTTCGGGCACCCCATACTTTTGGAACCAGTCTTTGACGAGCACGTTCGCCACCGTCACCGCTTCCTGGTTGCGTGTAGGCACAGCCTGAGTGAACTTGGTAAAAACGTCGGTGATCACCAGGACGTTTTCGCGCCCATCGCTGGCTGGTTCCAGTTTCGTGAAATCGATGGCTAGCACTTCAAGGGGTCGGGATGCAAGGAGGTGACCGGACGTGGTGTGGATCAAAGGGCGTCGGCCCATGATGCACCTCTCACAGGAACCGATGTATGACTTTGTGTCTTGGTGCATCATGGGCCAGTAGACTTTGGGCCGTAGGAGCCCAAGTGTTCGGTCTAGTCCTTGATGGCCCATCTGGTTGTGGACTGCTGCTAGGACATCAGGTAGCATAGTGCTGGGTAGTACCAACTGTTCTGTGGCACCAAGTTGAGTATCTTGGGTGCGTCGGTACAGGACACCTTCTTTCAGAAACAGGCGGGGGTACTGGTCACACAGCGCCTTCAGCTTGCGGTTCTTGCCAGCCGGGGGTTTGGCTGGCCACTGGTTGAGGACAGGACCGATGACAGGATCTTGCTTCTGGAGGTGGAGGAGTTCTGGAGAGGATTTGGACGGGTAGAGGGTGTTTGGGTGTGCCTTGGTTTGGACTTCGTCCAAGGCAAGGGATTCAGGATCGGCCAGGGCCTGCCCTTGGCAAATGGTTTCTTGTGCCATGGCAAGTTGTGGGGGTAGGGGAGTAGAGATTGGAGTGGGAGGACCATGGGGGAGTCTGGAGAGGGCGTCTGCTGGGTTGGTCTTCCCGGGACGATACTGGATGGTGAAGTTGAACTGCGCAAGCTGCGCAGCCCATCTCTGCTCAAGGGCTCCAAGGGGGGCAGTGCGGAAGTGGACCAAGGGGTTGCTGTCCGTCAGGGCCGTGAATTCAGCGCCCATGAGGTAGTCCCGGAACTTCTCGGAGATGGCCCACTTCATGGCGAGGAATTCCAGCTTCATGCTGGAGTAGTTGGCCTGGTTCTTCTCGGTTGGGCGTAGTCGGCGACTCGCGTATGCCAGGACTCTGCGTTGGCCGTCCTGCTCTTGGGACAGGATTGCCCCAAGACCGTCATGGCTGGCGTCGGTCTCCAGGATGAAAGGGAGTTCGAAGTCGGCAAACCCCAGGACAGGTGCTGATGTTAAGGCCGCCTTCAGGTTGTCGAACGCCCTCTGGTGCTGCTGGTCCCACAGTCTGGAAACGTCCACCGTCTTCTTCTTCTGTTGACTGCTGGCCTTCGTCACCAGATCATGGAGGGGCCCAGCAATTCTGGCGAAGTCCTTGATGAAGCGGCGGTAGTAACTGGCAAAACCGAGGAAGCTCCGGAGGTCTGTAGTGGTCTTTGGGATAGTCCACTCCTGGACAACCTCGATCTTGCCAGTTTCACAGCTCACTCCCTCAGCAGAGATTGTATGGCCAAGGTACTTTACTTGCCGGCGGAGAAACTGGCACTTGCTGGGCTGCAGCTTCAGCCCGGTCTCGATGATCCTCTCCAGGAGACGGTCCAGGCTCTTCAGGTGTTCGTCGAAGGTCTTTGAATACACCAGGAGGTCGTCCAGGTAGACCAACAGAAACTGGAACATGAAGTCCGACATGGTGGACTGCATCAGCCTCTGGAATGTGGCCGGTGCTGTGGACAGGCCCATGGGCATCCTGGTGTATTCAAAGAGCCCGAATGGAGTGGTGAAGGCCGTCTTGTGTTGATCCTCCGGGTGCATGGCTATTTGATGAAAGCCTGAAGCCAGGTCCAGGGTACTGAAAAACTGCGATCCAGCCAAGGCATCAAAGGATTCCTGGATCCTTGGTAGTGGGAAGGCATCTCCCACCATCTTGGAATTCAGGCGGCGGTAGTCAACACAGAGCCTGATGCTGCCGTCCTTCTTTCGCACAATGACGACTGGGGCAGCATATGGACTGTGGCTCTCGGTGATAATGCCCCGTGACAGCAGCTTCTTGATGTGGTCCTGGACCTCTTGGAATTGGTGAGGCGGTATGCGTCGGTATGGTTGGGCCACAGGTGCGTCTTCTTTCGTCCTCAGGCGATGGAAGACAGCGTCAGTGTAGCCCAGGTCATCTTCATCTGTCATGAATGCGTCCGCTCGTCTCTGCAACAGCTCTTGAAGCTGCCTCTGCTGACTGGGTGTACCGTCAAACTCGGGGAAGCTGACTTTGGATGGAGGGGTTGGCTGGGCTCGCTCTTCGGAAATGATCAGCTCGTTGACGCCCAGGGTGATTTGGGGCCCGTGATCCTCTTCTATGGCGTGGACAGCTTCCAGGACAGCTACGTGGGAACGTTTGGGGAGGAAAACGTCCTCAGGGGAGAGGTTAGCAATCCGGACAAATTGCTGTGGTGGAGTTGAGCTGACCAGTGTCGGGATCAACACTAGGCCATGGGGAAGGGGTCTGGACAAGGGTGAGGCGAGGAGATGGGGGGAAGGACTTTGGCCACAGGAAATTTGGACGGAGGCAATGGAGTGGGCCGGGACATGATGGCAGACAGTGGTGCGGGCTATCCTCGTCTTCTCCCGCATCCGGACTTCCTGGGCGACAGCTTGCAGGCAGGGGGGAAGATCTTGTGGGGACTTGCCGAGACAGGGCCCAAGGACATTCATGCCCAGTAACACCGGCAGTCGCCTTTTGCGGTTCTGCATAAACGGGTCACTGGGCTCCTTGACGATGAGGACTGGGACGTTGGGGCAGATGATGTCGTAGACCTGGACGTCGACGATGAGCACGCCGGAGTAGGGGACCTCAGCTCCGTTGACTGCACGCAGTTTGACGTGGCAGTCTCCTAGTCGAAGGTCCCCCAGGTGTTCTGCCGCCCACGTGTTGGTGATGGTGGTTACTTCACTGCCAGTGTCCAGGAGAGCGGACACTGGCCTTCCATTGATAGTGATGTCGATTGTTGGGCACTGTCCGGCAAGGCCTATGTTCTTCCGACCCCCCGCCGCCTGACTGGTGGTGGCAGCGGGGGTTAGTAGTTTCCCTGGAACCCGGTTTGTTGCTGCATCAGGCTGGGCAGCTGCTGTGATGGTGGTCTCTGCCCCTCCTGGTACTGCTGCGGTGGTGGCCCCCTCTGCCTCTCCTGGTACTGCTGTGGTGGTGGTCCCCTCTGCCTCTCCTGGTATTGCTGTGGTGGTGGTCCCCTCTGCCTCTCCTGGTATTGCTGTGGTGGTGGTCCCCTCTGCCTCTCCTGGTATTGCTGTTTGGACCGGCATTCAGCCTCACGGTGTCCCTGGCGTTGGCACCACCAGCAGGTCAGGACCCTCCTGTTGCCCTGCCGGTCTTCCAACTGAGGACTGTGCCGCTGTGACACAGGCGGTGGTGGCTGCTGGGGGTGATGAGGCCGCTGGGGGTGATGAGCCTGGAGGGCTGCAACAATCGCCTGTTGTTGCTCCTCCATTTGGACCTGGAGAGCTGTGATTTTAGTCTCCAGGGCAGTGTTGTCTGGGGTGGCCACGGCTTGGTGGATGATGGCGTCTGGGGCGTCGTCCTCCCTCATCCACCTCTGTGCCTCCTTGACGATGTCGGCAAATGGCGTCTGCAAGGCCTGCTCCCTTACAAAACGCTTCAGGTCCCTCCTGAGGGATGGAGGGTGGAGGCCATTTGCGAACGCCTGGCTTAGCATCCCGTCAGTCAGCGTTCTGGGCGTGGCCGCGTTTGTCTTGGTCCACAGCGTCCTCAGGGCTGTGGCATATTCGCCCACCCCCTCGGCGAGGCCTTGCTGGCGCTTGTAGAAGGCGCCTGCGAGGGTGGGAGAGTCCCTGTGTTCGCCCCAGTGTTGTCGGAGGACAGCGAATATCTTCTCGGGGGCATCGATGTCGTCCGCCTCCAGGGATAGCACCTCCTGGCGGGCCTGACCGTCGAGGGCGCTCAGGATCCACCCCGCCGCCACAGCGTCCGAGGCAGGCTGGAGGTGGAGGATGACAGTGGCCTCCTTGATGAAGGCCTCTGCGTCGTGGTTGTCCCCGGTGAAGCGCCGCAGTTTGTGGCGGATGGACTGGACCTGGGTCAGCTGGCTGGCCATGTTGTATTCAATTTCAAGCTCCTCTTCTTGGCGTCTTGTCCTCTTCTTCTTTTTTCCAGTCATTTCCTTCCTTTCTTCCTGCAACAATCCTGCTCGCAGCGCCAATTGTGATGGTGTGGAGTGGAAGGGTGAAGGGTGCAGGGACAGACAGGAGTGCAGGAATAATAGGCAGGAAACAATCAGCAAGCAGCAAACAGCAACATGCAGTCAAGGCTGACACAGGTCTCTCTCTCTCTCTCTTTATTGCTTCTCTCTCTCCATCTCAGGTAGAGTCTCAGGTAAGTCTCAGGTAAGTCTCAGGTAAGTCTGCCTTAAATTTTTACCTGTGGCTGGATATATTGACAAAACCCGGACCGCAAAGCCAACAACTTTACCTTTCACGAAATCTGCTCCCGCAGAGCTAATGGCCGCCAAAGTTGTGTTTGTTACTACACCTTTTAAGTGTGTTGTCTCTACGGTCGTCATACATAACAACACATGTTGCATATGGTTGGAAAGCTTGAAAAACACAGAATAATATGACATTCATCAATAGTCAGCAGTTTCTCTTTAAAAAGAAATACTTGCAATTAAGGTGCAAAGTGATCCCACCTTTTAACAAGCCCAAACCCATATTTTATAAAATAACTAAATAACTGCTTCACAAATCAGAATAACAAACTAATAATAAAAAAGCAACATACACAAACTTTCATTTGTATAAATTTCAAGTCCCAATTCAATCTATAAAGTTTATAATTTGTGTCCCGAAATTCGATAGAAAACACAAGTCGAATTTCTATTGATCTAGGCTTCATGCTTGTGGTTTGAAGCAAATCTTAAATCGTAAAATATTATAAATCTATAAGGTCCAAGATCATTTTGAATATACAAAACTAGTTTCGTTAGCTATTAGAACGAAAACAAAAGGGCGAATCAAAATAATATTGCTTGGTTTAGAAAATTAGTATTTCGATTCGAAAGACAGTCAATCGTACAAAGAACTCGAACTCGAGGTTCGTGAATAGCTACAATGAATGGACTGTATTCATTTTGCAATACTACAAGTTTATACGGAAAAGATCCATAGCATGCCATATATGAAATGAAAGGGGATAGATTATAGATTTATGTTGTATAATTAGAAATTCAAACATTTGATTAAATTTTGAATAAGAATAGAAAACATGCGAAACGACCTGGAATATTTTGACCCACGTGTTAATTTTACCAATCACAAAATCTTGAATTGTCAGGCTATGCGAGTATTTCAGTTAATACAAATGTATGGGATAAAATCTATGATTTTTTCTGGTTCCAACCATATGCATCTTGTATCAATACAAACTTTAATTAAACAAGAATATGATAAAATACAATTTAATTACAAATAAATCTCAAGGGAGTTAACTCGGGCAGATAACTCCAATAGCAAAAATAGGCGTCTGCTACGAGTAAGCTTAGAGGGCAATAGTAGCTGTGTCCCCACACTGCTACATAACGTCCACTATGTCAGTCTCTGAATTAAATACCCAGCTCTCTACTGTTTCAGACAAGCATGCGCCTGTGTCTGAAATCAAACTCCGTGACGGAAAGCCGAGTCCGTGGTATAACTCTATTGCCGTGGAATTGCGCGCGCTCAAAGTCGGACACAGACGCGCTGAGCGACAGGAACGGAAAACCAAGCTCACAGTACACAAGAAAATTCAGTTGATAGAATATCAACTTAAAAGGAGGCCAAACAGTGTTAACATTATGTAGAAGAGTGTATTGCACTTCAAATGTGTATGAACATGTATGTCTTTTCAAAATATCTTCAAGGTGATGCAGTTGGCTACTTTAGAGAAGAAGAAAAAAAGTTATATAAAGTATGAACGTGTCATGAAATACGTTAATCGACCGCTCAGACAAGAACAAAAAAAGAAGTTCAACACAGTAAAGTGCTGAAAATGACGGTTTAGTTCTGTAAGCAGATGAGATTCGTCTTCCAAAGTATTTGTGATCCTAATGTTGTCATGAAACTGAAAGAAACCAGACTTCGACTTTTGAGATAGAGAGTCATAAACACAAAGAGAGTAGGGTAGGCTCAGCCTACGGTTGTGTGAATAAAGCTGAAAAGAACCAACTTGGCTTATATTCATCTTTCACTGTCAACTGATTGTGTCCGTCTGCTAACCTTTGTACTAGGCCTAGGCCTACAGGGACTAACCCTGCTTCCATAGCTCAACACCACAGCACAAAGAGAGTCGCATCACTAAGCCTACCTAACGGTTTTGGTCAGTTGCTAGGCTAACGCATATTCATGAGTCTCTCAATGGTAGTGTGTGCATCAATGAAAAAGAAAGGGGGGGGGGTCAAGGAATAGTCAACTGATAAATGAACGTGAGGATAGAAGAATGTAAAATCCATCCGTAAGTATTTCTTCAAAATAAAGGGTTTGATGAATTTACAATGCCAGGTAATATAGAAAGAAAGCGTTTTGTTTCTAATATCCGAGTAATAGCAAAATGAACAGCTTTCCTTAACAGTATCCTGCCCCCCCCCCCCCCCCCCCCCCCAGGTTCGAACTCGGGTTTACTTGACACGAAGCGAACGCAATACTACTGTGCCACTCTACACCACCTCAGTCATTGTGGTTGAAGCGTTTTCTTTTTTTTTGTAGTGCAGTAAGCAAAAAATTGAGCTATTTCCTTTGTTGTGAGTAAAACTCCTCAGCGTGTTTCTTACAATAAATCATCCGTCAGGGTGCCCCTTTAACGGTGTGCCATTTGAGGCCCTGTACAGGTTTGTCCCGCTAAAAGGCGAGGATGAAAAAATGTTATGTGTGCAGTCCTTTTATTTTTTGTTGTCATTTTTATGATGAATGCAGTTTTTATTTTTTTAACAATGCAATTGCTGTTGTTTTGCAAAAGTTTAGCAATGCACTTCTGTGATTTTACAAAGGTTTAGTAATGGTGGTTGTACACTTTTTAAAAAAAAAGCCAAAATGAGGATGAAGCCCTGTCAAGTGTTTTATCATCATACAATTCACGCCTGGTTTTTACTATAAGACAACACAAAATTTGTTTTCTTCACAATACTCTTTGCAGAAGCGTAATACACAACTTTAATGTAAAATCGTTTGGCTTTCAAAATTCTACAAATCTTTTGCATGCTATTCTGAAAGCAGAGACAGAGACAGAAAGCGACAGAAAGAAGGAAACAGATAAAAAGAGATAGTATGTGAGAGAGAGAGAGAGAGAGAGAGAGAGAGAGAGAGAGAGAGAAGGACAATGAAAGTGCGAGTAAAACAGTATGACACATCACAAATATCACATGACTAGCATGGAGTGAATACAGTTCTTGTTTTTGATTGGTCCATTAATAGTTTGTTAAGTTTGGTTAAAATTTAAAAAAACAGTTCGACCAATCAGACAAGAGCTTCTTCCGCAAACGCTTTTCTAAAGTGTTTCTTAAGTCCCGTTTGGCGTGAGCGTTATTCG
>CM065706.1:18839122-18959361 GCA_017654935.2 Phymorhynchus buccinoides | reverse complement strand
TTTAACATTATCTCTGCTATAAAGTGTAGTGTAGGCCTTCTACTCAATGACTGTCATTGGTTGGTGGACATAAGCCTGAAGTGGAGTCATAATAGTACAGGCCATAAAGTGGGAGCTGTACAATAGCACAGCTTTACTACACTCACTAAGGGAACATCATACTACAGTTTAGTTTTCTGTGTGAATGACTACCACTCTCCAACTAGGAGGCATTTTGCAATGGCCTTTAGTGCTACAGACAAGGGGATTCAATGGCCTTTCCTCTTCGTCGATCGCTCGTTCAGCAGTTTCCTGTCAATTATGAGCGACAGAGCCGTCATGCTGCCGTTATGAAGAAATAATTTAGGCCTAGTATGTCCGACTTCGGCTGGAAGAAATCTTTTTTGGAAAAAAGTGCCAGTCGAATGGACCGGTACAGCAGAAGCATAGTGGCTAGATTGAACAAGCAATCAAGGGGGACAACACGAGTGAAAGATTGGAGGAAGTTACAATCACAGAACTTCCAGAAAGTGGTGGAACTACTCAACCCAACAAAAGACCCCCGTGGTAACACCTCACGGGGGGTGGGGGGGGGGGTGGTGCCTTCTTTCAGGACCCATGCCCCCGCTGTCATCTTGGCAGAGAAAGAAAGGGGATAGAATGGAACCGGTAACGCAGCAAGATAGTGGCTGTATATGAACGAAGCAAGCAAGTGGGGTGAAAGAGTGACAGATTAGAGGAGTGCTACAAGCACAGTTGGGCGAACTTCCAGAAGGTGGGGAACACTATTGTTACAAAAGACACCCCAGTATCCTAGCTCACCAGGGGGGGGGGGGGGGGGGGGGGGGGGGGGGGGGGGGGGAGGGGGGGGGGGGTGGGGGGGGGGGGGTGGGGGGGGGGGGGGGGGGGGGGGGGGGGGGGGGGGGGGGGGGGGGGTGGGGGGGGGGGGGGGGGGGGGGGGGGGGGGGGGGGGGGGGGGGGGGGGGGGGGGGGGGGGGGGGGGGGGGGGGGGGGGGGGGGGGTGGGGGGGCGGGGTCAGGGGGGGGTGGGCTTTCCTGGACCCATGTCAGCTGTCCTCTTGGCAGAGAAACAAAGGGGCTGTCCGTGGGCAAGGCCTGTCCGTTGCAAAGTCCGACCCAGTCCTCCAAAATAGTTGTCACCTCTTATGCTGTCTGGAAGTCATTGTCGGTCATGGGTGGCTGGCAAAGAAATGTAGATAGGAGTAGGCCAAAATGCATGCCGATCTGCATTGTTTATGGGCGGCCCTGCATGTTTCACTGCATATCCTTTTAAGTGGATCAACCTTTTGAAACTGGGAACAGACTTTGGAGAGCAAAAACCAGTAAGAGAAAGTGATTATTGACAATCCTGAACGGACAAGCAATTATTCAGGTGAAAGGACTGGAAGAAGTCATTCAATTTATTTTTGTTTAAGAAGTATGCCAAAGATGTTTAATATTTGGTAAATTGCTTGGGTTCTGCAACAACTCTTTGCCCTGAAAAAATGAGCCACAAGATTGATACCCTACTTCTGAAGTGAAGACATGAAAAAGTGGTGGGTAAAATGTTAACAAAACTTTCTCCCAATTAAAGGGTCAGATGACTCAAAATCAATCACAAATGACGAAACTTAGGTTAATTTTTGTCGTATCCCGATCAAGCCGTTATATCAAAGGTAGTTGTCTGCTGATCTAGTTTAACAATTTGTCCTGTGGCAGAATTTCAAGAAACGGAAGTGATTTTCTTCACTTTTTACAATACCACTGGCCCTGTCATTGTGGACATTGTGCGTGACAAGTAGGCAATCACTGCTCATAACTATATGAAAACCATTTTTCACAAAATGATGAGCTCTGTCGGCACTAATAGAATCCTGCTACATTATGAAATTGATGGTCCTCTAAAGGTCAAGGTCACAATGACCTACCCTGATCAACAAGATGTCCAAGTCCTTCCCCACTCACTCCGCGGTCCTGACTTGATCCCATGCTGCTTTTGGTTATTCATGATATTAAAGCAGAAGTTAGCAGGTCCAGGGCCTGCAAAAAGCATCTATTTCACAGCTCCACACCTTCTTTCTGTCGGAGTACCAAAAAGTACTTGAATAGAAACCAAAACATTAAGCGCTATAGAAATTGTCTTAATAAATAAATAAACACTTGGAAATGTGTGTGGTTATCAGAGAAGAGTAGTTTACAAAAATGTAAAAGTCTAATGTAGAGTCACCACTCAGTTGCTGTTTTACAACTGTAAGGACATTATCTATGGATGGGCCCACATAGCATAAGATCACTTTTCCGCTCTTCTATCAGAATTTCAAAGACAGTTATGATCAGAGTTCGTTAAAAATTGTTTTATCGAGTTTTGTGCGAAAAATAATAATTTTGTAGACATGCTAGTAATAATTGAATGAAATTTTACGTCATGTTTGGTTATAAATTTTTTGTTTGTTAACTAATTCTTTTCACAAATGCACAACTGCCTTAAAGGATGTTTGAGAGCAAAATTCCTGTACAATTTAAGACAGTCTATGTGCTGAAGCATCCCTTGCACACGAACAATGATTACACACTCACTTATTTTATTATAATATAGCTTCCTCAAGCTCAACATCAGATTTACAACTAGGAAAGACAGCAGAAAGGGTCAACAAGCCCCCCACCAAAAAACAAACAAACTAGAAATGTACTGTGACACTACCAACCCAGCCAGACCAACATAATGAACACACTGACTGATGCATGTGCAAACTCCAAAAACTCAATTCGAAGCAGGATGTGCATAAGCAAAAGAAATATGTAAAAGCAGGTCAGGCTATTGAATTACCTCCATTCCGTTCGCTTCCCTAACACTGTATTAAGCTTAGCAATTAAGTTTATATCAGCTAACAGACATACACCATAAAACCACCATAAAATACAAAGAACAATATGTTTAATTCTTTTTAAATCTTTGAAATATTTTTAAAGCAAGAACATTTCGATGAGAACACAACTGAACTCAATATTAATGTTTCAGGCCTCCGGCCTTTACACATAGGAGGTGTGGCGCACACATTAAAAATTAAAAAAAAGTATAATAATTACTATACTAACAGAATTTCATCATGAAGGTGGCTAGTTGCTTATGATATCTGAGATATGAGTTCTTCTCTTGTTCTCAGTGCATAATAGATGTACATAGCAATATTTCTAGTAATATGTACATTATCATTCGCAAGAAGTTGCTTTAGTTCAATAGAATTGACATTTGCTTCAGTCTCTGAGAGGAATGTAAGCATTGCATCTCAATAAAAAGCGCAGTTCGTTCTCAATTTGGTTACAAAATGGGCATGTTTTAACATGTTCTTTGTATCTGATATTGATGTTCATTACACCAAGACAAAATCTAACATTTTGATATGAGAGAAGAGAGAGAGAGAGAGAGAGAGAGAGAGAGAGAGAGAGAGAGAGAGAGAGAGAGGAGAGAGAGAGAGAGAGAGAGAGAGAGAGAGAGAGAGAATGATCTCTCTCGATCTCTCACACACACAAGCACCCACATCAGAAGACAAATGAAAAGGGAGGCAACTACATTCCTTTGACTTGCTAGTAAAGCTGAAATGAAAAGGGACTTAATTCTGTTTGCTACTATTTTTAGCTATGACCTCTCGATCTCTCACACACACAAGCACCCACATCAGAAGACAAATGAAAAGGGAGGCAACTACATTCCTTTGACTTGCTAGTAAAGCTGAAATGAAAAGGGACTTAATTCTGTTTGCTACTATTTTTAGCTATGACCTATGCACAACATTACTAAAAATAGTGCAGGATTATGAATTGCTCTTCTAAAAACATTCTTGCGTCAGAAAGACATTACCGATTAGCTTCTATTCATTTAAAAAAACGTAAACTCCTTATATGGTACTTTATTTATATACCCTATTTGATTTAAATCTGTCCAGTAGTTTTTGAAATAATCGAATTACAGACAAACTGACAAACAGACAGACAGCCCCAAAACAATACCCATCAGACTCCGTTTGGCCAGGTAAAAAATAACATACAACATATTTATATTCACACAATTTGCTTTATTTCCTTCCAATGTTCATCACAATCAAAATATGTACACAGATTCCATGATCCATACCAGGGCCTGTATTCACATTGAGATAGTAAAAAAACTATGAGACTTCTAATCATGATATCTTAGAAGTCCTTGCACATAAAATTTAGCCAAGAGAAGAAGCTGAACTCATTTGACATCAAGTGCCTCAGGAAAATCTTAGCAATCAAGTGGAGCGACTTTATCACAAATAAAGAGATGAGAGAATGTACAAAACAAGTTCCAGTGGCCAGCATCATCTGCAGACGACGTCTCAGTCGGCTGGGCCACGCTGCCAGACTGCCACCATCCAGACCTGCAAACCAGGTTCTTAGGTGGATCCAAAGGGGCAGAGAAAAAGAAGGAGGCCTAAGATGAACTGGCGTCAGACAGTGGGGCGAGACCTTCAGCTGGCAAACAGACGTTGGAGCGATGCCATCAGACTGACTGCCGATAGGAGCCGTTGGAGCGATGCCATCATACTGCCTGCCGATAGAGCCACTGGAGCGCCCTGGCTGCCTCATGCGTCGTCCGATGCGGGAGTTTCTAAACCTAAGTAAGTAAGATGTCCTTCTTAAGCCCTATTAAATCCTACTACGTTAGAAGGACTTCTAAGATATGATAAGTCTCATACTACAGTGGAACCTCCCTTATAAGACCTCCCATTATAAGACTCCCTCCCATATAAGACCTACTTCTCTGAGACATTGCCCTTCTTTGTAAGTATTAAAATTACTTCCCTTATAAGACGTCATTTTGGATGATTTTTGAAGGTCTTATAAGGGAGGTTCCACTCTATCTCAATGTGAATACAGGCCCAGATTTACATATTGTCGGTCAATGAAGAAATGTTACGGTCTAGCTACTTTCCGCACCTCCTGGATTTGCATGCTTACACTGAAGCTACAGTGTATCTATATGTGAAAGAAAGGATGTGTACATAAGTCCATGTGCGTGTAGATGTGTGTGTGTGTGTGTGTGAGCATGTGCTTGTGTGTATGTGTTTTAGACAGAGTACACAAATATACATGTGTGTGTGTGTGCACATGCATGTATATCTGTGAGTGTGCATGTGAGTGTATGTGTTCATGTGATGTGAGTGTGTATGTTAGGGTATGTGTGTCTGTGTGTGTGTGCATCCAGAGAACAGTCATTCATCCTATCACAGCGTCTTTTTTCTTCATTTTCCGCTTGATTCCTGTGCGGCGGTATTCCGCCCTCTCCTCCAGGTACTCCTGTGTGCACAGGGCCACAAACTCTGGATTCTGATACCTGCATGACAAACCAACATCAAGTTCTACTGATCTGTATCAGATTGTATTCCTATTTGAATGAACTGACAGATGAAAAGACATCATTGTCATCTCAAAGAAAACATCGTTATTATTATCCTGAAAACAAGACACAGTTATCATTATGATCGTAACACCATTGTCAACACTGTCATTAGCATCATCATCATTGTCGTTGTCATCATCATTGTCATGACAATCCACTGCATAATAATCATCTCAAAGAGAAGACATACATAAGCGTCATCAAATAATCATTGTCACCATTGTAATCATCATCATGATCACTATATCATTATCATCGTTGTCAAGGTTCTCATTCTTATGAGTGTGACAGTGTGCCGTATTTCATAAGGCCTACCTGTCACGCAATACTATTTAGCATACGACAAGTGTGCCTAGGCCCTTTTTCCAAGTTGCGCGTGCCTCGCTATATGACATCATATCTATTTTTAGACGTCACTTTTCAAATCGTATCATGCGACCCGGCTTTTCAAATCTCCAACGGCCTCCCCTCAAATCTCAGGCCAACTAGTAGGGGAAGACGGGGTAAAAAAGCGCATGGGCGGGTAAGAAGCCCACCCCAATTATCTCATGAAATGAAGCAAATTTCAGTCTCATTTTGCCCATGAGACGAGCGTTAATGTCTAGCATTCGTCTCATGGGCAAATTTGACTGAAATTTTCTTTATTTCATGATATAATTGGGGTGGGCTTCTTACCCGCCCATGCGCTTTTTACCCCGTCTTCCCCTAGTAATAATAAACTTATAATTTAGCCATTTTCTTCTATTTGATTGTCATTCCAATAATAAAATCTTATTGTAGTTATGCCAATCACTTTATTAGTTTGTTAATTAAGACATTGAATGGCTGATTTCTCCTAAAATCTGGCAATCTAACCGGCCAAGTTATGTCACCTCTTATCTCTATAAAACCTATTTTATCAAAGCCATCCTTTCATAATTTTGTTACTAAACAACTCTTCCAATGTCCTACAAACAAATTAGCTACTTTTATTTGACGTCAAAAAACAGAACATTGACGAAAGCTACACCGACGCTGAGTCAACGTCACAGTCCGTCTGACCACGGTGTGGACTCAGTCCTAAAACCGGGTTTTCGGCTAGCTTATTTTTGTTACTGGACATTGAATGCTAATTATATTTTAACTGTGTCATCTAACATAGTGACATAGTATATGTATAGAAAGGTCTTATTTTAGTGTATTAATCCATTATGAAAGATCGGTGTAATGTGGTATGAGTTTAGATAAATTAATTATTTAGTAGCTTGAACCTGTTTCAGTGGGCTCTAAAATACAAGGTTTTTCATAATTATTATATTATATAGTTAGATTTCCTTATTATATAGGTAGTCAGAATAGAGCTTAGTTCATCCTCTTTCTTCTCATATACAACATGCCAGAGTTTAATGATTAGTGGCATAGATATCTGTGTTGGACTAAACCAAACAAACACAGATCTGGTCACTCTCACCACCCAGTCATACTTGCTGCATCCAGTGACTGCTGTCTTTGCGGTCCGGCTCTCGAGCATATAAAAAGTGCCCAAAATCTGTGTTCATAGAACTGATGTCCCATATGTGCCTTCCCAGGTCGAGAGGACGTAAAATTCTAGATAACTAAACTGTGTTCATAGAACAGTCAGTCAGATTCAGAGAGTCAGTCAGTCGAAGTCAGATTCAGAGAGCCAAACATTCGAGAGCTGACCGCCGAAGCGAGAGGGTGCTTTCTTCTTGACTGCTTGACAGCGAAATCTTGATCCGAATTTTCTACTTCACCACAGTACGGCGGCTGCCTGACGGAGGAGTGAACTTCACCACCATTCTTGGGTCCTCTTCTGCCAGCACCGCCGCACGACATCCATGAGGTCCCATGCCATGTGATTTGTCCTACGTTGGATACTCTTGGGCTACCTCTAGCTGAGCCGATCGACTTTCCTCCTCTTCGTGGAGGCTCCGGAACTACGCTTATCCACGTCTGTCTTCTGCCTCTGCCTCCACCAACGTACGACTTCTCCTTCTTCTCTTCTCGTCGTTGGACTATTCTAGGTGAGCATCAATAGGGCGCTAGGGTTTTGTTTTTTTCATTTGTTTTAACAGTTTGATGTTTTATTCAACTGTTTAGCCAGGTTTGTAGGACATATCACAAAAGTGGTATCCCTGGGAGGACTGCGTTGGCCACCCGAGCCCTTGCACAGTGGGACTCCCAGGGCATAGGGCCTAGGACCTGCAGATAGCTTTCTCTTCTGATTTACATTTTTTCACTTTCCTCCACTATCTTTTTTTTCGACCTTGGGTCGCTCCCGTCGGTCTATCTAATCCCCCCACTCGTAGGCTTTTGCCGGTGGGTACGGACTTTCATTATGTAGGTTCTTGTTTAGGTCATCTCTATTCATTCTCGTTAGGGTTCTCGCCAGCCTCCTAAGTTGTTGGAGGAGCTTGTGTGCGAGCAAATAAATAGTTCAGAATAAGCCTCGAATAAACGTTAGGTTCTTCTATCTTTAAAATCTTTTACCTTTCCTCCTCAGAGTATCACATAACAAAGTTTTGATAGGTTAAAGATTCAAATTATCTATAACATTGAATAAATTATAAAAGTTTAAAGCTTTTAGGATAAAAAGATAAAGACATAGTTTGATCATAAAGTATAGCCGTAGCTGTTGGCTCGCGCTCAGTCTTGGACCAAGTTAGCGTCGCGTCTGTGCAGGTTGGCACAAATACCATTCCCTTCAAAAACAGCGTGAAGGATCTGGGTGTCCATTTGGACAGTTCTTTGTCCATGGACGCCCAGATCAGCCACATGTGCCGTTCCGCCTACCTCGCTCTGAGACAGATTGCTTCAATCCGTCCTTCACTCTCTGAAAAAGCCGCTACTCAACTAGTATGTTCGTTGGTCTTTTCCAAAGTTGACTATTGCAATGCAACTCTTGCCGGACTCCCCGCAGTTCAAATCAATCGTCTCCAAAGAATACAAAACAATGCAGCCAGACTCGTCCTGAGGAAATCTAAAAGAACCCATGTCACACCCCTTCTGATCAAACTACACTGGCTGCCAATTCATGCTCGCATTGAGTACAAACTAGCAATACTCGCTTTCCGCCATTTTCAAAACACTTTGCCAACATACCTGTCCAACCATCTCATCACCTATCAACCATCCCGCACTCTCCGTTCTAGCAGCGAGAAACTCCTCAAAGTCCCCCGCATGAAACTTAAGTCCTTTGGTCACCGCTCTTTCAGCTATCAAGTACCCACCATCTGGAATTCGCTCCCCTTCTACCTCCGGTCCGCTCTGTCCCTGTCTGCATTCAAGTCTGGCCTTAAGACTCATCTGTTCAAAATGTTCCTTTCCCCTTCATAATTTCAATTTCAATCTCACACACAAACCCCGTGTAAAGTGTGCCTCTGTGTGTGTGTGTGTGTGTGTGTGTGTGTGTGTGTGTGTGTGTGTGTGTGTGTGTGTGTGTGTGTGTGTGTGTGTTCTTTCTCTCTGTCTCTCTCCCCCTCTCTCTCTTCTCCATCTCTTTCTTTCTCCCCCCCCCCTCCCCGCCCCCCCCCCCCACCCCCTCCCCCCCCCTATACCCCCCCCCCCCCCGCCCCCACCCCCCCCCCCCCCTCCCCCCCCCCCCCCCCCCCCCCCCCCCCCCCCCCCCCCCCCCCCCGACCCCCCCCCCCCCCCCCCCCCCCCCCCCCCCCCCCCCCCCCCCCCCCTCTCTCCTTCGTTCTCTCTGCCTTTCTCGTAATATTGTTTTACATTCACATATTGTTTTGGGAATTTGTGAGCTCGTATGACCCCCCCCCCCCCCTCCCTCCCCGAGAATTTGTGAGTGCATAAATGGCGTGCGTATTGAAAGGGTGAGGTGTGTGGGGGTCTGTTTGTCCATGCCTTTTTTTTTTTTTTTTTTTTTTTTTTTTTAAATTTTATTTATTTATTTATCCCCTTCTTTGAAATTGTGTCAATAATGTGTATGTGAAATACTACATCCGTGGGATGAACGGCGTGAGTTGGTTGTTGTTGTTTTTTGGGTTTTTTCCCCCTCTCGTAATATTGTAAAGCGCTCTGAGGATGATTTTTTATCATCGAAGAGCGCTATAGAAGCTTTATTTATTATTATTATTATTATTTAAAATCCACTCAATCTTCTAAAGTTTTTTTGTAAGTTTGAGCCCCGTTGTGCTCTGTTCGGTTCAGCAACGATAGGGTAATTAACTTAAGTTATTATTTTCATTTCATACTTGGCCTTATTGGCACAATGTAGGTTCTTGTCGTGGTCAGGTTCGTCCTGGGGAGTTGGTCCTGTAGGACTCCCTAACCAGTTAAACTTGGGTCGCGTTAATTTTGGGTGGGAAATTTCCTGGCTTCTCATTGGTTCTACTCTTAGTGTTAGGTGTTAATGTTCCCCGTTTCTGATTGGTTCTCGAAAAAAACCAATCCTTTCGGCTCACGTACCCCATCGAACTGACCTACCATGAGTGATATAGGTAGAGAGGAGGTGGTGGAGGAGGAGGGGGCCAGTGTTTTCAACCGCAGTTTGGGTGAGAGCATTGAGACCCTCTCTGACTCCGGCAGCTCTTCCCCCCCCACATTTATTGAAAATGTCCTCTTCAATACTCCATTGGAGACTCCATCTGGGCCATCGGCCCCTTTGCTTCAGAGCACCCCAGTTCCACTGACACCAAGTAGGAAGAGGTCATGTTCTTCTAGAACATCCCCTGCTTCTCCTAACCCTTCACCAGGAAACAAAAAGTCAAAAGAAAACATGTCCCCTATCAGGCAAGGGAACCAGACCCCTTCTGACGTTCAAACGTTGGTAACAGACAAGATAGTCGATCACTCCCCCCCAAGGGAAGCTAACGAAAACATGGATATTCAAACTTCCAACAGCCAGAGCGAGTGCATACCACTAGTCAGCCCCCTCACAGAAGGGAGGCACTCAGAGAACCCTCAAAATAGGGAAGACCACCATACACCTGACTGCGTTTCCATATGGGGTGCTCCCCCAGTCATGGTGGAACAAACACAAACACCACTCAAACCAAAACCAAAGCCTAGACAGACACGTCTGCGCGCGCCCCATCTTTCCAAAATGCCGCCCCCGACTTTCCTCAAATACCCCGTGATTGTGGAAGATCTTGGCTCAGGCCCGGCTATGATCAAGGGTCTGGGCCCAATCACGGGGATGAAGCTCTGGCAAAATGCCATAGGAGACATATCCAGCCAAAGGTCGCTCGCTGGAAACAAGATTTTGATCGGATGCAAATCTGCAGAGCAACAGGCCAAACTTGCTGGTCTGACAGTTATTTCCAAAATTTCAATCAGATGTTTTATTCCGACCGCCTCCACTGAGGGAGTCATACGTCCGATTCCTCTAGATGAGAACATACAAAACCTCCTTCCGCTGATTGAGGACGCGCGCAGCGTCCTCAGACTAAACAACAAAGATGGATCGAAATCCAAAGCGATCAAAATAGTGTTTAACAAATCAATTTTACCCTCTTTCATCAAAATCTGTGCACAAGAGTTTTCAGTCCAGCCATTTGTGGCCCCAGTTAAAAGATGTAAGAGGTGCGCCCGATTCGGTCACACAAAAGACCAGTGCAGGTCCAAAAAAGAGACCTGCACGAAGTGTGCCGGGCTGGGTCACTCTTCAGTAACATGTCAGAAAACTCCAAAATGTATTAACTGTGGAGGTCCCCACTCAGCTGCCTATGGCGGATGTCCGCTTTACAAACTTAGGCTTCAGGCAAACAGAATAAGGGCTGAAACATTCATCCCTTATTCAGAAGCCATTCGCCGGGCCAAATTGGCCCAGGAGTCTGAATTAGCGTCCAGACAAAAAGCCCCACCTTCTCCCTCCCCACAGGTAGATTCCTCCTGGCGGCCGGAAGACAGATCAGTCCCGTCATATGCGAATGCAGTAAAAAACGGCCAAAACCTACCGAAAAAGATCACACACAAAGCTCCAGCTCAGAAAACAGTTGAACTACAAGATCAAGTAAACACCAGCAAAATCCATAGCCGACCTGAAAACAAATTCGTACTTTCACCATCTAAATCTCGAAAAAGACTTCTCAGCAGTAAAGTCAGAGCTCTAAAAATTGAAGCAGCAAAAAACAAAATAATAAAACAAAACGCAGAAAGGAAGACAGAACAGCTAGTTCTTCAACAACTACAAAAACATACCACAGCTCTGATGACGGAATTGACTACACATATGAATAAACTGATGACTAACTTTACAGACAAAATGATCAATACTCAAATCAACACAAAATCAGTCACATCTACCTCGGATAAACAATCTTCCTCCCTAATTGAAAATATAACTCTGAACATAAAACAAAACAAAAATCAAACAGTGGCAGAAAATGTCATCACACAAGTGCTTACCCACGTAGCAAAAGCGCGTACTACTCAAAAACCCACTCTATTGCTGGAGGGGCTGGTCTCTCTGTTCCCCCCCTCCAGTAGCCAGACACCGATAGGCCCCCAGAGTCACCTGATGAGGCTTGCAGAGTTGGCCTGTGGCCCTTCTGTTGCAGGGGAGGGTTCTAGGGCAAAGCATAGAGTTGGGTCCAACTCTACCAAGAAAGGCATCCCTTAGTCTTAACATTTATACTTTTTCTTATGTTTAGTAATAAATATAAGTAACACTAGCCTGACTAACTCTCCTTTGTCTTCACTAGCGCACTGTACGTTCTTCAATGGAACTGCCGTTCCATAGGAAAAACCGGTGATCACCTTATCCATTTTTTGTCAACTTCATCTATCAAGTATCACTTTTTATGCCTTCAGTCTCTTAACACAACTTTTTCTAAATTACCATACATTCAAGGTTACCATTACCCCCCTTCAGCAAGTGATAAGGAGCACAAAGTTTTCACAGCTACTTATGTGCATCTGTCTATCCACCACAACCAAGTACCAAGCCCAGAACCTAACATCACGGGTATACGTTATTCCAATACAATCCAGACAAAGATCAATGGAAAACTCACAACTATAATGAATATTTACTATCCAAAAAGTTACAATACTTTCGATTGGCTCTCTTCCCTGCCCGACTCATCATCTTGGGTCGTGGTGGGGGATTTCTACGCGCACCACCCCTCCTGGGAGCTGTTTGGTTCAGTTCCCAGTGGGGGGGGGTGCGAAGTTGCTACAAGAGATAAACAACTCCCATTTAATCCTTCTGAATGATGGCTCTTCCACTAGGTACCCAGACTCAGCTCATCATAAACCCACAGCAATTGATCTCACCCTAGTAAGCCCAGATCTTGTGCCGAACCATGAATGGTACCCCATATCAGACCCGTTATTATCTGACCACAAACCAATCTCGATAACACTTCAGGCCCAAATCCCCACTCCCACTCCTCCCCAACAACAACAACAACAATTTAACTTTGAGAAAGCCAATTGGACTCTATTTCAGTCCATCTTAAGCAAACACTCGAACGAAGATATATTACATCCTGACCCAGAGATTCACTATGGTAAATTAAGACAAGCAATTTTGCAGGCTTGTCAGTTATCCATCCCATTAAAAACATCAATAATCCCTAATCGTCCTTCCCCCAAGCCCTGGTGGAATGAACAAGTTAAGCACATTATAAAGAAGAAGAAACAGGCCTGTAACTACTTTGACTGTCACCCAATCCCATCTAATCACATCCTTAAGCGAAAGGCAGAGATGGACTGTGAGGATGCTGTTAATCTGGCCAAGAGGGAGTTCTTTGCTGTGGACGAGATAGTCAACTATAAGGACCTGGGCACAGCCTGGAAAAAAGTAAACAAAATTAACAATAAAGGCCAATCATGGAGGCCTAGAGTGCTAAAGGATGACAAGTTAACTTCCACCGACTCAGAAACAGCTGAGGCTTTTGCAGAAACGTTTGCCCAGGCAAGTCAGACCAAACACCTATCAACAGAAGAGCAAAATAGACGCAGCTCAGTTCCCCACATTCCAAAAAATAACAACAATTCTCTGTATATTAATTCACCCCTCAATATGACCGAGCTTGCTGGCGCCCTTAATCAGATTAGGAAAGTTAATAAAGCAACAGGAGATGATCCCATCTCCTACAAAATATTGAAAAAATTACCCCCATCTTTTCTTAAAATTTTATTACATTATTATTCCAGATGTTGGGAGGAGGGGATCGTGCCTCAAGCATGGAAGGAGGCACAGGTGGTAGGGATCCTTAAGCCAGGAAAACCGGCTAGGGACCCAAAGAGTTACCGCCCTATCTCCCTCACCCCTCATACTGGTAAACTTTACGAAAGAATCGTAAAAAACAGGTTAGAACATTTTCTCGAGAAAAAAAAATATTATTCCCACTTTCCAGGCAGGTTTTAGAAGGAATAGGTCCTGCATGGAACAAGTAGTAAGGCTTACCTCCCATGTCAGAAAAGCACTTGCCAGGCGCAGGAAAGTCTTCGCCACCTTTTTTGACATTAAAGGGGCGTATGACTCCGTCTGGCATGGGAGGCTTTTAGAAAAACTCAGCAGGCTCGGCATTGAGGGCAAAACGTACAATTTCATTTACTCCTTTCTTCAGAACAGAAGTTTTAGGGTTAGGGTGGGCCACTCCCTTTCGACCAGACACTACATGGATATGGGAGTGCCCCAGGGCAGCATCATTGCCCCAATCCTATTTAATATCATGCTTCACGACATTTCCAAACTAAAACTTGAAGGCTGCCGCATTTCTATGTTTGCGGATGACATAGCAATATGGTCTCTCCCAACAGCTAGAGGGATCAAAGTAACGCTTGCACCTGAACTTGGTGCCCACCAGCACAACACCAATTTAGTCATTCACTATTTAACCAGCAATGGTTTCACCCTATCATCACAGAAATGCGATTTTATGGTCTTCTCTAATAGACAGGATAAAAACGAAGATTACAAGATTAACATTCTTGGGAAAGTCAAAAGACCCCCTCCTCAAGTAAAATTCTTAGGAGTCATTTTGACACGAAACCTGTCTTGGACAGAACATGTAAACCATCTAATAAAGAAAGCCACCAAGGCTTTAAACTTTATTAAAGTCATTTCCTACCAGAAATGGGCTCGGGACCCCAAGTTTTTAGTTTTTCTGGTTCGGGCTCTAGTCCGCAGCCGATTAACTTATGGTATGGAAACCTTCTACAACTTAACCAAATCTAACTTAAACCAACTCGCTACTTTGGAACTGAAAGCCTTAAAGACTGCCTTGGGCCTACCCTCCTACGCTGTTAATCTTTTGATTTACAGAGATATAGGCTGGCTCCCTTTGGAACATCTCATATAGTTAAATTGCGCCACCTTTTTGACCAGAATCTATAGCACACGGAATTTTACTACAGATGATTTTTTCACCCAATTTTCTGACCCATATTTTATCAACTCCAAAAAATCAGTCAGTAAATACATTAATATCTTTGACTTCTCCAAGGAGTTGTTTGAGAAATCGGACCTGACGATTAACAATATTGCGTTTTACACAAATACATAGTACCACAGTGGGACTGGGACCCTCCAGTATATGACATCTCCCTCCACCTCCAAAATAATAAAGAGGTAGATACTAACTATCTCACTATTGCAGCCAAAGAAAAAAATTTCAACCTTAGGCATGCCTTGAGCATTTTCACAGACGGCTCCAAATTAAGCGACAACCAAATTGGATGCGCATTCACTATTCCTAAATTAAAAATTTCTAAGGCCTTTCAACTAAATAAACATGTCTCCATCTTTTCAGTCGAACTTTGGGCTATCCTAGAGGCCCTTTCCTATATAAATTATCTCCCGAATGCCCCGCTTAAGATGGTCATCTATTCTGACTCTCTTTCCTCCATCAAAGCACTTCAGGGACACAATAAGAATCATCTAGAAATCAAAAACGAAATTAAAAATTTAATCCACCAACTACATCGTAAGGGTACTGATGTCACTTTAGCATGGATACCATCCCACTGCGGTCTCATTGGCAATGATCTGGCCGACCACGAAGCCAAATTGGCAGCCTCCCATAGGGCCGGTACCTTACAGGACATAGGCCTATCCACTGGCGAAGCCAAATCAATACTAAAACGAGCATCTTTCCAGGAGTGGGCCAAGGAACTGGAAACTTTTGCCAAAGCCCACTCCTGGGACCCAAATCTAGTACAGGGGGGATTGTTTTTTACAGTTCCACGTCAAATACAACGACTTATCTTTCGTATAAGAACTAAAGCATTTTATAGTAAATTCAAGAACATCACCTGTGAGTGTACTAAAAATCTAAATTTTGACCATCTTTTTCAACCCTGCGCTTATATTCTAAAGGAATTCCACGAATTACATTTAAAATTAAAATCTGCTAACATTCCCTTCACCAAAAAAGCCATATTATCCAAAGGTGATAAGGAATGGTCTCCTTTGGTGTGGCTTGCAGAAGCCATACATAATGCCTCATTCAAATCGCACTTCTAAATAACCACACTCATACTCAGTTAACAATGGTTAGGGTGGAGTCCCTCCGGGCCGCGGGCTGGACACCTGCCCACACTCCTGCTCCCCTCTCCCCCCCTCTTCCTTTTTATCTAAACATGCGCGTGTGTCGCTGAAGTGGCTCCATTTTGAGCCCATCATTTTTTATTTTCCCTCCCCCATAGTGGACGGGTGTCCGGCGCGTGCACCTGAGGCTTCTTTCATAGTCGTAAGGCTTTTTTGCTGGTGCTCCCCTCCCTGTTAGGGATCACTTAAGCGGCGGCTATCCTCTGCTCGAGTCGGAGAGGAGGGGTCCCTCTCCCTCCCTCCCTCCGCCTCGAACAAGATAGAATTGTTAACCACCTTACCCCCACCGATAGTTTAATCATTTTGTTCCACTGTTTAAACAGGGGCGGGGGAGATTTTGTGGCTACCCCGCCTTGGTTGGTCAGTGGACTAACTCTAATAACTTTAGAGAATATTTCCCATCATATGTAATCAAAAAACAACAACAACGTCAGTCTCCTGACTGCTAGTCGGCCGGTTGACCTCCCTCGCGATCGTTTGTAGGGGTCGGGTGCGCGCATACACTCCACTCCATACACAACAAGTAAAACTTTACAATTTCACTTATTTCATACACCATACTCTATTATTTACTAAAAAGCATCTTGGAACTACCTCCCAATTTTTTATCGAAATTTTTAAAAACTATACCCGGACATTATAATTATATACCACGACTAAACTACTATTATCTATTTTTAATCTTTAATACTTAATTACTTATACCTAAATCGCAACATGAGTACTTCACTTATCAAGAGAGGACGATCTCTCGTTTGACGTTACTAATTGGCATAAGATAACGTTAAATAACACTACCTAAAATTAACATGGCACCCTCTATCATAATTCGGTTTAATGTCAAGATCTATATAGCTTCGCTCTATCCAAGATAAATTTTTAATTAATCTTTTATCATACATACTCCGCTTACTTAAATTAAATATCTTACTAAATTTTTTATCAACTCAGAATTTTAAACAAAAATAAAAAAATTTTTAAACCCAAGATTAAAACTTAAGTCCGAGATGTAAATTTTTCCCCTGTATAGGGAAGTCCCGGGGGCAGAGTTATCTTCCCCTGGTAGGACACATTAAAATCTTTTAGCCCGAGATGTACATTTTCCCCTAATTTATAGGGATGTCCTGGGGGTAGATGTTTTCTTCCCCCGGTAGGGCTTGTAAAACTTTTAGATTTTTCTTCCACTTACCAACCCTTGTAAAATATTGAACATATATTTGTAAATAAATTCTTTTTTTTTAAAAATAAATAAGGGCCATTAATGGTTTTTTATTATTAAAAACTGAAGTTAAATCTTCTTTTAACATTTGTAGCCCTGAAATTTTAATCCTGGGGGAGTTTAGGGTTTTCGGTTGGGTCACAAAAGGCTTAAATAACAAAAGAAACTTTTATCTATTAAAAATTTTTAAAAAAACTATCTTAAATTTTATCAAAGTATTACCAGACTCCTTTAAATAGCCTAAAAAATCTCGTCAGACTAATATTCTAAAAACGGCTTGCGCCTCTAAAAAATATATTCCCCCTAACATTATTTCTGTTCATGTCCCTGTCCCCGTAACGTTTTTATATTTTGTCCTGTCCCTCAATCTAATCCAAGTAAAAATGTCTCATATGTGCCCTTAGGGGTCGAGAGGACGTAAAACACTAAGTATCATCATCATGTGTTCATAGAAATGTTCAGACAACTGATCGCTTCTCAGCCTTTTGGCTAAGACAGTGATTCAGGAACATAAATTTTTGTTTATACCTGGTTGGTTTGTTCAGCCCGTCTTACATGGCGAAAGCCGATACGCGACGTTAAACTGAACTTCCATCCAATCTGTGTTCATCCCCACATGGCCGAAAGGCCCAAGAGGGCGTAAAACTTTAAATCTGTGTTCACACTTTTTTAGCCAATAGTTATTATTTGAGTATTAGGGTTAGTCACTTTTTTCAGTGAAGCTCCACTTTGGCTCACTCATTATCGGCTGCTCGATCTTGGCCTGTCTTCTTGTAACATAGGCCTATTAGTGACGTAGGCTAATGATGTTATTTTCATAACATGTGTTAGTAGTTAGGGTTCATTTTTATATGTGTGGTTTTCGCCCTGACTATCGATGCTGTGCATGAACTCTTAACGGTAAACGGCATAAACTTTCGCCTGCGGAACCGATGTTAGGCCGCCTAGCCTACAAACATTGATGCTGTGTGCACGAACTCTGATGATCGCTGATGTGCCTTCTCATTCATGCTGTTGATGTGAATCTACAGTGACTACTGTAAGTACTGATGGTTGTTGAACTATGCTTTGATTTATTTTTATGTTTGTTAACAGCAGGAAGTCCAACTTTGTTTACTTTTTACCGAACCAATGACGTTCGAGTTTGCCGTGAATCTATGTGATGATCTAGATCAACACACAAAAGACACTGCTGTTAACGGTTGTTTAGGCACTGCCGTTAAACACTGCAGCTTACACACTGCCGCTTACACACTGCCGTTTTGACACTGTTGTTTAGGCGCCGTTGAACACTGCAGCCTGGACGCTGCTATTCAGGTCACCAAACCATCAAAGTTCATTCATAAATATAACGGCACTAGGCCAAAGTTTATGTTGAGAGACTGAAAATTAGAACATTCCGATCGTTCTGGTCTATCCTCACACCCACTACTCGTGTGTGACTGTCAGTTTACTATGTGTAAACAATGAAGGGGCACTTCGCCTACATTATATTGTTTAAAGGCCTAACTTGCTCATTTTTATGTTATTAATACTATTGCTGACATTATATTGTTTAAAAGCCTAACTTGCTCTTTTCCATGCTATTAATATTATTCATCTAGGCTTATACCATGCTATGTATTGTATGATTAGCTGTTGCGTTAATACTGATACTATATAGTATTAACAAGGCATTCCTTTTTGATTGGGTGGGTTTCTTGCTACTTCAATGATAAACTCTCAATAGGCCTACATTTGTCTTTAGTCAGTTTTCCACTTAAAACTGATCAGCCTACTTTGATGTGTAGTCTATTTTTAGTAACACAGCATCTGATGATGTCAGTGTTACAATACTTGGTTTGGGTTAACTCGCATGAACTCAAATGTTTGTGTATGAGTTAAGCAAGCATAGGGTCAGGTAAAACCGACCTATGTTATGTTTCCAAACCCAGCTAGGCTTGTGTCAGTGTCAGTTTAATCATGCTATTTAAGTCATAAAGTGAGCTCCTTCCACTGCTGTGACTGTGCATTTCCTCATGTTGTTTAACATTGAGTGCTATGGCACAAGGCCTACAATCATACCTAATCATTGTTATTTCTTGTTTATATTTATGTGTGCATATTTTGTATTGTTGCAGGATGTAATCTCTGCACTGTCTTCCTAGTCTTTCTTAGTAAATAAACCAAGTCAAACAACTGTCTGGTTTCCTCTATATGTTCCTGGTCTGTGTGGAGTGCTGATCAACACCCTCCAATCCTTATCCTGATCCTTATCCCTCATCAACCCCTCCTTATCCCTATCCCTTACCCCCCTTACCACCCCCATCACATGAGAAAAAAAGAAGTTAATTAATTATGATAAGGATGATGATGACTGTGATGAAGATGATGCGCCATAGAGAGTCAGAGTCTCTACGGTGTCATGGTCACAGTCATGGTCACATGACAGCGTCAATCAAGAAAGATTAACAAGTGCATTTCCCCTTCCCCAGGTACATCATTCTACCTTTTATTATGCTTTTACCTACAGTGTAAATAAAGTGTAAAGAGCATATATATAAACATGGTGTGTGTGTGTATGTGTCAATGAGTATGTGAGCTAAGCGTAAAGACTATATAGATGTGTGTGTGTGTGTGTGACTATAAGTATGTGAGCAAAGTTTAGATTATACATGCATAGATGTGTGTGTAACTCTGTGTGTGTGTGTGTGAGAGAGAGAGAGAGAGAGAGAGAGAGAGAGAGAGAGAGAGAGAGAGAGAGAGAGAAAGAGAGAGACTATAAGTATGTGAGCAAAGTTTAAAGACTATACATGCATAGGCCTAGATGACTGTGTGTGTGTGTGTGACAGCATGACTGTGTGTGTGTGTGTGTGTGTGTGTGTGTGTGTGTGTGTGTGTGTGTGAGAGAGAGAGAGAGAGAGAGAGAGAGAGAGAGAGAGAGAGAGAGAGAGAGAGAGAGAGAGAGTGAAAAGGTGAGTAAAGGGGAAATTGTGTGTGTGTGCGTGTGCGTGCATGTGTGTGTGTGTTTCTCACTCAACGGGTCATTGAAAGTTGAAGATGAAGTTGAACTTGAAGAAGCACCTTTGAAGAATTTCGAAGATAACGCATAATTCATGCTCTGAATCTTCACATTGTCACAGTGTTTTGGGGTTTTTTTTACGTGGTCAAGCACAGCAGCCTTCCCCCTGTTTGCATAGCTGAGGGTATCGTCACATCACTCACACAAAACTGCCCACCACATCAACTTTACCAAGTTTCCGATTCAACTTTCTGGATGAAATCGCCGACACATATCTTATTGTCCTCCACAGCTTCATCCAGCCAAGCCCATTCAAATTTGTATCATCATCCTTTGTCAATCTCCTCAATATTCACATCGACAGTACGATGAATAGTTTTCATTGTTGCTGATAAAACAATCGCTCAATTTCACTCTATTCCAGCCTACACCGCCATCGAACAAACGCCAAGCGCTTGAGATCATGCAGAGGCATTGGGCGAAATTGACCAATCACAAAGAAGCTTACGATTTTCAGTCAAGGGAGAGTACTACGCGCTAAATTCTGCTTTCGGTTTGTTGTGGTGTGGGGTGTGTAAGCGTGCAGGAACCTCGGTGAAATCGACCGTCGTTACGTTGTTGGTTTTTCCCCCAAATAGAAAAAGCGCATTACACGTAACTCTCAAATCCCTGCAGGTAGAATGTGGAATCATGTGTCGTTTGTTGGCGTACGCCAGGGATCATCCAGGGATCATCTCAACAGCCGAAGCACTATGGTACAAATGCATCAGCTAGGGATAAGAACATTACGTGTGTGACCGTTTTTTTATTACCCCGCCACGTGGGCAGCCACACTCCAACTTCGGGGGATTTTGGAGACTGATGACGTTATGCCAGGAGCTTGTCATGGCTAAAGACAATCCCCGCATAACTATGCATGGCATAACAACATTTTGATGTAGCCTTGGTGTTCTAGCCTATGGCAATTGGTCCGACAGCCTTAAGCCAAGGCATTGGAATCATGTGAAAATGAATACAAGGCATGAAAAGGTGCTCTCTGTCTCTTTCATGGCTTATCTCTCTCTCTTCTTTTATCTCTCTTAAGTTTAAACTCTCTCTCTCTCTCTCTCTCTCTCTCTCTCTCTCTCTCTCTCTCTCTCTCCTCTCTCTCTCTATTTGTGGTTCAGGGCTCACCAGGTCACCAAGCACTGTTCCAGGTTCTTGGCCATCTTGCGGCACATGAAGGGCAGCAGCAGCCCCTGTTCTTTGGCACACTCTCCAAACTCTGAAATAATAGTAGTATAGATAGTTCAGAGAGAAAGACATAGAGAGAGAGACAGAGACTCAGAAACTGAGAGAGAGAGAGAGAGAGAGAGAGAGAGAGAGAGAGAGAGAGAGAGAGAGAGAGAGAGAGAGAGGGAGAGAGAGAAAGAAAGCATTAGTATGTGTGTGTGTGTGTGTGTGTGTGTGTGTGTGTGTATACTGAAAACATACATAAAACATGAAATTGAAAGTATATACATAAAACATGAAAGCAAAGAGTGGACAAAGTTAATCAATCATTTCAGATATACAATACCTACACTTCATGAATTAGGTCTTGAACTGAAAAGGCATCAGTCTTCATATTTAACTAACTGAAATTTCAGGTATCAGTTTTGAAGTGAAGTTTATGCATGTGTTTTGAAATGAAATGTAGGCATCACATTATTTTAAAACTGAAATTCAGGCATCAGTTATTAACCGAAATTCAGGCATCAGTCTTAAAATCTAAGCTGGACTAAAGCATAATATGAAAGCAAATTTAAGCATTAGGTTTGAACTCAATTTTAGGCATCAATCTTGACAAAACAATTGTATTAAAATACAGCCATCAGGCTTGAAACTACTAACCAAAAAGTGAAATTCAACTGAACACAGATTTGAATTGATTTAGGCATCGTACTCACTGAACAAAAACTATGATAGCACATGATAGTTTGATTCTTGCCATATTTTTCGGACAATAAGGTACTCCTTATTACAAGGCGGACCCCCATCCCCGCCCACCCACCCCCAAATTTTGTTTTTACACTAAATTGAGATTTCATGACACTACTTATTTTATCAGTCCTATAATACGGCACAGAGGTCTCAGCAGGGTTATAGTCCACAAACTACGGTAAATTGACCTCTGACTTGTGTGGCACAAACTACGGTAAACTGACCTCTGACTTGTGTAGCACAAACTACGGTAAACTGACCTCTGACTTGTGTAGCACACTTTTCTTTCTCGGCAGGGTTATAGTCCACAAACTACGGTAAACTGACCTCTGACTTGTGTGGCACACTTTTCTTTCTTGGCCTTTTCCTTCATATTCATGGGGATCAACACCTCCTTCTCCACACTGCGCAGAGATATGTCCTCGGGGTCCCCTGCACAGTTCACCACACATCACATCAATGATGATTGATCATCACCTCCTTCTCCACACTGCGCAGAGATGTGTCCTCGGGGTCCCCTGCACAGTTCACCACACATCACATCAATGATGATTGATCATCACCTCCTTCTCCACACTGCGCAGATGTGTCCTCGGGGTCCCCTGCACAGTTCACCACACATCACATCAATGATGATTTACACTAATTAGCATTCAAACGGTAAAATTAGGCCAAAGTGACCAGTGTCAGTGGTCAGCTTGTTATTCATTTTATTTAACAAAGATTTTTTTTTTAAATGAGAACTTGTCAAGAATGAGTTTTTATAACTCCAACTTTCATTTGGACAAAACGGCGGTTCAAAATCGGGCGCCGTTTTGTCTATAGACAAAACGGCGGATTGTTGAACCGCCGTTTTGTCCAAATCATAATAGAAAATTTGGACAAAACGGCGGATCTAACCCCGCCGTTTTCAAAACGGCGGTTAACAGCCCCTCCACCAAACGATCAGCCATATACGACTTCACCATTGACCGCGACGTGGACATTCTCCTGGCTTCATCACTCGGGTGATGAGGCAAAGTGCCGTGACCTGACTCCCCCTGGCTATACGATGTTCTCCCTCCCCAGACAGCACAACACTAGGGTGACCCGAGGAGGTGGCATGGCCGTCATCCTCAAGGCCACCTTAGCTCAACACTGTGTCATAACAACGGACTTCCTTTTCCCTCATCTATCTTTTGAACTGGCCCAGATAACCCTGACCCTCTCGGAACAACGTGTGACCTTCTTCCTCCTCTACAGACCACCACCCAACCAGAAAAACAAACTGACTGTACCACTCTTCTTTGACGAACTGACCGGCTTCCTGGATGTGTGTACTTTACAAATAACAGCGTTATTGTGACTGGCGACTTCAACTTTCATGTAGATGACCCGTGTGATGGATATGCCCAAAAGATGTGCCAACAGTTAGATTTATTTAGTCTTAAGCAAAGTGTTAGAGACGCAACTCATACATGTGGACATATTTTAGTGTGATGGTGTGGAGTGGAAGGGTGAAGGGTGCAGGGACAGACAGGAGTGCAGGAATAGTAGGCAGGAAACAATCAGCAAGCAGCAAACAGCAACAGGCAGTCAAGGCTGACACAGGTCTCTCTCTCTCTCTCTCTCTTTATTGCTTCTCTCTCTCTATCTCAGGTAGAGTCTCAGGTAAGTCTCAGGTAAGTCTGCCTTAAATTTTTACCTGTGGCTGGATATATTGACAAAACCCGGACCGCAAAGCCAACAACTTTACCTTTCACGAAATCTGCTCCCGCAGAGCTAATGGCCGCCAAAGTTGTGTTTGTTACTACACCTTTTAAGTGTGTTGTCTCTACGGTCGTCATACATAACAAGACATGTTGCATATGGTTGGAAAGCTTGAAAAACACAGAATAATATGACATTCATCAATAGTCAGGAGTTTCTCTTTAAAAAGAAATACTTGCAATTAAGGTGCAAAGTGATCCCACCTTTTAACAAGCCCAAACCCATATTTTATAAAATAACTAAATAACTGCTTCACAAGTCAGAATAACAAACTAATAATAAAAAAGCAACATACACAAACTTTCATTTGTATAAATTTCAAGTCCCAATTCAATCTATAAAGTTTATAATTTGTGTCCCGAAATTCGATAGAAAACACAAGTCGAATTTCTATTGATCTAGGCTTCATGCTTGTGGTTTGAAGCAAATCTTAAATCGTAAAATATTATAAATCTATAAGGTCCAAGATCATTTTGAATATACAAAACTAGTTTCATTAGCTATTAGAACGAACACAAAAGGGCGAATCAAAATAATATTGCTTGGTTTAGAAAATTAGTATTTCGATTCGAAAGACAGTCAATCGGCATTCACACGTGGTATAGGCCTAGCCTAACGTACAAAGAACTCGGGAGGTTCGTGAATAGCTACAATGAATGGACTGTATTCATTTTGCAATACTACAAGTTTATACGGAAAAGATCCATAGCATGCCATACATGAAATGAAAGGGGATAGATTATAGATTTATGTTGTATAATTAGAAATTCAAACATTTGATTAAATTTTGAATAAGAATAGAAAACATGCGAAACGACCTGGAATATTTTGACCCACGTGTTAATTTTACCAATCACAAAATCTTGAATTGTCAGGCTATGCGAGTATTTCAGTTAATACAAATGTATGGGATAAAATCTATGATTTTTTCTGGTTCCAACCATATGCATCTTATATCAATACAAACTTTAATTAAACAAGAATATGATAAAATACAATTTAATTACAAATAAATCTCAAGGGAGTTAACTTGGGCAGATAACTCCAATAGCAAAAATAGGCGTCTGCTACGAGTAAGCTTAGAGGGCAATAGTAGCTGTGTCCCCACACTGCTACATCCCCCCCTACTCTATTACAACCAGCGTCCTCGCTGGCTCAAAAAACAAAAAAACCCAACCCAATTCAGACCAAAACTGTTTCATTAACAAAAACAAAAAAACTAAACATTGGTTCACAAGTGGGATGTTCCCAACGACTCATTGAGGGGAGGTATTTTAACACTCTAATCCTCAGAGAGGATTCCTTGTGAAAAATGTTACAAACTCCTATATTCCATACACAACATAACACTGATCAACTATGACTAGTAAAGATTATGCTATTTTGAACAAAAATCCATAAAGCCAAAAGTTGACTACCAAACTTGATTAGAATGGGATTTGCCATTTGGGGCAAAATCACCAAAGTCAAAAATCAAAACATACTCTCATGTGACTACAAAAGGATTTAGCATTTAGACAAAAATTCCTGAAGTCAAAATCAATTACCCAAGCAGCAATAAAACAAAACTTACGTTATGACAAAAGAGAGTTTGATATTTAGAAACAAAATTTCCCTGAGTCAACATTAGCCGAATTATTACAGTTTACTCGTTCACTTATGACATACGAAGGGTTGCCATTTAAGTACAAAATTCCCTTATGTCCAAAAGTATTGCATTCTAACCTTTATGCATGATAAATCAAAACCCAAAACATATCGCATCTTTGCCAAAAAAACAACAACTCAAAACCCAAAACCGAAAAACAAAACAAAGAGTATACATCATAGCAAAACAAAACTCAAAACCCAAAGCCGAAAAACGTATGCATCATAGCAAAAACAAAACTCAAAGCCGAAAAAAGTATGCATCATAGCAAAAACAAAACTCAAAACCCAAACCTTTTTATCCACAGAATCCTTTTCTCGATGTCCGCATGCCTAACTATAAAATGTTCTTTTCTTTTTCTTTCACAAACAAAGATCATCCTGTGAATCTAAGATTCCACTTCTTATGTAAAAAGCAAAACAAAAAACTAATAAAAAATACCAGCATTGGTATATCGCCTCCGTGGTAGTGTCGCCAACCGTGCCGATCGTCGTGGAGCTGGAACTGGTGGGACAGGTGGATCAGCAGCCTGTGGGGGAGCCCACAGCTCCTCATCACTGTCTGATTCGGAGTCAGAGCTGGATGGGGGTGACGATGCCTCCGACTGGTGGTCCTCGGACAGTTCCAGGGGCGAGCTAGCTGGTAGCAGGTCCTTCCGATTTATGGCTCGTTCAGGACCACCAGCCAAGGGCTGAACCAAGTACACATGGAGGCCGTCGTATGGCCGCGAGGTAACCCTGTAGAGGTCAGGTTCCCACAGGTCCTGGATTTTACTCCGACCCCTTGCGCGTTTCTTCAGGTACACAAAGTCACCAACCTGCAGAGTATGGTCAGAGGACCCTCTATCGGCAGTCTTGTCCCTCTTCTCTGCAGCCTGCTTCAGATTCTCGAATGCTTTCTGATGAGCTGCTTGGAGGCGTAGACGGTGTTGGCGTACCCAGTCAGTGGTTCCAGTGAAGGCTGCAACAGGTTGTCCCAGGAGCTTGTCGATTGGCAGGCGTGGCTGTTGTCCGAACAACAGGAAATGGGGGGAGAACCCTGTTGAGGCGTGGGGCGTATTGTTGTACGCCTGGATCAGCTCCGGCAGGTGGACTGGCCATCTGGACTTCTCTGCTGGTGGAAGGGTACGTAAGAGATTATGCATCGAACGATTGAACCGTTCACACTGGCCGTTGCCCTGTGGGTGATAGGGTGTGGTGTGACTCTTCTTGATGCCGTAGACTTGGCACAGCTCCTTGATGAGGCGTGCCTCAAAGTCCCTGCCCTGGTCGCTGTGGATACGTTCGGGCACCCCATACTTTTGGAACCAGTCTTTGACGAGCACGTTCGCCACCGTCACCGCTTCCTGGTTGCGTGTAGGCACAGCCTGAGTGAACTTGGTAAAAACGTCGGTGATCACCAGGACGTTTTCGCGCCCATCGCTGGCTGGTTCCAGTTTCGTGAAATCGATGGCTAGCACTTCAAGGGGTCGGGATGCAAGGAGGTGACCGGACGTGGTGTGGATCAAAGGGCGTCGGCCCATGATGCACCTCTCACAGGAACCGATGTATGACTTTGTGTCTTGGTGCATCATGGGCCAGTAGACTTTGGGCCGTAGGAGCCCAAGTGTTCGGTCTAGTCCTTGATGGCCCATCTGGTTGTGGACTGCTGCTAGGACATCAGGTAGCATAGTGCTGGGTAGTACCAACTGTTCTGTGGCACCAAGTTGAGTATCTTGGGTGCGTCGGTACAGGACACCTTCTTTCAGAAACAGGCGGGGGTACTGGTCACACAGCGCCTTCAGCTTGCGGTTCTTGCCAGCCTGGGGTTTGGCTGGCCACTGGTTGAGGACAGGACCGATGACAGGATCTTGCTTCTGGAGGTGGAGGAGTTCTGGAGAGGATTTGGACGGGTAGAGGGTGTTTGGGTGTGCCTTGGTTTGGACTTCGTCCAAGGCAAGGGATTCAGGATCGGCCAGGGCCTGCCCTTGGCAAATGGTTTCTTGTGCCATGGCAAGTTGTGGGGGTAGGGGAGTAGAGATTGGAGTGGGAGGACCATGGGGGAGTCTGGAGAGGGCGTCTGCTGGGTTGGTCTTCCCGGGACGATACTGGATGGTGAAGTTGAACTGCGCAAGCTGCGCAGCCCATCTCTGCTCAAGGGCTCCAAGGGGGGCAGTGCGGAAGTGGACCAAGGGGTTGCTGTCCGTCAGGGCCGTGAATTCAGCGCCCATGAGGTAGTCCCGGAACTTCTCGGAGATGGCCCACTTCATGGCGAGGAATTCCAGCTTCATGCTGGAGTAGTTGGCCTGGTTCTTCTCGGTTGGGCGTAGTCGGCGACTCGCGTATGCCAGGACTCTGCGTTGGCCGTCCTGCTCTTGGGACAGGATTGCCCCAAGACCGTCATGGCTGGCGTCGGTCTCCAGGATGAAAGGGAGTTCGAAGTCGGCAAACCCCAGGACAGGTGCTGATGTTAAGGCCGCCTTCAGGTTGTCGAACGCCCTCTGGTGCTGCTGGTCCCACAGTCTGGAAACGTCCACCGTCTTCTTCTTCTGTTGACTGCTGGCCTTCGTCACCAGATCATGGAGGGGCCCAGCAATTCTGGCGAAGTCCTTGATGAAGCGGCGGTAGTAACTGGCAAAACCGAGGAAGCTCCGGAGGTCTGTAGTGGTCTTTGGGATAGTCCACTCCTGGACAACCTCGATCTTGCCAGTTTCACAGCTCACTCCCTCAGCAGAGATTGTATGGCCAAGGTACTTTACTTGCCGGCGGAGAAACTGGCACTTGCTGGGCTGCAGCTTCAGCCCGGTCTCGATGATCCTCTCCAGGAGACGGTCCAGGCTCTTCAGGTGTTCGTCGAAGGTCTTTGAATACACCAGGAGGTCGTCCAGGTAGACCAACAGAAACTGGAACATGAAGTCCGACATGGTGGACTGCATCAGCCTCTGGAATGTGGCTGGTGCTGTGGACAGGCCCATGGGCATCCTGGTGTATTCAAAGAGCCCGAATGGAGTGGTGAAGGCCGTCTTGTGTTGATCCTCCGGGTGCATGGCTATTTGATGAAAGCCTGAAGCCAGGTCCAGGGTACTGAAAAACTGCGATCCAGCCAAGGCATCAAAGGATTCCTGGATCCTTGGTAGTGGGAAGGCATCTCCCACCATCTTGGAATTCAGGCGGCGGTAGTCAACACAGAGCCTGATGCTGCCGTCCTTCTTTCGCACAATGACGACTGGGGCAGCATATGGACTGTGGCTCTCGGTGATAATGCCCCGTGACAGCAGCTTCTTGATGTGGTCCTGGACCTCTTGGAATTGGTGAGGCGGTATGCGTCGGTATGGTTGGGCCACAGGTGCGTCTTCTTTCGTCCTCAGGCGATGGAAGACAGCATCAGTGTAGCCCAGGTCATCTTCATCTGTCATGAATGCGTCCGCTCGTCTCTGCAACAGCTCTTGAAGCTGCCTCTGCTGACTGGGCGTACCGTCAAACTCGGGGAAGCTGACTTTGGATGGAGGGGTTGGATGGGCTCGCTCTTCGGAAATGATCAGCTCGTTGACGCCCAGGGTGATTTGGGGCCCGTGATCCTCTTCTATGGCGTGGACAGCTTCCAGGACAGCTACGTGGGAACGTTTGGGGAGGAAAACGTCCTCAGGGGAGAGGTTAGCAATCCGGACAAATTGCTGTGGTGGAGCTGAGTTGACCAGTGTCGGGATCAACACTAGGCCATGGGGAAGGGGTCTGGACAAGGGTGAGGCGAGGAGATGGGGGGAAGGACTTTGGCCACAGGAAATTTGGACGGAGGCAATGGAGTGGGCCGGGACATGATGGCAGACAGTGGTGCGGGCTATCCTCGTCTTCTCCCGCATCCGGACTTCCTGGGCGACAGCTTGCAGGCAGGGGGGAAGATCTTGTGGGGACTTGCCGAGACAGGGCCCAAGGACATTCATGCCCAGTAACACCGGCAGTCGCCTTTTGCGGTTCTGCATAAACGGGTCACTGGGCTCCTTGACGATGAGGACTGGGACGTTGGGGCAGATGATGTCGTAGACCTGGACGTCGACGATGAGCACGCCGGAGTAGGGGACCTCAGCTCCGTTGACTGCACGCAGTTTGACGTGGCAGTCTCCTAGTCGAAGGTCCCCCAGGTGTTCTGCCGCCCACGTGTTGGTGATGGTGGTTACTTCACTGCCAGTGTCCAGGAGAGCGGACACTGGCCTTCCATTGATAGTGATGTCGATTGTTGGGCACTGTCCGGCAAGGCCTATGTTCTTCCGACCCCCCGCCGCCTGACTGGTGGTGGCAGCGGGGGTTAGTAGTTTCCCTGGAACCCAGTTTGTTGCTGCATCAGGCTGGGCAGCTGCTGTGATGGTGGTCTCTGCCCCTCCTGGTACTGCTGCGGTGGTGGCCCCCTCTGCCTCTCCTGGTACTGCTGTGGTGGTGGTCCCCTCTGCCTCTCCTGGTATTGCTGTGGTGGTGGTCCCCTCTGCCTCTCCTGGTATTGCTGTTTGGACCGGCATTCAGCCTCACGGTGTCCCTGGCGTTGGCACCACCAGCAGGTCAGGACCCTCCTGTTGCCCTGCCGGTCTTCCAACTGAGGACTGTGCCGCTGTGACACAGGCGGTGGTGGCTGCTGGGGGTGATGAGGCCGCTGGGGGTGATGAGCCTGGAGGGCTGCAACAATCGCCTGTTGTTGCTCCTCCATTTGGACCTGGAGAGCTGTGATTTTAGTCTCCAGGGCAGTGTTGTCTGGGGTGGCCACGGCTTGGTGGATGATGGCGTCTGGGGCGTCGTCCTCCCTCATCCACCTCTGTGCCTCCTTGACGATGTCGGCAAATGGCGTCTGCAAGGCCTGCTCCCTTACAAAACGCTTCAGGTCCCTCCTGAGGGATGGAGGGTGGAGGCCATTTGCGAACGCCTGGCTTAGCATCCCGTCAGTCAGCGTTCTGGGCGTGGCCGCGTTTGTCTTGGTCCACAGCGTCCTCAGGGCTGTGGCATATTCGCCCACCCCCTCGGCGAGGCCTTGCTGGCGCTTGTAGAAGGCGCCTGCGAGGGTGGGAGAGTCCCTGTGTTCGCCCCAGTGTTGTCGGAGGACAGCAAATATCTTCTCGGGGGCATCGATGTCGTCCGCTTCCAGGGATAGCACCTCCTGGCGGGCCTGACCGTCGAGGGCGCTCAGGATCCACCCCGCCGCCACAGCGTCCGAGGCAGGCTGGAGGTGGAGGATGACAGTGGCCTCCTTGATGAAGGCCTCTGCGTCGTGGTTGTCCCCGGTGAAGCGCCGCAGTTTGTGGCGGATGGACTGGACCTGGGTCAGCTGGCTGGCCATGTTGTATTCAATTTCAAGCTCCTCTTCTTGGCGTCTTGTCCTCTTCTTCTTTTTTCCAGTCATTTCCTTCCTTTCTTCCTGCAACAATCCTGCTCGCAGCGCCAATTGTGATGGTGTGGAGTGGAAGGGTGAAGGGTGCAGGGACAGACAGGAGTGCAGGAATAGTAGGCAGGAAACAATCAGCAAGCAGCAAACAGCAACAGGCAGTCAAGGCTGACACAGGTCTCTCTTTCTCTCTCTCTTATTGCTTCTCTCTCTCTATCTCAGGTAGAGTCTCAGGTAAGTCTCAGGTAAGTCTGCCTTAAATTTTTACCTGTGGCTGGATATATTGACAAAACCCGGACCGCAAAGACAACAACTTTACCTTTCACGAAATCTGCTCCCGCAGAGCTAATGGCCGCCAAAGTTGTGTTTGTTACTACACCTTTTAAGTGTGTTGTCTCTACGGTCGTCATACATAACAAGACATGTTGCATATGGTTGGAAAGCTTGAAAAACACAGAATAATATGACATTCATCAATAGTCAGCAGTTTCTCTTTAAAAAGAAATACTTGCAATTAAGGTGCAAAGTGATCCCACCTTTTAACAAGCCCAAACCCATATTTTATAAAATAACTAAATAACTGCTTCACAAGTCAGAATAACAAACTAATAATAAAAAAAGCAAAATACACAAACTTTCATTTGTATAAATTTCAAGTCCCAATTCAATCTATAAAGTTTATAATTTGTGTCCCGAAATTCGATAGAAAACACAAGTCGAATTTCTATTGATCTAGGCTTCATGCTTGTGGTTTGAAGCAAATCTTAAATCGTAAAATATTATAAATCTATAAGGTCCAAGATCATTTTGAATATACAAAACTAGTTTCATTAGCTATTAGAACGAACACAAAAGGGCGAATCAAAATAATATTGCTTGGTTTAGAAAATTAGTATTTCGATTCGAAAGACAGTCAATCGGCATTCACACGTGGTATAGGCCTAGCCTAACGTACAAAGAACTCGGGAGGTTCGTGAATAGCTACAATGAATGGACTGTATTCATTTTGCAATACTACAAGTTTATACGGAAAAGATCCATAGCATGCCATACATGAAATGAAAGGGGATAGATTATAGATTTATGTTGTATAATTAGAAATTCAAACATTTGATTAAATTTTGAATAAGAATAGAAAACATGCGAAACGACCTGGAATATTTTGACCCACGTGTTAATTTTACCAATCACAAAATCTTGAATTGTCAGGCTATGCGAGTATTTCAGTTAATACAAATGTATGGGATAAAATCTATGATTTTTTCTGGTTCCAACCATATGCATCTTGTATCAATACAAACTTCAATTAAACAAGAATATGATAAAATACAATTTAATTACAAATAAATCTCAAGGGAGTTAACTTGGGCAGATAACTCCAATAGCAAAAATAGGCGTCTGCTACGAGTAAGCTTAGAGGGCAATAGTAGCTGTGTCCCCACACTGCTACATTAGAT
This sequence comes from Phymorhynchus buccinoides, assembly GCA_017654935.2. Taxonomy (NCBI): domain Eukaryota; kingdom Metazoa; phylum Mollusca; class Gastropoda; order Neogastropoda; family Raphitomidae; genus Phymorhynchus; species Phymorhynchus buccinoides. The sequence continues at coordinate 18,927,060 of CM065706.1, read as the reverse complement.
TTAGTTATTCATAGACATGATGATAATGTTGTTCTTTCTACTGATGTATGCCATGATCTTGCTTCTGACCATTATGCTATTGTGTGTAAACTAGCCTGTTAGAGACGCAACTCATACATGTGGACATATTTTAGATTTAGTTATTCATAGACATGATGATAATGTTGTTCTTTCTACTGATGTATGCCATGGTCTTGCTTCTGACCATTATGCTATTGTGTGTAAACTAGCCTTACAAAAAACCCACGCGTAGTTCTAAATTTGTCTTTCGACGTCCGCTTAACAAAGTCAATCATGATAATTTAGCAAATGATATCGCGCAGTCCATATTACATAACGTCCACTATGTCAGTCTCTGAATTAAACACCCAGCTCTCTCCTGTTTTAGACAAGCATGCGCCTGTGTCTGAAATCAAGCTCCGTGACGGAAAGCCCAGTCCGTGGTATAACTCTATTGCCGTGGAATTGCGCGCGCTCAAAGTCGGACACAGACGCGCTGAGCGACAGGAACGGAAAACCAAGCTCACAGTACACAAGAAAATTCAGTTGATAGAATATCAACTTAAAAGGAGGCCAAACAGTGTTAACATTATGTAGAAGAGTGTATTGCACTTCAAATGTGTATGAACATGTATGTCTTTTCAAAATATCTTCAAGGTGATGCAGTTGGCTATTTCAGAGAAGAAGAAAAAAAGTTATATAAAGTATGAACGTGTCATGAAATACGTTAATCGACCGCTCAGACAAGAACAAAAAAGAAGTTCAACACAGTAAAGTGCTGAAAATGACGGTTTAGGTCTGTAAGCAAATGAGATTCGTCTTCCAAAGTATTTGTGATCCTAATGTTGTCATGAAACTGAAAGAAACCAGACTTCGACTTTTGAGATAGAGAGTCATAAACACAAAGAGAGTAGGGTAGGCTCAGCCTACGGTTGTGTGAATAAAACTGAAAAGAACCAACTTGGCTTATATTCATCTTTCACTGTCAACTGATTGTGTCCGTCTGCTAACCTTTGTACTAGGCCTAGGCCTACAGGGACTAACCCTGCTTCCATAGCTCAACACCACAGCACAAAGAGAGTCGCATCACTAAGCCTACCTAACGGTTTTGGTCAGTTGCTAGGCTAACGCATATTCATGAGTCTCTCAATGGTAGTGTGTGCATCAATAAAAAAAAGAAAGGAGGGGGGGGGTCAAGGAATAGTCAACTGATAAATGAACGTGAGGATAGAAGAATGTAAAATCCATCCGTAAGTATTTCTTCAAAATAAAGGGTTTGATGAATTTACAATGCCAGGTAATATAGAAAGAAAGCGTTTTGTTTCTAATATCCGAGTAATAGCAAAAATGAACAGCTTTCCTTAACAGTATCCTGCCCCCCCCCCCCCCCCCCACCCCCCCCCCCAGGTTCGAACTCGGGTTTACTTGACACGAAGCGAACGCAATACTACTGTGCCACTCTACACCACCTCAGTCATTGTGGTTGAAGCGTTTTCTTTTTTTTTGTAGTGCAGTAAGCAAAAAATTGAGCTGGTTCTTTTGTTGTGAGTAAAACTCCTCAGCGTGTTTCTTACAATAACTCATCCATCAGGGTGCCCCTTTAACGGTGTGCCATTTGAGGCCCTGTACAGGTTTTTCCCGCTAAAAGGCGAGGATGAAAAAATGTTATGTGTGCAGTCCTTTTATTTTTTGTTGTCATTTTTTATGATGAATGCAGTTTTTATTTTTTTAACAATGCAATTGCTGTTGTTTTGCAAACGTTTAGCAATGCACTTCTGTGATTTTACAAAGGTTTAGTAATGGTGGTTGTACACTTTTTAAAAAAAATGCCAAAATGAGGATGAAGCCCTGTCAAGTGTTTTATCATCATACAATTCACGCCTGGTTTTTACTATAAGACAACACAAAATTTGTTTTCTTCACAATACTCTTTGCAGAAGCGTAATACACAACTTTAATGTAAAATCGTTTGGCTTTCAAAATTCTACAAATCTTTTGCATGCTATTCTGAAAGCAGAGACAGAGACAGAAAGCGACAGAAAGAAGGAAACAGATAAAAAGAGATAGTATGTGAGAGAGAGAGAGAGAGAGAGAGAGAGAGAGAGAGAGAGAGAAGGACAATGAAAGTGCGAGTAAAACAGTATGACACATCACAAATATCACATGACTAGCATGGAGTGAATACAGTTCTTGTTTTTGATTGGTCCATTAATAGTTTGTTAAGTTTGGTTAAAATTTAAAAAAACAGTTCGACCAATCAGACAAGAGCTTCTTCCGCAAACGCTTTTCTAAAGTGTTTCTTAGGCCCCGTTTGGCGTGAGCGTTATTCGCGCGGCGACCGTTGTGTAGAGAAACTCACCCTGTACTTGTGACTGACTCTTATCTCACCCATCGTAAACTTGTCAACTCGTGTCAATAAGATGCCCCGCGGTAGGTCTACTGTCCCGCAATTAGCAAACACATTCTTTCTTTTGTTACCAGCCTATCAACCACCCCCACCACAGATCCCTCCCTGTGTGTGTGTGTGTGTGTGTGTGTGTGTGTGTGTGTGTGTGTGTGTGTGTGCGCGCGTGCATGTGTGTGCATGCGCATGTGTATGTGCGCGACTAGTTCTCACTCGCACAAGCACACACACGCGCACGCACGCACGTACATAGTATGTACATGATTATGCAAATACGCACATGCGCACGCGAATATGCACACACGCACGCAAACAAACACGCATGCACATAAACACGCATATGCATTTAGGCGAACATGCAAAGACATAACACACACAAACACTCGCGTGTCCAACAGATAAAAACTAGATAACAATACATTATAATTTCTTAAAACAAAAACAAAAACCATCCCGTTAGCCTTTTACTGTTCCCAAGACACCCGTCAATGCGTGTGATAATTATAAAGTTACAACAGTCAATTAAACAAAAATCATCCCGTCCGTTCCTCTATTCTCTACCCTGTTCAAAAACATGACAGGGCGGACAATCGCGGAAGACCTACTGAATTCAATTAACATTCTTACGTACTTTGTCTTCAGCTCCACGAATCCCATCACCCACCCTGCCAGCGTGCGCGCCCGCGCGCGCGCGTGTGTGTGTGTGCGTGTGCGCGTACGCGCGTGTGTATGTGAGTGTGTGCATCTGAGTGTGTGTGTGTCTGTGTATGAGTGATAGAGGTTATGAGACTAACATTGTGACTAATCAAGATTTCACACACACGTACACGCGCGCACACCTAAGCGCATACACACATGTAATAAACGCACATGCACACATACGCATGCGGACACACAAACATGAATTGTCCAGTTTTGACTCCAAAATCAACACAGGTTTGTTACAAGAAACAACTAGGTTATCTGGAAATGTCCAAATTTGACTCAAAATAAAAGTACTGATATTAACAATAATTTTTGTATCAAAAAGGATTATTTATATTTTGTCTGATTTTTACTGAAAATTGTACCCACTTTTCGAGTCAAATATTTTGAGTCAAACTCATTTATTTGTAACATAGCCTGGTTTGACTCAAAATTAGAATGCTAAAATGTCTTGTGATATTTTGAGTCAAACTCGTTTATTTGTAAGATAGCCCGGTTTGACTCAAAATAAAATGCTAAAATGTCTTGTGATTTTGGAGTCAAAAGCAGACCGTCTGAAGTTAATCTTGTTTGACTTAAAAAAAAATGTTGATTTATTTTTGAGTCAAAAGAGAACAACATTTATATCTTTTTTATTTATTAAGATATCAAAACGAAAATTTGGGACAACAAAGAGTATTTTTTTCCGCATTTGTTTCTGTAATAATCAAAAAATGGACTATCTGAAGTTAATCCAGTTTGACTCTAAGCCATCGGTATGTGGAAACAAAATTGGAAGCCGTGCAAGGCAGAGAAAAAGAAACAAAGAGAGAGAGAGAGACGCGAGAGAGAGAGAGAGAGAGACGCAGTCACAGCCTAACTCTGTAGGCTAAAGGCCACCCTTAGCTGCCCGAATCCAATTCGGCCGAACAGGGTGTTCGCCGAACGAGCGAAGTCAATTAAGGGTCTTTTCATTTTCGCCCGAATCCATCGTAGGAAGGAAATTTTGGTGTTTTACGTCCTCTCGACCCGGGAAGGCACATATGGGACATGTGTATTAGTGGGGTATGTTCAAATAATAAATAAAACATCACGTGACAAACATATACAAGGCGTAGACAATACATATAGTGGGTAGGGGAGGGGGGGATCTCTTAGGCAAGCTAAAATATGTTCGTTTGAAAGGATGGTGAACCAGCGTTCGAATTAAAATGCCGAAACCATCGTTCGGCCGAACCGTGGTTTTGTCCCTTAATCTAACCCGAAACGAACTGTGCGGAAGTGACCATTTGACCCCAACGTCATAGTGAGGCTCAAAGGCCTTCTTCGGTAGTAAACATGTAGGCCTAGGCTAAGCCTAGAAAATCCCCCACGCCCTTAAATTTGTGCATCTCGTCTATAGAAAGAAAATAACCTAGAAGTAACTTTTTTTTTAAGGGGAAGCAATAGCATTGAATTATCTTCATATAATAAAATGATGTGACGATGACAGATCGATGAACAGGCTTTTGGTAAACTACAGTGGGATGAAGCCTAGAGCTTGACATTATTTTTTATAGTCACTACATCAGTGTGTGCGTGTTTGTGTGTGTGTGTGTGTGTGTGCGTGCGTGCGCATGTTTGTGTTGTGTGTGCGCGTGTGATGCGTTCATGTAGGCCCCTATACGTGTATGTATGCATGGTGTGTGTGTGTAGGGGTGTGTGTGTGCTTGTGCTCGGTGTGTGAGTGTATGTTGTGAATATTATGTTGTTATTTCATGCTTGTGAACTGTGTGACAATGCATACGTGTATTAGGCCTAGTAGTCGTAGTAGCAGTCACAGTAGTTGTTGATTAATATGTGTATTGTTTTGTCTGCTGATGTTATTGGATTTTTGTTTCATGTTTTTATTCCATTTCAATTTTGTGTAAAGCGCCCTGTAGCCTACATAGTAGGATGGGCGCTATATACATTTTCCTAATTATTATTATTTGTGTGAATGATTTAATTGAAAGAGTGGAGTGAGGGAAAGAGAATATAGTATTTTTTGTTTCAGACTTAGGGGATGTGCACATTACATGCAGAAATCTCATGCGCATATCTGAACATAAGTAAAAGAATGTAAGAAATACATTAAGCTTAAGCGGATGAGATAAGCACATGGGGAAACATATGCACTTATTCCATCTGCTTATTTCTTACTTTCTTTTACTTTTGCTGATGAGCGCATGAAGTTTAGGCATGCAATGTGCACATCCCCTAAAAGCATCAAACACAGTGACTTGTACACATAATATTATTTGCTCATCTTCTTTTTCTGGATACTGAATGACTGAAACACATACCACACACTATCAACTATCAGCAAGTCAGCCATTATGTGTTCTCAGTCATTCAGTCTCTTGTGTGTGTAGTGTGGGGGGGGGGGGGGGGGGGTGTTCTTATAATGGGAGGTTTTATAAGGGGGGTTTCACTGTATCTACTCTGAGTGATTGACTCTTGAGTTTATCTGCTTTGTTGAACTATCAGCAATCTTTCTGGATTGCTTTTCAAAATGCAGTAAGGGATTTGTCATTAGAAGTGATTAGTAATAATAATAATAATAATAACAATAATAATAACAATAATAATAATAATAATGAAAATACATATAGCACTAAATAAGTGCACATTCCAAGAGTCAGTCTGGTGCCAGTTCCAAACTAAGGATAAAGAAAAAATTCTTGTTGGTTGCATTTATAAAAGTCCCAACACCAATGAGGAAAATCTTCAAAAACTCTACAAACTTATAGGAAAAGCCGAAATTCAGAAATATGATAAAGTTTTAATCATGGGTGATTTTAACTTTCCAAATATAGATTGGGAAGGGCATTGGACAAATGATAAAGATAATGATTTTATGGAAATTTTAAGGGATGCCTTGTTATTTCAAACAGTAACAGAGCCCACAAGGACAAGGGAAGGACAAAAAGAGAATGTTCTTGATCTGATTTTAGTTAACGACACTCAAATAGTATCAGACATTACACACTCTTGCCCCCTAGGCAAGAGTGACCACCAAGTGCTAACCTTCTCCCTGTATGCTAGTGTTCACAACACAGATCCCTCCAAACAAACAACAGCATATAATTTGAAAAAAGGGAATTATACACAAATGAGACAGGATCTTGCTGATCAGAGTTGGGATCACTTGCATGACTTGAGTGTCGAGGAATGTTGGCAGGACATTAAAGGGAAAATACACCTCTCAATGGATAAAAACATAACAAAGAGTAGAGGTATTAATAATATGAAGAAAAAACATAGACCTTACTGGATGTCACTAACATTAAGAGGAAAGGTGAAAAAGAAAGAAAGATTATATAGAAAATATTTAGAGAATGGGAAATTAAAAGCTGGTAAACGTTACAGGGACTATATAGAAGCAAGAAATCATTGCTGTAAAAAACTGAGGAGTGAAACAAAGGAACATGAAAGAGAAATAGCCAAAAACTGTAAGCTAAATCCGAAGATGTTTTGGAAATATATAAACTCTAAACTCAAACTGTGTTCTGGGGTTAGCTCTCTGAAGGATAAGCAAGATAATATTGTCACTGATGATCAGCACAAAGCTAATGTTTTGAACGAGTTTTTTGCTAGCGTGTTTACAAAGGAAAATACAGACAACTTACCACAAACTGCTAATGAGGCCCCTGCATATAGTGCAGACATTGTTATAACAGTAGAAGCTGTGAAGAATAAACTGAAAAATGTGGATGTGAACAAGGCTCAGGGGCCAGACAAGATCCCAGCCAGAGTGCTCAAAGAGCTACATCAGGAACTAGCAATTCCTCTAACAATTTTATATAATAAAAGTTTAGAATTTGGGGAACTCCCATCAGATTGGAAAACAGCAGAGGTCATTGCAATCTTCAAAAAGGGTACAAGAACTGACCCAGGTAACTATAGACCAGTGAGCCTGACGTGCATATTATGTAAGATTTTAGAACAGTTTGTACGGGACGCTGTTGTTAAACATATGGTAGATTTTAATCTGTTCACAGAATGTCAACATGGGTTCAGGACAGGGCGTTCTTGTATGACCCAGTTGTTAGATGTGATGGACGATTTAACCCAACTTTTAGAGGACAAAGAGGCATTTGATATTATTTACTTAGATTTTAGAAAGGCCTTTGATTCTGTGCCGCACGAAAGGCTACTTCTTAAACTGGAAGCTTACGGGATAACAGGAAACATATTAACGTGGGTTAAAAACTTTCTGAAGGGAAGATCTCAAAGAGTGCGGGTGGGAACAAAACAGTCTTCTAACACCGATGTTTTAAGTGGTATTCCCCAGGGTAGCATCCTGGGCCCAGTACTTTTTACAGTTTTTATAAATGATCTCCCAGAAGACATACAAAGTGCATGTAAGATATTTGCAGATGATACTAAGGTGTATAATCGTTCCCAAAATTCAGATGTACTGCAAAACGATATTAACAGACTCATAGAATGGTCAGAGAAGTGGAATTTATATTTTAACGCAGGAAAATGCAAGGTTATGCACGCGGGGTACAATAATCCAAGTAAAGCATATGAAATTACTCATGGCTCATCTAAGCATGTTTTAGATACTTGTACAGAGGAGAAGGACCTAGGGGTTATATTTGATTCAAAACTCAAATTTGATAAGCACATCACAACAGCGATAAATAAAGCCAGTAGGATGCTGGGCTTGATCAGAAGGAGTTTTAAAAACTTAAATAAAGAGGTGTTCATAAATCTTTACAAATGTTTAATACGGCCTCATCTTGAGTATGGCAATATAATTTGGAATCCCTTTCTTAAACGACAGTCCAGTGCAATTGAGAAGGTACAGAGGAGAGCAACCAAACTGATAAAATCCATGAAAAATTTGGATTATGAGGACAGGCTAAGTAAATTAGACTTGCCATCTTTAAAATACAGAAGACTAAGGGGAGATTTGATAAATGTTTACAAGATTCTTCAAGGCACTGACAATACTAACAAAGGCTTGTTTCACTTGTCTAACGAAATAAGAACCCGTAATAGTGAACTTAAGATCCTAACCAGGTACAGCAGAACTAACATTAGAAAAAACTTTTTTTCTAACAGAGTCACCCAATATTGGAACAACCTCCCTGCACATACTAAACTGGCCTCAGATACTAACAAATTCAAAAACCTCCTAGACAGTGATCCAAAAATTGCCCTGTTAAAGTACATCCATGATTAGTGCATCAAAATGGATGCTAAAAACCGCCACAGCAATTGCCAAACTAACCAAAAGGAAGGACGCATTGAGAGGCTGCAAGGCCTGGTCGTCCAAATACCTGACCTGACAGTATCCCACAGTAGGCTCATCACTAATTACTAATGCGGGCGCATACAAATTATACTTAAAAGTAAAGTCTCATATAAAAAACACATTAAAAACATGAAATAAAACATGAACCTGTATACAAATTAAATAGCATATCACCCCAAAGAATGAGTTAAAAAAAATCACACACACACACACAGAAAGAGGGGGAAAAAATAAGCGGACGCGTAAATGTAGGACCATGTGTATTTGATTACATATAAACATTTGGAGAACAATATAATTTTGTAGGTGATTTGTGATGCCAACATGATCTTCATTTCATTGGTGGTTTTGAAAAGTGGACTGGCATCAAGGTATTATATGTATGGCATTGACACAATTCACCACTTCCTACCATCCATACCCTGGATAAAGTAGATACTGTATCATGAAATCACAAACACATTGACACACTCACTGACTGCATGCACACTCACACAATCAGTCATGTAATTAACATGGAATTGTTTTGGAGAATGGTTTGTCACTGTGTGCAATAATGCTTTGTTTTCATTACCTCTGCTACTTTTTAGTAATTAGTGAACAATGAGTGATCAAGACAGAAAAAACAGAATGAAAACAAATTTATTGACATATATTTATGTACAATGTGTTAATAAATGACATGTAACACACCTATAACATTGCCAAAAATGAAATTAAGCAAGAAGCTGCAAGTAAAAATGCCAATATGAGCTAAGTGACAGTTGGACATAATTATGTGGGTTTTTTTTAATTACATGTATTGATAAAAGTCTTTGTTTTGTAATGGTGGTGTGAATAACAACAAAGTTTGATTTGAGAGGCGTGGCACAATGTTAGACGCTACCTGTTGTTTGACGCTGCGCGTTGTATGGCCTGGCACAATGTTTGACGATGCCCGTTGTTTGACACTGTGCATTGAATGGCGTACCGCAATGTTTGAGGCTGCCTGTTGTTTGACGCTGCGTATTGTATGGTGTGGCGCAATGTTTGAGGCTGCCTGTTGTTTGACGCTGCGCGTTGTATGGTGTGGCGCATTGTTTGACGCTGCCTGTGTGTGTCTGTTTTGCGTGTGTGTCTGTTGTGTGTGTGTGTGTGTGTGCGTGTGTGAGTGCTTTCAATACTGATTGTAAAGCGCTTTGTCCTCGATAAAAAGCGCTATATAAATATCCGTTTATTATTATTATTATTATTATTATCTTCAGCAAAGGATTCTAGGCTAGACACCTGCTTTACAAAAGTCTCACTATTGTCCAAGGACACGGCTGGGGTGTACAAACATCCGTCCCGTTGACAGGCACTACTCTCCCTACTTTTTTAGGATGTTGGAGAGATGTTTGAGTACAGTGTACTCAGTGTACTACGCGTGTGTGTGTGTGTGTGTGCGTGCGTGCGTGCACGCGTGTGTGCGTGTGTTTGTGTGCATGCGTGCGTACGTGTGTGTGTGTGTGTGTGTGATTGTGCGATGTGTGTGTGTGTCTGTGTGTGTGTGTGTGTGATTGTGCGATGTATGTCCGTATGTTTGTATGTATGAAACTACACTGGCTCAAAATCGAATACCGAATCAAATACAAATCTGCCTGCCTCTGCTACAAAATCGTTACAAAAGACGCACCAGCCTATCTTTGCAACCTTTTCCAGATCTACGTTCCTGCCCGTAGCCTTCGTTCTTCCTCTGATGACCGTATTTGTCAAATTCCCTCTTACGATCGGAAACAACACGGCTCCAGAGCATTTTCCGTTTCAGCTGCTACACTCTGGAACTCACTCCCTTTCAGCCTTCGTCATGCCAAATGCTTTGTAACGTTTAAGTCTGCTCTGAAAACTACTTCAAACTGCAGCTGCAGAGTACATAAAACTTAGAAATATTGCCAGCCACTCTATTTGTCCATCTTGTTATGTGTATGTGTGTCATCACGTGTTCTGTGTGTGTTTGTGTGTGTGCGCTCGCGTGCGTGCGTGTGTCTGTGTGTGTATGTGTGTGTGTGTGTGCCAGTGCGCACACGTGTGTGTGTGGTGTATGTATGCGTGCGCATATTTGTGTTGTGTGTGTGCATGTGATGTGTTCATGTAGGCCCCTATATGAGTGTATGTATCAAATCAAATCAAATCAAATCAAATCATCTTTATTATCTCATAACTGAGAAATTGCAGCCAGGTGCACATAAGAAAAACAACAACAATAAACACATTTATCAACAAAAACAACAACAATAACCACATTTATTAACAATTAAAGAATATAAACTAATAACTAATAACACTGCAATATTGTAGTTAACAAACTGGACGAATACGAATACAAATTCAATCCCAAGGAGATGGACAGGCTGCTCAGCAAAACAATCACTCGATGCAGTGCATTAAGAGTTCAACAGATGAATTGATCTTGGTAAGAAAGTTTTCTGTGCTCTTATTTTCAGTTTTAGAGTTCTGTATCGACGGCCCGATGGTAATACTTCATAGTATTTTGCCAGAACATGACTGTTATCATTAAGAATTTTCCTGGCTTTCTCGACTACTTGTCTGTCATACAACTCTTACATACCACTCTGCCTTGCACCCACAACCTTACTGCACACATTCACCATATCACTCAACACACGCTTACTTTTTACACTCAAGCTTCCATACCAACAGATAAATGACACAGTAAGAACAGATTCAATGCAACATCGGTAGTAGGTTTGAAGAATATCTGAACAGACACCAATATTCCTTAGCCTCTGTAAACAAAAGATCCTGGACTGGCTCTTTTTATGTATATGTTCAATGTGTTTATCAAAAGTAAGTTTCTTGTCTAAAACTGTGCCTACGTATTTGTACTCATCAATTCTTTCAACCGTTTCACCATCAATTTCCAAATGTGGCACTGGCACTGGGTTTCTACGAAAATCATGGTGTATGCATGGTGTGTGTGCGTGTGCGTGTGCGTGCGCGTGCATGCGTGTGTATGTGTGTCTGTGTGCTTGTGCTGGGTGTGTGTGTGTGTGTTGTTTTTGTGTGTATGTTGTTGTGAATATTATGCTGTTCTTTCATGCTTGTGAATTGTGTGACAATGCATACGTGTATTAGGCCTAGTAGTAGTAGTAGTAGTAGTAGTAGTAGTAGTAGTAGTAGTAGTAGTAGTAGTAGTAGTAGTAGTAGTAGTAGTAGTAGTAGTAGTAATAGTAGTAGTAGTCACAGCAGTTGTTGTTGCTGATTGATATGTGAATTGTTTTGTCTGCTGATGTTATTGGATTTTTGTTTCATGTTTTTATTCCATTTCAGGTTTGTGTAAAGCGCCCTGTAGCCTACATAGTAGGATGGGCGCTATATAAATTTTCCTCATTATTATTATTATTATTAATGTAGCCTATAAACGCTTCTATTGGGAGAGGTGGACAGTGGGTCTTCGGGGCACATACCCCCCTGGGTCCCACCTCCTCACACTCTAAGGGGGTCGGACCGTGTGGGACATTCTGTCAGAGCAGCCTAATACATAAATTCTAGGGAGAGTTGGACAGTAGGAGTTGTTTCCCCATAGACCTCCCAGGGCCGAACTGGTTTATTGGGACGGGTGGGACTGTGGTATTATGAGGCTATATCGGGAAGAACCATTGGCTACCTGGGAATAAATCAACTCCAAATCAGCGGTACCATGGTCCTTGCCTTGCTGACATTGCCAACAGGGGGGTCCTTGCTGCTTTGTGGATGGTGTGTTGTCGTTCAGCTATAAGGGGGGTCCTTGCTGCTTTGTGGATGGTGTTGTCGTTCAGCTATAAGGGGGGTCCTTGCTGCTTTGTGAATGGTGTTGTCGTTCAGCTATAAGGGGGGTCCTTGCTGCTTTGTGAATGGTGTGTTGTCGTTCAGCTATAAGGGGGGTCCTTGCTGCTTTGTGGATGGTGTTGTCGTTCAGCTATAAGGGGGGTCCTTGCTGCTTTGTGGATGGTGTTGTCGTTCTTCGTTCGTTGACATCAGATTAGGATGTGTCAAAAACTCTGCCAGGGGGCCTTCTAGCGGATGGATTTTTTTGATATTCGCAGAACGTCTCTCTCTCTCTCTCTCTCTCTCTCTCTCTCTCTCTCTCTCTCTCTCTCTCTCTCTCTCTCTATACACACACACACTTCATAATACACACTGTACATAACAGTACTTGTTTGTCTTAATTTCAAAGAAATTAATTTTGTGTGTGTGTGTGTGTGTGTGTATGTGTGTGTGTGTGTGTATGTGTGTGCGTATGTGTGTGTGTGTGTGTGTGTGTGTTGTGTGTGTGTGTGTGTGTATGAGTGTGTGTGTGTGTGTGTGTGTGTGTGTGTGTGTGTGTGTGTGTGTGTGTGTGTGTGTGTGTGTGTGTGTGTGTGTGTGTGTGTGTGTGTGTGTGTGTGTGTGAGTGTACGCGCGCGTACGCGTGTGTATCTGTGTAAATTGCTTGAAAGTAAATTGTTCAAATTCTTCTTCTTGAAATGTATCGTGTGTATATAAAATGATTGAATGTGCATGTGTAGGAATGCGCACAGACATTATGTTCCCACAAACACTATATCATAGGAGACAAACACTAGTGTATGCCTACATGTTTTCAACAATAGGTAAAGTTGGCCAAGACTGATGTTTATTTCGATTACTCAAAATAAGCTACAGGTCTCTGTGTAGGCTTAGCGATGTTTTATTTACAGAACACTTGTGCCGGTTCAAAACCCAGGTCAACAATGCTCCACTGTTTGCCATGGTTAAAAGTTAGCCGTCATCCAAACACGGACCAACTGTCCACACCTTCCTAGGTTGGTCCACTTAAATCACCGTTAGCTGATTAGTCAAGGCGTTTCTTTCAGCATAATCCTGTTGCTTTGTTTGTTCTTAATCACCTGCGCAATTAAAGTGCAACATGTCGTCAGTCACACGACTCGCGGACTCCGTTGTCAAAACAATTATCTGTGTCTGTGTCTAAAGACTTATCTAATCGTGTGCCAAGTTCGTCTAAGCAACTATTATATTCACTACTTCCGGAGCGGACTTTTTTTTCTCGCGCGTGATTAGTAATTTCCGGAAAAGATCGATTAGACTTAACTGTGATCAACTCGACCTATTCCCCTTCTGTTTTCGTGGTGCGCTCAGACTAATCATTGATCGGATTAACAGCACTTGGTCTGGGAGGGGGTGTATAAACGGAACGCCTGGAACGCTGGGTTTGAACGTTATGAGCAACCTGTATTTATGAACTTTCTCGCAGGTGTGTCTAAACACAGGATGGTGCCGAACAATTCCGAATGATGGTGAATGCCAAAATGGTCAAAACACCGAATTGTAGGGGGCCGAATGGTGAAAGCATACACAGATTACCTAGATAATTTAATCTAAAACTGCACTATTACACTTTCTGGTTGTCTTGATCTTTGACGGTTATCGGTCAAAATCGTCTATTTGCCAACTCGTGAGTTAACTTGCAACAGTTTTAGCCATTCGATGTTTTGATCATTCGGTACTTTCACCATTCGGCACTACTCTAATGCATATAATCTAGTCTTTATTAAAAGTTAAATTTACTGTGGAATTCGGTAGGGGACACTTATTGATATAGTACCTCTCAGTTAAGGATAGAGATATCTATCTCAAGGGCAGATAATCCGAAAGCCATAAAACGTTCAACATGGATACTGCTGGCAGAGGGCTATAACTATATACTATGAGGCTATAACTATAAGATGAGGTTTATACTTTTGGCTTAATAGAAAGAATGGGCTGGCCTTTGGGGACCTTCCTCAACGCCAGCTGTGTCCTCAAATCTCTTTGGCCGAGAGAGTGAGGATGTACCCTGGGCAAGGCATCTCCACTATAAAGAAAAATTCTCGCCCAGCCCGCCAGAATAGTATCTGCCCCCTCAGCTATCTGGCAGTCATTGTCGGAAACGACAGACTAGCATGCAATAGAAAGAATATCTTTTTCTTCAAAAGGTACGAATTACAAGACCTATTATGGAGTTCGTACCACCAAGTTACTGATATCGTACCAGGGGGCTTATAGCACTAATTCAACTATAGGCCATTCTTTCTTCTAAATGTTCCAGTTAGTTTCTGTGACGTCAAAATATATCTTATATTATTTTCTCATAGAAAGTTTGTTGAAGTAATTTAAAACAGGCTTTTGAATGCATTTTTGACGCTGCGCCATTGAAAAGATGTAGGATGTGCGAATTACATGACATAGGTACAAATTGCATAACTATGGCTCGGTCATTTTTGCTTTGAATATTTTAATTTACAAAATGGACAACGTTGACCCTAACACTTTAAAGATTTGTTGTGTGGCATTTAGAGTTTTAATTTATTTTTGCATTGGTGCATTGAATAACAATTAAAAAGCATTACACAAAATAAAATCAGATGCTTTCAAAATGAATGTTCGCTTGCCTTATGAACGGTCTTCTGCTTTGTTGCATTTTGGTTGTGATAACATATTTCCCATTCATTGTCCAAACTTCACACAGTCACAATCATTAACCCTCAATCTTCTACCGTTTGCTAGGAAACCAGTTGGTACGAATTGCATAACATGTACTATATCAATAAGTCTCCCCTACAATGTCTTCACCATTCTGCCCACATATTAAGTGTTTCGACCAATATCTGTATTCACCATTCGGCACCATTTGGCATTATTCGGCACCATTCTGCCATATCGCCGCTAAATTAAGTTTTGATACATCCTTTCAATCCTATTTGTTGCCAACAGTTTCACGCATACATAAACATGAACATGAAGAGGGTTTTTTCTTTAAAGTTTTCATCAAGTACAAAATCACGACCAGGCTATCTGATAACCACACGTCTTCAGAATGTAATGTTCAATTGTGTGATGACCTCTGTGATCACCTCAATCCTAGCTGTCATTGTTAAAGTAAAGGCTAGCTGTCATTGTTAAAGTAAAGGCTGTGATCACCTCAATCCTAGCTGTCATTGTTAAAGTAAAGACTGTGATTACCCCAATCCTAGCTGCCATTGTTAAAGTAAAGAATGGGGTGGTCACCAGATATAGCTTTGGGCTGTGATCACCTCAATCCTAGCTGCCATTGTTAAAGAAAAGGCTGTGATGACTTCAATCCTAGCTGCCATTGTTAAAGTAAAGAATGGGGTGGTCACCAGATATAGCCTTGGGCTGTGATGACCTCAATCCTAGCTGCCATTGTTAAAGTAAAGAATGGGGTGGTCACCAGATATAGCCTTGGGCTGTGATGACCTCAATCCTAGCTGCCATTGTTAAAGTAAAGAATGGGGTGGTCACCAGATATAGCCTTGGGCTGTGATGACCTCAATCCTAGCTGCCATTGTTAAAGTAAAGAATGGGGTGGTCACCAGATATAGCCTTGGGCTGTGATGACCTCAATCCTAGCTGTCATTGTTAAAGTAAAGAATGGGGTGGTCACCAGATATAGCCTTGGGCTGTGATCACCTCAATCCTAGCTGCCATTGTTAAAGTAAAGGCTGTGATGACCTCAATCCTAGCTGCCATTGTTAAAGTAAAGAATGGGGTGGTCACCAGATATAGCCTTGGGCTGTGATGACCTCAATCCTAGCTGCCATTGTTAAAGTAAAGAATGGGGTGGTCACCAGATATAGCCTTGGGCTGTGATGACCTCAATCCTAGCTGTCATTGTTAAAGTAAAGAATGGGGTGGTCACCAGATATAGCCTTGGGCTGTGATCACCTCAATCCTAGCTGCCATTGTTAAAGTAAAGGCTGTGATGACCTCAATCCTAGCTGCCATTGTTAAAGTAAAGAATGGGGTGGTCACCAGATATAGCCTTGGGCTGTGATGACCTCAATCCTAGCTGTCATTGTTAAAGTAAAGAATGGGGTGGTCACCAGATATAGCCTTGGGCTGTGATGACCTCAATCCTAGCTGCCATTGTGTGATGACCTCAATCCTAGCTGTCATTGTTAAAGTAAAGAATGGGGTGGTCTCCAGATATAGCCTTGGGCTGTGATGACCTCAATCCTAGCTGCCATTGTGTGATGACCTCAATCCTAGCTGTCATTGTTAAAGTAAAGAATGGGGTGGTCTCCAGATATAGCCTTGGGCTGTGATGACCTCAATCCTAGCTGCCATTGTGTGATGACCTCAATCCTAGCTGTCATTGTTAAAGTAAAGAATGGGGTGGTCTCCAGATATAGCCTTGGGCTGTGATGACCTCAATCCTAGCTGCCATTGTGTGATGACCTCAATCCTAGGTGTCATTGTTAAAGTAAAGAATGGGGTGGTCGCCAGATACAGCTGTGTGCACATTTACACAAACTGTACGGAAACCCATCTGCAAGCTGCCAAATAAAAAGGAACAATCTGGAAGTAAGAAATATGAAGGAGCGTTCACATTAGATGCAGAAACCCATCCGCATATCCCATCCGCTTATTTCTTACTTTCTGTTACTGTATTTGTGGATTGTGGATGGGTTTCTGAACGGAAGTTTTTGTAAATGTGCTCACAGCCTAAGGCACTAAGCTACCGTTTCTTCTTTCTTCGTCCTGGCCTTCTTTGTCACGTTGAAGATTCATCCAAGGTCCAACGTCGACCTGGGGGAGTGAGGAGAGTCATACACACGTTTGAGGTGTTCAGTCAATCAGTCAGGCAATGACGGAATCCATAGGCCTAAATCAGCTCAACAATAGAAGTAAGAAATGATTTGCCAGAGTGATTTGTCTAAGCAACTTGTCCTTGTGTGGCGCCACAAACAGCACGATTGTGTTAAGAACAAACACCTTGTTTGCACTTCGATTACCGTGAACTTGTACTGAACCGGACAGTAGTCAGCCAAAACTAACCATCACCATCGGGCATCTCCGGTTACAGTTTTAGTTTTCCCCCAAATCTCCGACATAACAGGTGAAAAAGTTGGACAGGAGCTATGACGCGAAATGAGCACAGATTAGTGGTATAATGTCTGGAAGAAAGAAGAGAAGGCGTCTAATAGAAAGGGGAGAAGAGGGAATAAGCTGAGAGGGTTGTCGAGGGGTGGTAGTTTGGGGGTGGGATGGGGGTAGAAGAGAGGATCCAGTTTGGCACTACCCGTTGATACCTGTTGATGTTGATGATGATGGTGATAGTAATGTTGGTGTGTGTGGGGAGAATAATGGTGATGATGATGATGATGGTGATGTTGATGGTGATAGTAATGTTGGTGTGTGTGGGGAGAATAATGGTGATGACGATGATGGTGATGTTGATGATGATAGTAATGTTGGTGTGTGTGGGGAAAATAATGGTGATGATGATGATGAAGGTGATGTTGATGATGATGATAATGTTGGTGGTTGTAAAAGTGATGATGATAATAATGTTGACGCATGTAATAATGAGGATGATAATGTTACTTTGTACGATAATAATGGTGGTGATGAGGATAATGTTGATGGACGTAATGAATCAGATGATGATGATGTTGTTAATAATTTTGTTGGATGTGACAATGACGATGATGATAATATCGCTGGGTGTCATGATGATGACGATAAAGTAGTTGTGTGGTTTAATAAAGACGATGCTTATGTGGGTGGAAGTCATAATGATGATAATGTTGATAATGTGGGTGAGTGTCATGATGATGATGTTGATAATGTTGGTGGATGTCATAATGATGATGATGTTAATGTGGGTGGGTACCATAATGATGATGATGTTAATATGGGGGGGTGTTACAATGATGACGATGCTAATGTGGGTGGATGTCATAATGATGATAATTTGGGTGGGTGTCATAACGGGGATGTTGTTAATGTGGGTGGGTGTCATAATGGTGATGATGATAATGTTGGTGAGTGTCATAATGATGATGAGGTTAACGTGGGTGGGTGTTATAATGATGATGATGATAATGTTGGTGGGGGTCATAATGATAATGACGATGATAATAATGTTGGTGGGTGTCATAATGATGATGATAATGTAGCGGTGTGGGTTAATGATGATGATACTAATGTTGGTGGGTGTCATAAAGATGATGATGATAATGTTAGTGGGTATCATAATGTTGATAATGATGATTATGATGATGATGGTGATGATGATGATCATGATAATAACAAAGACAATGACGATAATGATAATAACAACCAGCAGGACAATTCTCATAAAATAATACAAAACCAGTCCGATAGCCACAACACCCCCAATACTAGCAACGCTGATGGAAATAATGATAACCCTGACAATAATAACAGTGATGCTGAAGAAAACGATCCCACTTTCCATAACGCGGAAAGAGAAGAAGATGACCCCAGTGAGGGTGAAAGGTCAGCTAGATGCCTGAAGTGTGTTGCACTTAATGTGTGCGGTTTTCTATCTAAACAGGCTTTTCCTGAATTTTCAGAGTTTTTGAATAACTATGACGTTATCTGCATCTCTGAAAGCAAACTTGCAGATGTTGACACAGTACAAATAGATGGTTACACGGCATTTTATAAAAACAGAAATAAATACAGAAGAAAATCTGGAGGCATCCTAGTACTAATAAGAGATTGTTTTGTTCAGCATATTACTGTTTTTGAGGAAACACGATTCAAGAATAACGTTAGTAATGAAGCAAGAAGTAGTTATAAGTTTGTGGATTTTGAGATGTGTCGTAGTGGGTTGTTCTTTGCTTTTCATGACTCTGTTTTGGGAAAGAAAGTCGTGTTTTGTGCTGTCTATATTGAGCCAGAAGGTTCGCCATATTTTAACCGTAATATTTATAATGATTTACAGGATACTATTTTGCAAATCGGAATTGGCAGTGTTTGTATTCTTGGAGACTTTAATTCTAGAACTGGTCAGCTGAATGAATTGTTTGTCAATAATTCATTTGTTGATGGTGTTTTTAACAACGATAACAACTATCCCGAAAGAACATCCGAAGATAGGCAGACAAATAGCATGGGGCATGAATTATTAGGTTTCTGTAGAGCATGTCAGCTTATTATTGTTAATGGCAGAATTGGTAGAGATTGTGGTAAAGGTAAGCTGACTTGTAAGAATGCTTCTGTTGTGGATTACGGTGTAGTTTCTTATGATTTATTTGAACGTGCTGATGACTTTTGCGTGCATGAATTTAATGAATTGTTTTCAGATATCCATTGTCCAATTAGTATAAATTTTGTGGCAGAATCCATAAATAAGAAAGAGAAAGCAGTCCATGAGCCAAGTACCAATGATCCTAATTCGCATTTTGTGAAATGGAATAATGATCTAAAACTAAATTTTGTTGACGATTTAGACGTTGACAAAATAACATTGGTAGAGCACGAGCTCGATGGCCTGCTTTCACACTCAGAGAATATTACTTTAAACAGTGTAGATGAGATTGTCGGTAGAGTTAACAATATTCTAATTGAAAGTGCAAGTACACTACACATGGTAAAAAAGAGAAAGAAATATCGTGGCCCATCTAAAAAGATAAAAAAGGATAAATCATGGTATAGTGTGGAATGCAGGATTAAGAGTAGAATTTTTTCGCGATGTAGGAGAAGAAGTTTACTAATGAAAAATGATTTGTTTTTGAGGGCAGAAAAAGAACGTGCTGCCAAGTCATATAAAAAGACAGTTAAAAAACAGGCGAGAAAATATAACCATGAAATGGCAAGACGATTACGTGAAACAAAGTCTAAAGACCCCAAGGATTATTGGGCCATAATAAATGGGAAAAAGAATAAATCTAACCCTAGCCAACCTAGCTGTCAGGCCTTTTTTGAGCTGTTTAAAAATATGAATACAGTTGAAGAGGAGGCTGATGATGCCCCTGACAATGGAGTTGATTCTGATAATGTTAATGCTCTGTTAGATAATTTAATTACTGAAAATGAGGTTCTTAATTGCATAAAGAAGTTAAAGAGCAATAAAGCATGCGGGTTAGATAATATAGTAAATGAATTCCTTAAAAATTCAGCAGAGAAAATGTTAGGTGTTTTTGTGAAACTATTTAATTTGATATTAATTACCGGTAAAGTACCAACTAATTGGGTAATTGGGGTTATACAGCCAATATTCAAAAACAAAGGTTCCCCTGCAGATCCCAACAACTATCGTGGTATAACCATACTGTCCTGTTTTGGGAAACTGTTTACAAGTATCCTGAACGAACGCCTAAAGGTATACATTGAAACATTTCACTTAATTGGCATGGAACAAGCTGGGTTTAGAAACAACTTTTCAACACTGGATCACTTGTTTACTTTGTACGGGCTGATTGATATTTTGTTGTTTAAGAAAAAGCGCATGTATTGTGCATTTCTGGATTATGAAAAAGCTTTCGATAAAGTTAATAGGGCATTTTTGTGGCAAAAACTTATAGACAATGGTATTAGCGGTCGGTTATTAAAAGTAATACAAAATATGTATTCCCAAGCTAAATCATGTGTTGCGGTTAATAGTGAATTTTCTGACTTTTTCTGCTCGGAAGTTGGAGTAAGGCAAGGAGAAAACCTGTCGCCTGTATTGTTTGCCATGTTCCTGAATGACATGAAAGTTTTTATGTCTAGAGATATGACTGGTCTTACCACAGTTGCTAGAGAAGCAGATATATTAGGTATGAACGAACATGAAATTAACATTTTGTTAATACTATTTTTGTTGTTGTATGCAGACGACACTGTCATATTTTCTGAAACTCCAGTAGGATTGCAAAGAGGCTTAGATAATATTCAACGCTATTGTCAAAAATGGAATTTGAAATTAAATGCCAAGAAATGTAAGGTTCTTATTTTTTCTAAGGGTAAGGTTAGACGTTTTCCCGACTTTCTTATAGCGACTGAAAAATTAGAGGTTGTTCAGAACTTTATGTACTTAGGGTTAAAGTTAAATTATAATAACAAAATGAATGTCGCACAACGTGATCTTTATGACCGAGCTTCCCGAGCCATGTTTGCTTTGTTGAGGAAAGCTAAATTATTGATGCTTCCTGCAGATCTAACAATTGACCTATTTGATAAAACTGTACTTCCTATCCTTACATATGGTTGTGAAATTTGGGGCTTTGATGTGAATGATATTATTCAGAGACTGCAGTTAAGATTTTACAAGTTGGTTCTGAAAGTAAGACAGTCGACTCCTTCTCTCATGATTTTTGGGGAAACGGGTAAATTCCCTGTTGGTGTAACTGTTAAATGTAGAATGCTATCATTTTGGTTTAACCTTGTAACAAACCACCAGACAGAAAAATTATCAGTTCTTGTTTATAAATGCCTATTGAAAATGTACGAGTCAAATGTTTATGAAAACAGATACATCAAATATATCCATACACTACTAAATGAAACTGGCTTGAGTAGTTTTTGGTTGAATCAAAACTTTCTTGATGCAAATCCATTGTGGTTCAAGGAGAAGGTGAAAAGATGCTTAAAAGACACCTTTTTACAATCTTGGTATATGCATGTAGATAATGACGAATTATATTTAAACTACAGAATGTTTAAAACGTCTTTTTGTGTTGACCCATATTACTTAGTCTTGCCATATAGCTATATGATTACTGTGTTAAAATTCAGAACTACTAACAATAACTTGCCTGTGAACACGTTGCGTTATACTGGTACACCCAGACATGAAAGAATTTGTGAAAAATGTAATGTACATGATGTGGCAGATGAGTTTCACTACTTGTTTGTTTGTCCTTTCTTTGACACTGACAGGAGAAGGTACCTCCCTAAGTATTTTTTTTACTCGCCCTAATGCTTATAAATTCAAAGCTTTGTTCTCTACAAAAAATAAGAAAATATTACTCAAACTAAAGCACTTCATTACAGTTGTTAACGGTTCTTTCAGATAAATGCTATTAATCATGTCTTTTTCCCATTTTGTTTTTAATTTAGTAATACATTACATTATTTGTAATATTATGGTATGGGTTATCTTTGAAATGATTTTGGACATCACTCTTGGGTTGATTCTTGGAAATTTATTTATGTGTGTGTATGTTTTTATATTTCTGTGCCCAAATGGGGTATGAAATACATTTCTTGCCTTGCCTTGCCTTGCCTTGGCACTACCCGGGGGAGGACCAACAGAACGATGTATGTGTGAGGGGGAGACATGAGGGGGTAGGGTCAACAACTGAAGTTTTGTTGTTTTAGGTTTCTGCCTCTTAATGATGTTGATGCAAAAGTTATGAACAAGGCTTGTCCTTGTTGTTTGTTTGTTTTGTATCAGGAGGGGGTAGGGTCAACTGGGCGTGTTTTTTGTTTCTTTGTTTGTTACCTTTCTGTTTTTCTACTGTTTAGGGTGTAAAACTACTAAAAGTATTGAACACTTTGGGTTGGTTGGTTTGATTTGTATCGTTTTGTTGCTGTAGTGTTGTTTGTGCAACGTTGTTGTGATCTTTGCTATTGCTGTTTATTTGTTCTTTTATTAACAAAACAACTCTTTTTGTTACATTAAAACGTGCATGTATTTATATTTCTACAGCCCTGGGTAGATATGTATGTAATATTTGCGTTAATGTTCGTGTTTGTGCGTGTAGTGACAGTGAATGCGCACGCGCGTGCGTGCGTGTATCTCTCTGTGTCTCGTGTGTACATGTGTGTGTGTTCCTTTTTTAACCCGTTTTGAAGGCCACATAAAGACAAAGCACTCGTGCGTATTGTTGTTGTTTTGTCCTTCTACTTAAAAACATCCATTAATTAAAAATCGTTCTACTTCTTGACCATTTCACCTCTCTCCCACCCGTATCAAATCCCTCTTCCTTAAAGAAAAAAAGAAGAGAGAACACACACACACACGCAGGCACGCACGCGCACGCGCACGCGCACGCACACACACACGCACGCACGCACACACTTTAATTGTGATAACTCTTGGTGTTTTAACACTCTATATGTGTCTTTTGTTACATGTTCCCTTCCAGGTCTACCGGAGTACATTGCATTACCCCGTGCGTCGCTCTCTCTCCCTCTCTCTCTCCCCCTCTCTCTCTCTGCGCACGTGTGTGTGCGCGCGCGCGCGCGCGCACGCGTGTGTGTGTGTGAAAGAGAGAGAGAGAGAGAGTCAGTAGAACTTTTATAGTTGATCTGACAATAAATTGGTTCCAGTCCAGTCCAATCCAGTGAGAGCAAGAGAAAGAGAGAAAGCGGAAAGTACTGGACCAATTACAATAACAAAACAAATTGGTCCAGTTATCTCCAATATCTCGACGACAATGCTATACGACATGTCGTAATTGAACCAAACTCCAATACTAGAGCGCTAAGACACTAGATCACCTGCCGCGCAGCAGCATTTTCGACGCCAGTGACCTTGACCTTTGATTTTCGAACTTGGTCTAGATATCGATATCCTTAGCACCTATCCGCAAGCAAAATGCGAGTGTCCTGGGTCCCTGCATTCAAACGTTATCGTGCCAGGTGCTCAGCAGCATTTTTGGCTCCAGTGACCTTGACCTTCATTTTTTAATTTTGCCGAGATATTTTTAGTACCTATCCGCGTGCAAAAATTGAGCGTTCTAGGTCCCTCCGTTCAATCGTTATCGTGCCAGGTGCTTGGCAGTATTTTCGGTGCCAGTGACCTTGACCTATGACCTTCAATTCTGAACATGGCCTAGATATCTTAAGTACCTACCAGCATGCAAAACGTGAGCGTCCTAGGTCCCTTAGTTACCATGTTAGGTGTTCGGCAGCATTTTCGGCTCCAGTGACCTTGACCCTTGACCTATAAACATTTTCAAACTTGGCCTAGATATTCTTAGTACCTATCCGCATGCAAAATTTGAGCGCCATAGGTCCCTCCGTTCAAACGTTATTGTGTTAACATAGCCAGATAGTCGGCTTCAGAATGCACTGAAAACATTACCAGCTTGGCTCTTTGTACGCGGCTGGTAACAACAAAAGAATCACCCGATTTTTGTGGGCTAACTAACTAAATATGATATAAAGTGTTTGGTATTGATTTAAAGCTTATTGTATGTAATAACTGAAACAGGCACTTCTTAAACACTATTTTTGCTGTCTACTTGATGAATATTCGATTGTAAAGTGCTTTGGGCTCATTTAAGGTAAAGCACTATATAAATGTACTATTATTATTATTGTAAGATGTTCGTTTGACTGGGACAGAATTCCAGTGCATATCATCACTTTGACCCTCAGAAGTATTTCTCACCAATTTAATCATTTGGCTCGTTAGAAATTTCTGGTAGCATTTTCTAAAATGACCATGAACATGGGAGAAGTGTGCTAGAGGAAACTGAGAGCGAATCTTGGACCGATTCCTGCATATGTCACAACAAAAAGCCTGATTTGTTGTGCCCTTGCGTTTATTAGTCCGTCACCAAGACGGACTATTGCGATGGGCTGGTTTGTATTTTTGTTTGTTTGTTGTTGGTTTTTTGTTGTTGGTTTTTCTGTCTGTCCCAAGGATATCTCCCGAACCGCTTGACCGAATCGCGTCAAATTTTGTGTGAAGGTGTGCCTCCTTAATAGGAAGAGATCGGCGCAAACCATTTTGCCGTCGTGACCTTGACCTTGACGTACGACCTTGAAAACCGAAAATCTATTTTTAGTCATATCTCGGGCACCGATCAACATAGGATGTTGAAACTTGGTATGAAGGTGGTTTGGCTTATGCCCGTTCTGATGATGGCATACCGATCAAGGTCAAGGTCAAGGTCAAAAAGATCGCTGGAGCCTGAAAATCGGAGGGTCATTTTTTTCTCCTTCTGTCTGTCCCAAGGATATCTTTCGAACGGGTTGACAAAATCACGTCAAATTGTGTGTGCTGGTGTGTCACCATGAGAGGAAGGCATCCGCGCAAACCATATTGCCGTCGTGACCTTGACCTTGGCGTACGACCTTGAAAACCGAAAATCTTTCAGGGGCCATAACTCCCACACCGTTAGTGTTAGAGTCTTCAAATTTGGCATGAAGGTACTTTGGCTTATGCCCGTTCTGATGGTGGCATACCGATCAAGGTCAAGGTCACGGTCCGGGCGATCCGTAGGCCTTGAAAGTGGTAGGGGTCTACACATTGGGTTTTAAGCCATATTTTCCACATTGGTACTTGACAGAAGCGCTTCAGATTGTGTGTGGTACTGTATACCCTAGAGAAGAAAACATCCGAGCATAGATTATCACCATGCTGACCTTGACCTTGAAGTATGACATTGAAAACCGAAATTTCCTTCTTTGCGCTATATGTTTCTTCTTCAAGCTGTATCTCGTGAACTAGAAGACAGAATCCCTTCCAATTTTGTGTCAGGATGTGACACTCTACGGGGTGTCGCAAGTGCGTGGCATTGCTGGTGACGGACATGTCTGCCGCTCGGCGACGCCCTTGTCTTCTTCTTCTCCCGACTGGTGATGTTTATCCTGCCCCATGCCCAAAGTCTTCATTTCCTCCTTGCGCTTCTGATTTCACATGAGACAACAAAACACTATTTACAGTTTTCATCGAACATGTTTGCCTGTCAGTCTGTTGTGTCAGACTATGACTTCCAGATAGCAGAGGAGGCAGATGCTATTCCGGAGGGCTAGGCTATAATTTATTTACCATGAGAATGCCTTGCCCACGGTAAATCCCCGCTCTCCTGACCAATATAAATAGGGGGTCTAGACTTTGGAAGCCCTAACATATTTCTATCTCTGTAAAGATATGGTTTCGTCTTTCTTTATCTGTCTTTATCTGCAGCTTCACTTACAAAGTTAATTAGGACTAGATTTGTAGGGGGGAAAGTGTGCAGAGGGTTGGGGTATCACCAAACCAATACTCCATTCAGTTTGGGAGTTAATCTCTATTACTGTTCAGATACAGGGAGGGTTTTAAATACTTTTTCAAATCCTCTTCAGAAATTCTGTTTAACGTCCTCCGGTCTGGAACGGACACATATGGGACATTAATAGATGTAAAGATGGTGGGAACGATCCTGGAGGCAGTCAGTACAACACCAGTAAAGTCTGTTTAACGTCCTCCGGTCTGGAACGGACACATATGGGACATTAGTAGATGTAAAGATGGCCAGAATGATCCCGGAGGCAGTCAGTACAACACCAGTAAAGTCCCGAATTTTTAACAATACAGATGTACATGTAACAAATCCTCTTAAATAAATTAAAAGAATAAGGATACACACACATTAGATGTGGAAACCTCATCGTAAATTTGAGCTTTACGTCCTCTCGACCTGGGAAGGCACATATGGGACATGTGTGGAAACCTCGACGAAAATGGTGTTTTACGTCCTCTTGGTCTGAATCAGACACATATGGGACATTTGTAAATACAAATATGTTGGGAACAATACTGGAGGCAATGCCCGGAGGCAGTACGAAACCAGTAAAGTCCCGATTTTTTATTAATGCAGATAGGTGTAGCGGTAACCACGCCTCACCGGTTGCTTCAAAAAAACACAAAAAAACTCATGCGCTTATCCGTAAGTAAAAGAAAGAAGGAAACAATAAGCGCATGAGGTTTCCACGTCTAATGTGTGTGTACCAAAGACACTGAAAAGAAAGACTAACATCTGGTCCCTTTTCCCTATATGAGTAGTGAGGACAGAAACGTGACACATTTAGGTTACATTAACTCTTTTTTTTAAACCTGAGAGAGTCATCTTTTCATGAGTCAGTTATACTTTGGATAAATACCCCACTAACGATAGCTCTATCAGCCCGGCTCGCCGTAACTCTTAAGTAGTCCATCTTACCGGTTAGAGTCTTTGTGTGTACCCTAAGTCTGAAGAACTGTGAGATCAATCTTTGGACTTGATCTTCTGCCCTGCCATTCAAAGACAGGGATGTTTCAAAGATGGAAAAGACAAATGCAAGGGAACTAACTGTATCTTTTCATTTGTAAGTAGCAACAGTTACTCCCTGGAGATGGAGATATAAAAATAAAGAAATAAAGAAATATCACATCTGTATAGAGTTTAGTGTTCTCCAAGTGCTTATTCTATATCCAAAAACAAAAACCACCACATGCAAGGCTTGACACAATTGGTACTGAATAATGTATTATTTATTTATAAAAACTTGATGCAAAGCAATAAAAATGGGATTATAAATGAAATGACGCTATTTCTTATTTGCAAATCAAATTGTTATTTTTTAAATGAAAAAATCAGCAACAACAACAAATTGAAACCCAATAGCATTTTCACTGATTTTCTCCCAATTGATAGATGAAAAGAATGCAAAATACCAATACAAATATATATTTTTTTCAGCTATTTGACATATACATGGAAATCAGTAAAAGCTAGCAAGTGCAAGAGAAAATCACATACAAACACAAACACTGTGATGATAATAAACGTAAATGATTTGTGTATCATTGTTTTTTAAATATTTTATTGTCTAGTGTAAATCTGAAAGTGTTTCATAAACGTTTCAACCCTGAACCAGATATAAGCTCTGAAACCCTCCCAACCCTGTATATAAAATTGTTGAGAAGTCTAAGCAATTCTAAACTGTCATAACTCGTTGGGAATTAAGTTGTTAATTTTTAGCCATTAGAGTTATTTATAACATTTTCAGCCAGTTAAAAAGTCTGATTATATCAGCAATAACACACAAAAAACACATGAACCCCAATTTAAACTCAAGCAGCTCATTATTCAAAAGCCAAAGTCTTTTTAGCTATTCTCCCTTTATTCTGTTTTGTAGATTAAACTAGTCCAGAAGGTGGCCAAGATTATAACAGATGTAAGACTTAAATTCTAGTCAGGAGAGGCAAAAGTCTATGCTTAGACTAGTCATATTGTCAGGCTGGGCTACAGAAAAAAAATAAGCCAAAGAAAGGACCAAATTTCAATAATCCTGCATGCACAGGAAACACTTTTGAATCTTGAAACCAAGCACACAAAAAAACATTTACATGCATGTTTATACACTTCAAATTCTTATAAAATTATCTTAAATTTAACGTGAATTCTACAAAGCACATAAAATATGTCTATATATTAAAAAAAAAAAAAAATGATTTAATACATGTATAGTCTAAAAAAAAATCAAGCACACAAAAAAACATTTACATGCATGTTTATACATTTCAAATTCTTATAAAATTATCTTAAATTTAACGTGAATTCTACAAAGCATATGAAATATGTCTAGTAATATACTAAAAAAAAAAGAAAAAAGATTTAATATAGACTAAAAAAAAATCAAGCACACAAAAAAACATTTACATGCATGTTTATACATTTCAAATTCTTATAAAATTATTTTAAATTTAACGTGAATTCTACAAAGCACATAAAATATGTCTAGTAATATTGAAAAACTTTCCTGACCTTTCACCTGTATGCTTGAAACTTCCGGTTTTACGAAGGCATCTGTGAACTGTGACATTGATTTCAGGTCAACTCGTTCTTCTACCAACTCGTCCCTCTCCCCCATCTCTCTTGTCTGTTTGTTTGACTGTCTGTCGGGGATGAGTTGGCGAAGGGACGATTTGACCGGTCACCTTTTTTGTATTGAGTCATGCTAACCACGTGTGTCCTCGAGCTGTCGACCTTTCTTTGTTTTGGTTGTTTGAGTGATTATTTTAACCCTTTCGCCCTAATTGCATGCCTGTCAGTGGTGCATACATGCGACATTGGCGGTGAAAGGGTTAATTGGAACGGAAGTGGGAAGCATATTCTTAATTTTAGTAACACTAATGGCAGCCACCATACGGCGTCCCAGGAAATCCGTGAATATTAAAAAGAAAAAAATATGATTTAATATAGTCTAAAAAAAAATCACATGCAATGCAACTGTTATAATATGCATGAAATGAATATTGAAATCACCCAGATTTAAAGCAAGAAAATATTACAGAATTAAAAAGTTTCATTTTGATTTCATACATAATAAATGAACAGAGAAACAAAAAAAAGTGTTTTGATTGCAGCTTAATATGAACAGAAAGATGCAAAATGACAAAGATTTCCTTTATAAAGATCACACAATTTCAATACTCACTGGGATGCTAAACAATATATAAGCCCATGGAAACTTTGATTACAGCTTGTTATGAACAGAAAAGTCACAAAGATAAAAACCAATTCACTAAATATATCAATAATCAATACTCTTCCCTGTAAATGTGTTGATATGAAAATATTAACTAAGGCACATGTGGACTGACAACAGGCAGACTGACCACATTATTTTGAGACCCATGCTCATGCCATACAGCAATACAACATGATCATGCTTCAAGCTTCATGGTAGCAATAAGCTGACAGCAGAAAGGGGCTCAGTCTTCTTCAAAAGCCAGGTTGATTTTGTCCAAGGGGTTGACAGATCCTTGTCGCGAGGACAAACGAGTGCTGAGGCCAGAAAAGAAGTCCTCATCATGTTGACGATAGACGATGGCCGCCGGCTCCTCTATTTCCATTTGATCCAGAACAATCTTCTCCTGGTCTGGGATGCTCTGCATGCGGTACAGCTGTCTGCGGGGCCAAGCCTGGGATGCGTCTTCACTTGTCTCCCCCTCCTCTCCTCTCTGGCTGGACGGCAACCAGGTGGCTTGTGGTGGATGAGCACTGCCCAGCTCCCCTCCTCTTGCTTCTGGACTGTAGGTGAAGGTGCATGAGTCTTCCTGGGATCCGTAGAAACTCAGTGGTGCTCCAGGGTCTTTGGTCATCTTTTTGGTCCACTGACCTTGCTGGGCAGAGATGGGATGATCTCTGTCAGAAGTCCATGCCTCCATGTGAGTCCTCTCGTTGAAAGCTGCATGACTTCTGTGCATGGAACTCCCGGAATCTGGCCTCTCTGAATAAGTCAGTGTAGCCATGTTCTCAGTTCCTGTCTCCCAGGCATGAAATACACCCCTCGTTGTGGGTTTCTGTGCCCCTTGCTTTTTATCAGCGCTGGATGGTCCCGACACAGCAGCTGCACCATGGCTGAAGGTTGGATTGACAATGCCGCTGTCTGGCTGTTCTAATGCAACAGACGCACCACCCTCTCGCATGAAAGACGTTTCTGTTTCTTCTGATGATAAACGGGAGACAGAAGTGTTCAACTGACGTTGTTTCCGTCGCTTCTTTTTCTTCTTGGCAATTATGAAAACAAGACAGCAGCAGCAGATAGAGGCGGAAACGAGCACCCCCACACAGATAACAATGATGATCCACACACTCAGCTCATCATCATCAGGTTGACAGAAGTCCACATAATCGTCCAGCTTACATTCCTCTACGTCCTTGGTGGTGTGGCAGTAGAAGGCAAACAAGTCAGCCACAGTGCGAGTGGCATCGGCATAGCCGGTCCTCAGCTGTTCTCTCACACAGGCTTCCAGATAGAGACTGAAGAAAGCATGAAGGTCTGCACAGTATGTCTGAAGGCTGGTCTCTTGCAGAGCTGATAGACAGAGCTGGGCAGACTTATTGGTGTCAGGGGTGTGGAACACATCCTCAGGCAACACCACGTCTAGCACAGGAATAGTGGAAGGCTTCCACACAGGAGACAGTGCAGGGACAAGCTGAGTGCTTGCTTCAATCACTGCTGAAGTCTTGTATGGTGTGTCTGTGCTGTGGACAGACAGGTAGGTTTTGTTGCCTTCTCCTTCATCAAAACCGGCAGAAATCAGCAGAACAGGCAGGGAAGACCTGGTATTCAACTCTGGTTCAGGGGTGTACACTTTTAGGTCAGCCGCTATAGACTCCAGGGACTTAGCTGAAGGCCACAGTCTCAACAAGTCTACCTCAATGGCATGGTGGCTGATGTGAGGTCCGACCAGTACAAGATCAGTGATGACCAGATGTGTTGAGGACAGATGATCCACATGCAGAGTAGTGTAGTCAAAGCCAGTCTCCTGTATGGCAAAAGCTGTCAAGGAGGCCTCAGTGTCATCCCAGGTGATTGCCAGGTAGGTCCAGGTGCTGATGCTGTCAGGCCTCAGAACAGCTGTGTGTCCTGCAAACCAGGTGACGAGGATGTTGTGCTGGTGGACAGAGACACGCACAGCCCCTGCTGATGTGGTCAGCTCCATGACCGTTGTAGCCACAGATAACACGGCCTCCACTCTCAGCCAGAAAGTCAGAGTCAGTTGTCCAGTGCTGGTCAGCTGGTGGAGGTTGGAAAAAGCAACGGAGTGGTGAGTCAGTCGCAGCATGTGACCACAGGCGGTCAGATTCTGTCCAGCCACACCCTCTCCCAGCCACATGGACAGGTCCTGGTCCGTCAGTAAGAACTCATTCCGCTGGTGCTGGGACACTCTGGCTGCTGTCAAACCTGTATTGGTTGTGGCAGAGGAAGGCATCAGGTCGTTGATGTAGCTGCCATCAGGATGTCCAAACAGGCCAGAGGTTTGGGCAAACCAGTCTCGGTGAAGCTTGACCGCCACTACAAGTCCTGCAGAACTAGCACCCATCACCACTGTCAGCTTGCTGTCCACGGTGACACGCAGGTAGGTGTTCCTCCACCACTTCAGCTTGACTCTGCCCCACACCTTGCTGATAGGGAATGTCACGTTTTCTGGCTGTCCCTCGACCGTTACTGCAACAGTGAAGTTGCTGGAATGATCCCTGCTAAAGGCCACTTTCAAATGAAAGGTATCCACGCTAAAGGAGAGGGCAGTGATGAAGCGACACAGACGTTGTTGAGGACAAGGCAGGAAGAGAGCCATGAGGTACACATCATGTGTCTGGATCAGACGGTAGGTGCCTGGGAGGACCAGAGCCAGGGAAGCCCCATTCCAGGTGGTCAGGTAATTGCTGAAGGCGATGGCCGCTCTCCACTGGACACTGACATCCACAATAGTCACTGTCACACTGCAGTCGCCCCCAACCCAGTCTGCTGTGCATTCTGTGCAGGCATAACTGCTGACTGCAGCGACTCGTTCATTGGTCCAGTAGCTCAACGTTGTCAGTGAAGACTGCAGCCAGTGAGGAGAACAAGAGCAGACACCAGTATTACTGGAACACACGCCGCTGTCATCACAAACACCACGATATGTGAAGGGACACAGCCGGTTGCAGGCATCCCCCCAGTACCCATGATAACAGAGGCAGGATGACGAGGCCGGTGAGTGTCCAAAGAGGCAGGGCTGAAGGCAGTGGGAGCCGTAGTAAGGCAAAACTGAGCTGAGATGAACCAGCTCCCTGCAATGGGCTTGTAGAGGGGAGGCCTGGAGCTGCAGAGTTTCCTGGCACAGCTGAGCCAGAGACAGGGCCAAGAGCTCGGCGCTCAGACTGCTGCCTGTGCTGTACACCATGCTGCTGCACTGCTGCACCACACTGTCTGCCTCAGGGAACACCGCAGAGCATTGGGGGCTGCTGGTCAGGTTACCTACCAGTGCGGCACAGATTCCATCAGCAGTCGCCTTGCTGGTAGCATTGGTGGCCGGTTCAACAGGAAACATTGCATTCACAGCACTTGCATCATCCACAATGGAATGACCCATGTCTGGGGTCAATTTAGAGGTCAAGGTCAAGTCAGAAGCCTGCCATGTTGGAGGATTGTCGATGTTCACAGTGTACATGGTTGAGCCCCGCTTTCTCTCTCTGGCTGCCATACCAGCTCCGGGGTTGAAAGGCCAGTGGAGGTGAAGGTCCGGGGTGTTGTCACTGACAGTCATTCTCCACGTCTGGCTGACCAGGCTGGGATTAGTGGGCCGGGACCACATGCGCACTTCATCCAACAGGCCTTGGAAGATGCCAACATCCACTGCCACACTCACTCCACCAGGAGGCAACCCAAATATCATAGTGCCACCAGACACAAACACTTGGGTGGCGAGTCTCACTGATTTGAAGGCAACAAAACCATCAGCATCAATGACGTAAATTTCCACTGAGCTGAGGGCGGCATGCCATGATAAGAGGACCTGAGTCCAGACATTAGTGGGCACCTCCAGTCCTGTCAGTATCCTCTTCTCTGCAGTGAAGACCACCAGCTGTGATTCTGTGCACCCCAAAATGAAGAAGTTGTTGACATCAACCAGGTAGGCCATTATAACTCCTGTCAGGCTGAACATCTTTACATGAAACTCCACAGAGAGATGCTGAGTTGGCAGAGGTACCTGTCTTACTACCATTCCGGAGTTGTTCAGTCTCAGACAGGCCTCAGTCACAATGCTACCATGAGGAGACACTGTAGCAACATAGCGATGGAGGTTGAAGAAGGTGAGCAGAGCTGTCAGAGAGAGGCCTTGGTCGCATGTGGAGGGCAGTACTGCTGTCATGGAGTCTGTGCACGGCTGCAGGGATTGGTTGTGACATGCAGAGTACTGTACGGCCAGCCCAGTGTTGCATGACGTCAGCAGACCCGACACCTCACTGCCGCCTGTGAACCACACATCCTTCCTTGACCATACCGTCACCAGAAGGTTGGACTTCACCAGGGTGACAGTCACCCTCACAGACAGGTCTGTTGCTGAAATCACTAACTTAGAGAAACTGGCGTAGTCAAACTTGAGGCTGCCTGTTGTCAATGTTCCTCGCACTTCTAGGTCTGATGTTTCCCCAAAGATTGTCACAGTGTTGAGGGTGAAGCTTCTGTGGTTGATTTCCATGGTGTCAGAGTGAGAGCCCACAAGGACAGAAGATACACAGTGAGAGGAGAAGAGGTCTTCAGGGCACAATGTCACCTGCACAGCCAAGAATAAGCCAAGGTCTGTGTGTTTGAACAGGTAGAAAAGGCCATAGTTTACCAGGTCATAAGTTGTGCCACCAAAGGTAACCACACGAGCTAGGGGGGAGACCTGTCCTACTACATGGGGAGAAGAGGGTGGGGTAGATGCAGACAGGTTGAAGCTCAGGATGCAATCGTCGCCTGTCCATCCCTCAGCACATGCCTGGCAGGCCTCGCCAGACCAGTGTCGGTCACACCAGCAGGTCCCATCGTCTGCACACAGTCCATGGCCATGGCAGGGCTTCAGAGCACCTCCAGGGCACTGTTGACCACATCCAGAACCCCAGAATCCTGGCAGACAGGAACAAGTCAGATTGGAGGGGGTTGAGGCCGTGTGTGGAGAACCGAAGGAACAGTCTACACATTGCTGTTGTAACCAAGTTGGTGGATGGGGAATAAGGTCACACAATGTTCTGTACACCTGTGTTATGTCCACTTCATTCATCACACTGCAGGCGTTGATGAAGGTAGCCATGATCACTGAGGCAGCTTGGCTGGATTGTGTGGTGGCAGCCAGGTGCAGGCACCTGTGTCTGAACCAGACACCATTGTGAGTGGAACATGTGGACATCAGGGAGGCAGTGGTGAAGAAACTGTCACACAAACTGATCCAGGCTGGCTCCACCGTCCACTGTTCTGGGGAATCAGCAACAGATGGTGTGTGGAGCTCCAGGTCAGAAAGGATCCACTGAGGGGCGGGCCACGGGGATAGGGGCAGGCGGAGGTTGTTGGCAGACAGCAGGTTGTCATGGGCCACGCCTCCCAAACCTTCGTCCAGCTTGAGCAGGGAGGAGAGGATGGTTCTGAAGGCGGCGACATCCACGTCCATGTTGTACACCTGGAACACCACAGCAACAGGGATGGGCCTGGAC
The DNA here is from genome assembly GCA_017654935.2 of Phymorhynchus buccinoides. Classification (NCBI taxonomy): domain Eukaryota; kingdom Metazoa; phylum Mollusca; class Gastropoda; order Neogastropoda; family Raphitomidae; genus Phymorhynchus; species Phymorhynchus buccinoides. The sequence goes on along the minus strand of CM065706.1, from coordinate 18,892,226 downwards.
CACACCACCAGCTCCTCAACCTGTCCGCTAAACGCCTGCTTCATCTGGCGAGCCTGGTCTCTTGGAGAAGGGACCCACTCTCCCAAGGACATCACAGCTCCGTCTGCCACAGTCAGGGGACAGTGTTCAGCAAACACCTTGTGCTGGATGCTGCCGTTTTCGCCATACACAAACACGTGAATCTTCCCCTCACTGCCTATGAAAGTCACCAGCAGCTGGTTCCATTTCTCCAGCATCAGACTCAGACCTGTGTTCAGTTCTGAAGACCCACAAATCATTTTAAGAGGACTGTCATTGGTGATAGACAGAGTCAGGTTCTTGCCGAAGGACAGGATAGTGCCGCCATACGAGTAGGGTTTCACGTGGAGACTGATGGTGAAATCTTGCAGTCCTGAAGATGAGTTGACATTGATAGGACCAGACCAGGCTGAAGTGCCATTGAATGACAGAGAGTAGCTAGTGGATGATGTGCTGAACTGTCCTTGTTCCTCTGACTGCTGGAAAAAGAGGGCACTGCCCATCACACTAAATTCTTTGTTAATTTTGTCATGTAATTCACTCACAGATTGGGTACTGACTGGAGCATACACTGACAATGTCAAAGGCTGGCAGACATCCAGAATACCTCCTGACTGCTTACACAAGGTGGAATTTGCTTTTACACTTAATTCTAAAAATCCTCCTTGTGTCATCACCTCCACCTCTAGTTGACCACCCAAACTGAATGTCAGTCTCTGCACAGAGGTCATGGTCAGAGTCAGGTTTGAATCGAAGGTTTGGTTCTGGGGTAGTTCAAGTTGAGAGCCGTTGATGTAGACTTGAGGCATGAGAGACAGCTGGGATGGCAGCACCATCATGTTATGACCTTCAAACGCAAAGGCCACAGCAGCAGTGCAGGATCCATAGGGACAGCCCACCAGCAGCACCTGCACTTCAGTGTGGGTGGTGGAGGTAGTGTCTGTGAACAAGGTGAACACACCACGCAGGCCTGACAGTCCAAAGTACAGACCAGAGAAGGTGATGATATCAGCGGCTGAGGTCAGCATGGCCACATGCTGGCTGCCTGTCCTCATGGGGCTGCTGGTGAAGATGGAGCAGTCCACAGCCGTGTAGTTCGGAGAACAGCTGCTGCAGTCTGATGACCCTGCCCAGTTGGGCTGACAGGTGCAGCCACCGTCAGCATTGCATTGTCCATGGAGACTGCAGGGGGTCTGAGACCCTCCAGGACAGGCCGCTTCACACCGCGACCTGTAATAACCAGCACTGCAAGAGCATTGGCTGCTGTTGGTGGGTGACCACGCTCCAAACACACAGTCAGGGGAACACACCGCCAGGGAACGCCAGTCTTCATCAGCATCGCATACAGTCTGCAGCAGGGATGGAGGGACTGCCAAGGAATCCACACACAGGGCTGTGTATGTCAAGATAGTGCCCAGAGCCGCCTGACTGTAATCAATACCGTTCATTGCATAATGACACAATGCCTGAAAATCATGCTTTGTTGCATTGCTGATGCCCTGACACTGTGAGGCACTGAAGTGAGAGATCAGCTGACTGCAGATGTCTGTTGGTGAGGTGGGGAAAGCCAGCACTAGGTCTGCACCAGTAGTGGTAGTTCTTGTTAACGTATATTCCACATCTGAAGGCAGCCAGCTTGGTGAGGTCAAAGGGGGCGTTGGAAGCTGCAGGGACTCCCTGTCCACAAAGTCCACAGAATTAAAACCCTGGCCTTCATCAAAAGTCCAGGCCAAGGTGAGAGCGGGTCTAGCCACCTGGGGGTCCATGAGCCAGATGTCCGGCACCAGGTTGGGCTCCAGGACGCTGTCCCACACCAGCAGGTTTTCTACCTCTCCGTGGAAAGGGTACACACGGGGGTGAGAGGTACCATCATGAACTGGCTGCCAGCTGCCCACAGCCAAAACACCCGGGGTGGAGAACATGCCTGGCTGGATCAGGAAGTCGCGTCTCTCCAGCCAAGCCGAGGTGTTGAAATGGTACAAGGTCAACTCTCCTGAGGCCCCGTTGTAGGTGAAGGCCAGCTTGTTCCACTGACCATGGTTCAGCACAATGCCAGTGTGGTGTGTAGAGACATTGGTGAGTGTTGTTGCCTCCACATACAGGGAGTTGTTCCACAGGTACAGCAGCAGCATGTCCTCATGAGTGAAGGAGAAGACAACCTGGCGCTGGTGGGTCACCTGCAGCTGTCTGACCATCAGCTCCACGGTGATGTTGTCCAAGGGCAGGGAGAAGCTGCTGTAGACTGCTGACCCTCCCAGGTCCAGGCTGAAGCCGCTGGCCACCTGCCGCCTGTGCTGGTCAGAGGGGAAGTGGATGAACACGTCACAGCTGTCCACCAGGAAAGTAGACAAGTCCACAGTGGTGTTGGCCTGGGCTGTCACAGTGATGGCAGGCATGCCAGTCAACACTGAAGTTGAAGATCTATCGGGGAGGGCCTGTTGTTCTTGCACACTGCCTTGACAAAAGTTTATTTGGGTTTTACTGTGAGTGGAACTGATATGTCCTAGTTTCTGCAATGATGACTCTTGTCCAGACCCACTCAGTAGCCCTGTGGTTAAGTTCAGATAGATGTGAGGAATTTCTACAGCTACAGTGAGGTACAGTCCACAGCTACTGATCATGACATCCACACCTCCAGACACTGACAGAAGAATCTGTGTCAAAGAAGTCCTTGACAAGCTGATTCCGTGAAAGAAGATCTCATCGTCCACAGAGGCTGGAGCATCGCTGATATAGACTTTGGGCTTTCCATCCGGTCTACTGGAAGACTGAGCAGTGATCCTGGCATAACCCACATTTGCATCCCCCGCCAGCACAGACACAAAAGTGATGCAGGTGAAGTTTTCAAAACACCTCACAAACTTGGCCTGGATGAGGACATGGTTGGAAAGGGCCAGCACAGAGTGGATCCCTGGACTGCTGATGTAGAAACCCAGACCATCAGCGTTGAGCACGTGTCCCAAAGGCTGCAGCACGGCTCTGCCGGCAGACTGGGCGTGGCCAGGTGACACAGACATCTCTGACACCTGGCACCTGTCTCCCAGCCAGCCAGGTGAGCATGAAGAGCAGCCGGGGCCCTGATGGTTCAGCGGACACCTGCACTCTCCACTCTGCTGATTGCAGGTGCCAAAACCTGAACAGGCGTTGGCCGCTCCTCCAGGACAGATCTCTGCACAGGATGATCCCCAGTAACCATGGTGACAGCGACACTGATCTGGATCCGAGGCAGATTTGGTGCCAAAGTAGCACGGAGTGCCACAGAGATTTTGCACCACTGTTGCCTCTGCAATCTGCAACATAAAGAAAATAAATGGGTGGATGCATACCAGGTCAGCTAATATTGAAAGCATTATTGCTTGGTCAATGATGATCTAGAAACCACTATACATTGTAATAGATAAAGAAAAAGAGATAAAATAAAGAACCTTGGAATGAGGAGCTAGAATGATTCAAGTCTGAAACTTTTGACAAAATAATCTAAGACATGAAATGTCATATAAGACATGAAATGTTGTATTGTTCTCCTCCATAGTCATATATTTTATCTCTTTTTCTGTATTATTATGTCAACTAATGTTTACAACAACAAAAAATAACTATAATTTCAAGTCAAATTTTAAAGAGGAACAATTTGGATATGACAAACTTATCCTCTTTCGTAATTATTAATTTAATTTAATTTAATTTAATTTATGAAAGTTATTCCCTAATTTCCCAAATTCTATTTGTGTCACTTTGGAATAATCCTCTAAAAGTAAGTGAAAACATTAACAACATTTTAGAAGTGCTGAAATTTAAAACGGTGTTGAGGATAGAATATTGATAAGGAAAGATATGTGGCAAATCTGCAATTGGTTTAAATAACTTTATTCAAATATTAATACAAAGAATTCAACAATAATAAGGTTAAGGGGGTGACAACAAGCAAACGCTTATAACACATATCCCTACACAATACATAATCAGAAGGTGAACAATTCTCGCCATAGATGAAAAACAAACCGCAATGACATCAGCATAATATATAGTCCATGGAAAACAAACAAACAAACAGATAACAATGATAGAGGTGTAAGACGCAAAAAGCAGCGCTTTTGTGAGCAAAATAACGAAGAAAAGAAGAAGGAAACGAAAAACAAACGAGAGACAGGAATAAACAACACAACAAATTAATCATTTACGTAACTAATTAGCAAAATGCGCACATGCAATCTTACATACATGAATGCATAGATATAAGCCAATCTTCAATACAGGTCAGATAAGAGGCATACCTGCACTTTCACACGAAAGCAATTGAAGTGAATTTCAAATCTGCAATTGATATCCCTTTGTTCACATTCATGCCATTAGCTCACCTTCCAGTGTCTAGCCCTAGACAATTGAACACTCCCTAAGGGCATACCGGGGGGTCTTTCGTACAAATAGTTGCCCCCACCTTCTGGAAGTTTTGTGCTTGCAACTTCCTGTAATCTGTCACTCTCTTTGACCCTGCCTTTTCCCTTTGCTTACTGTCATCTACTATCTTTCCTCCTTACTGGTTCATTCTCCTGCTTTTGCTCTAGAAATTCTTACAAAGAATTTCTCCAGCCGAAGACAAACATGTTAGGCCTAACTCTTTCTTAGGCGCATAACAGCAGCATGATGCATCTGCGCTCATATGACAGGAAACTGAGCGATGAACAAAGAAAAAAACAAGACATATTGAATGAGTAGCTAAAAAAAGAAAAAGGCTAGGGGATGTTCCAATGGCTAGGGGATGTTCCAAGGCAACAAAGCTATGACAACGGCAGTTACCTGGGGCCGGTCAGTGCACAGTGACTGTGCAGGCCAATGGTGCAGCTGCAGCACCTGCTGGCAGTAGCTGGAGTAGCCCACGATGGGATCCTCTGCAGAAGACAGGTCCCCAGTCTGGTCCAGCAGAGAGAAGCAGCGCAACACAAACTGGGTCTGCACAGACTTGCTGGCATTCCCACATTCCCTGATGCACAAAAACATATATACCATATTTTTGTTACTTTATTATAAGCTGAACCCACCAAATCTTACACAAAATTCAAATTTGTTCTCATATTTGCTCACTATTATCAGTAGTCATATCATAAAGCACAGGGTCTCACCCCATAATTTTTTGTTATCACCTTATAGTCTGAAACATAAGGTATTATGTGCCTTGAAATGCAGATTGTTACTGTATTCTACGGCTCATAAGACACACCTGATTATAAGGCGCACCCCCCAAAATTAACACAATATTGAGATTTTGTTATTCTATTTCCTTACTATATTATCAGTCACATCATAAGGCGCAGAGGCCTCAGTCTGGGGAAAAAAGCATCACCTTATAGTCTGTAATATACGGTAATTTCTTTCAATACAGAACATAAGAGATAACAGAAGACTGAAGGGTGATTAGCAATATTCATTTTAAGTAAAAGAAATCAACAACAACAAAAACATCAACAACGCACACAAAAAACAAACCAAAACAATACACCAATGTGCAAGCAAGTAATCTTTAGACAGAGCAAACAGAATGTCCATCTTGTTTTTAGATTACAAATTGTCCATAATGGGCCTTCTAACCATCTGTAAAACTGTCATTAAAAAAAAGAAAGTTTTTGTAAGTCTTTGTGCAAAACTGTCAACTGTAACATTTTATGAGACCTGAACGCTTTTCAGCAATTTGGATTGACACAAGACAGCCTCACAAGTGCGATAAAGAGAAGCACCTCTGGTGCTGTCTCCCAGTTTTATCTCATGGACTGGCAACAAATGGAAGACAAACATACACACAGAGACAGATAAACAGACTTATGCACCCTAATACCATACCTTCCAAACTGGCTGCTGACAAAGATGTCTTCACATGTGCGATACAGAGAGGCACCACTGCTGCCACCCACGGTTTGTCTTTTTCTGCGTGAACTGGAAACTGCTGAGTCTGGTATCAGCACTGGTGGGCTGATGGAGGACGGTCTGAAGGGGATGGGTGCATCAGAGTACACCAGGCGTCCTGCGGGGAAAGGGCTGCTGGGCAGATGCAGGGCATGACCTTTCACCGCGTCACAGATCATGGAGTCTGAACATATGGATGGGGAGAGAAATAAAGATGTAAAATATTGCTTGTTCAGTCAATGAGTGAGTGAGTGAGTACTTAGTACACAAGTGTATCATTTAACTAAATGGAGTCACTTCGGAGACGTCATTCCGACACTGTTCCAATCGTTTGGAGTCACGTCGGCGGGCGTTTTTTTTACCAATACCGACAATTTTGAATGTCGTGTAAACCAATAAGAGGGAAATAACTCGCTGTTCCTATGAATCCTCAGACCTTCTTCTTATAATTGCTTCCCTTAGACCATCTCTAGCATGTCCTACTTTCGTTTTTTACTTCTTTGAATTAAAGTACTTATCATCTTCGAATTTGTTTCATTCCAATATGGCGGCGGCCACATAGCTCACTTTATTCAAACATTAAATAAAGAAATGTTTATGTCTATAGTTTATATTATGCTTTTTAACAATCATTTTTTGCTCAGTCATGTTATTCATTAACATGAAGTGAGTCTATAGTATGATAGTTGTTCGGTTGTGTGTCTGTGTGTATGTGTGTGTGTGTGTGTGCTGCATACGTGGTCTAATCTCCAAACTTTAACGTTGGCACTTTCTCGGGAAATAGAAGGCGTACATTGTTCAAACTTTGCATACACATAGATGTTTATGCAAGCTTTCAAATAATGATTTGAATAATTAAATACTTAAAACAACACTGTAAACAGACAACAAACAGATAACATTTTAGATTAGTGGGTTAGAGAGTATTCAACAGGCAACATGAGTTAAGAAACTCATCAACACTGAAAGCCTCAATAGCTCATTGGTAGAGTGTCTGTCATGCCAATGGTTCTGGGTTCGATTCTCGGCACGGGCACTTTTTTATATTAAAAAAAAAAAGATGTATCCATTAACGATAGTTTCATTTGTATTTTAAAATTGCATTGGCAATCTTGTACATTAGACACCCCCCTCAATCTTTGTTGTCCCACATGTGCCTGTTCGAGTGAGCCTTGAAGGCTTTGCCTCTTGTTTATTAATACACTAAACCAAGCCTATCAAAACTTGACTGGCTCTGTGATAATAGATCAAGATCATAACAAAGTGGTCAGCCCGTCGAGTGAGAAAGTTTTTGTGTTCCTGACAAAGCGTATTTCATCAGATTATTTACATTGTGAAATATATGTGGCTCACTCGTTCAAAGAAAGAAGGTTCCAAAAGAATACTAATTTATATATCACTCAGTGCATATTGGATGCTTGTATGGTGTGCATTTGATTTTTGGCGATTTTTAGAAAATGACCTAAAATATTGCGATCTGAGGGAGAAACTACGTCATTTTGTATGTGACTCAATCGAGTGAAAGGTATCATTTTATTCCGAACCCTAATTAAAGTACATTGACAGTGATTCTCACCAGATCCAGACGACTGCAGCGTATCAAACTTCCACAGGTAAGCCAGGCCAGTCTCGTTGCCCACATAGTTCCTGTTCCAGTGCTGGGCCACCTCCAGGTTGTCTATGTGCCTGCACAGCATCACACAGCGGCATGAGGAAAGCAAACAGAAATGATCCATCAAAACAACTACTGTCAGATGTCAAGTAAGGCAGGGAAAAGAATTGGTGATTGGGAGAACACCAAGATGTATCCCAGAATGCATTCACTCATTGCTTCCAACTGAAGAGGAGAGACCCTTCAGCATTCTTCACCTACCTGTATGTTCACTGCAGAATCAAAATTAAAGGCTGCATCAAAGGAAAAGTGATAGTGTCAGTGTGCGTCTGAATGCTATAATGAGTATGAGCATATGAAAGAATGTGTGTGTGTGCATTTACAAATGCAAGTTTTTGTTTGTGTCTGTAGATACACATTTATAAATGCATTTTGATCTCCATACATATCACCCCTTTCACTGTTGCATGAGTTGCAAATGTCAGGGGTGAAAAGTTCATTGTGTGCATGTTATTTGCACATTGCAGTCAATGAAGCTGGCTAAACATGCTGCATAATCTGACTTTGGAAATGGAAAGTAACTAAAATGGTCAATTTTAGTGTCTTGTCAATATCATTTTCTCATCATTATGTTTTTCTCAGGCACACACACACACACACACACACACACACACACACACACACACACAATACAAATACACACGTTACAAATTGATGGAAAATGCAGACAAACAAAGTTTAGAATCAAATGTTGTCTCCATCAGATATGATGATGTTAGATGAACTACAGCCATTTGTGGCAAAATATGTTAGTATTTGTTTTAACAAAAAGCATGAATAGTATTTTGCGTTTGTTTGTAATCTTAAACTGTGCCTTATAAGCCTTTGTTTAGGTTTCATGGCAATAAACCAATGTTCATGTTCATGTTCATGTTCACACACACACACACACACACATTTTCAACAGCAATCTTCCTTGGCCTTCAGTCTTTAATTCACTGACCTGTTCCAGACCCTCAGTTCATCCATGAAGCCAAAGAAGCCTTTCCTGGGCTGCTGTTCATTCCCGTCACTCTCAGAACTAGGGCTCCATTTGCCCAGAGACAGCTGCCCCCCGCCTTCCAGCAAACCCTCATAGCCACCCAGCCTGAACGAATAGCGCTGGGTCTCACCCTCACTAACCTGTAATTAGGGTTTAAAGAACAGTCAACAATGGTTTCATGAATCAACCAATCTGCCCGTGTCGAAGGTAACAGTGGGTAGGAGGCAAAATCGAATAGAAGAAGAATGTTCTTTTATTTGACTCAAAACAAAAAGAAAAGATAACAAAGATGCAAAATTGATCGACACATATTTTTCTTCTTACACAATAAAAAAAATTACCTTTATCACTGACTGCAAAATCGAACACATGAAAACTTCAATAACTATTACTCGCCCTCAACCATAAGTACACCAACACTCACCCATCCACCCATATCATAAAGAGACAGAGAGTGAGAGAGAAGGAGGGGGGGAGAAGGAAAGAGAAGGGATGGGGGGGGGGGGGGGTGCAAGAGGAGAAGCCAGAAGGTGAGAAGGTGAGAAAGGAGATGAGAGAGATTGACATCAGGTAGTAGAGAGGGGAAGGAGAAAACAAGACAATGTATGTATGAGAGAGAAAGACAGAAAGAAAATGTTAATGAACGTATTTCAGATATCACAAATGTCTCTTTCTGTCAAACATGCATGCATTTGGTTGCAGAACTGCAGTAATCCAATTTCACCAATCTTCATCCCAACTAAATAGCTCTCATTCTCTCTCTCTCTCTGTGTGCACGTGCGTGCGTGTATGGTTGCACGCAGGTATGCACACGCGAGTATTAAAAAGTATGCAAGTTTTATAAATCCATATTTCAATCTATCTTTGTATCATACACAATACCACCTGCTTTGTTACCTTTGTGTTCAGCTCTGTATGTGTAATAGTATGCCTTTGCCATGTTTGTGTTCTATGTCAATGTATGTATCAAGGACAGATTGGAAGAATAGGCATTGCCTAAAATTTATATCCTTGGAAAATAAAGTTTAAGTTTTCAAAGGTTTTTTCTCTCTCTCTCTCTCTCTCTCTCTCTCTCTCTCTCTCTCACACACACACACACACACACACACACACACACACACACACAAGCATACACACATGTACATAGAAATCTCACAGACATGCATGCATGTGTATGCACATAATTTCTCTCTCTCTCCTTCACACACACAAATTTTCCCCTTAATTACCGGTAATGCTTTGCGGACATTTTTTTTTTAATGTACTCATTCTTTGAAATGGGTCTATGGCCTAATCAGTATACCACTCAGAATCAGACTCTCCTTCACACACACAAAGAAATCACTATCAGCTATTTAACAATGACCTAAACTCACAAAAAACCACCTTCATCTCCCTTGTCTTCTGATCACAGATCACATTCAGTGTGCACCATTAGTTTAGTCTCAATGTACTTCCTAAGGCTTGCACGCACCTAAAATACTATACCAGTAAATCCAGTAACTCATTTCGCACATCAGGATCAGGATCAATACATCGCATGTGCCACTACTGGTAATAGTCGCGACGGAACTAGGAGGGTGCATGTACCTAACAGAAAATATAGAAAGAGAAAGACCTATAGCTTGAGCTGGATTAAGACCATTAAAGCCCCCAGCTCATACCGTACCCTGTTGCCATTCACAACTAAACAATAATTATTAAAATAAACTCACAAGGTACACATCCATGTGCCTTGAGTTGAGGTGGTAGGTCAGGGTCAGCATGTACCAGGTGTTTTGGGTCAGGTTCAACCCAGTATCATGGTAGGCCACACGCAGGCTGCTACAACCCTGCACTGTGAGCGTGCGTCGCTTGGAGTAAGACATCAGCACATCTTGACAACTTCTGTCCATGTTCAGGGAACTGATCTTGAACAGAAACTGGATGCTGTGCAGCATCTCTGCAAAACACAAGACAATGTAATCAAATAAGATTAAGAGAAAAAAGAACAAGAAGACAAAAGTACAGCTTTCTTCTCTTTGATGAAAATCAAACTAAGTATTTTACAGACTGAAAGGCAATACTAATTTCCCCAGACTGAAGCCTCTGTGCTTTATAATACGAGTAATATTGCACAGTGGAACCTCCCCAATATGGCCTTGAATAGACAGCAAAAAGTAGGTCTTAAAAGGGAAGTTGTCACTCAGTAGAACGGATAGGAGAGGTGGAAATCGGTGACAATTTGGGGGTCACATCTGAGAGGGAGTCTTAATAGGGAAGGTCTTAATAGGGATCGAGTTTCCACTGGAGTAAGTACAATAACAAAATCTGAATATTGTGTAAAATTTGAAAGATGCGCCTTATAATAGTCCGAAAAAAATGGTATATAAAAAAATGTTCTCTGTTAAACTGCAAATCAATTTCATAACTGTCAACCTTTCAGAATCCAAATTAGAAATTTTGCGGGCGGATTGGTACAGAAATAACATTTCTGATCCCCTTCACATTCTTCTCATAAGTACAGAAATGAATATACAACACACACACACACACACACACACTATTTCCTATCACCACTGACAAAGTAATTCATGTCAGTCGAAGTAAGCAGTTCTTACACATCCATACTTCAAATGCAAAAAAAACATTCTGTGAGCAAAGTATTACAACAATAAAATATAAAATATGTACCTATGTTTAGAAGCGGATCTGTGATAGCCGAGGAATTGCTGAATGAAATCATCATTCCAGGGCCCGTGCCTTCGGTTACCACAACACCAGGCACTTTGACTTTCTGCACTTTATCTTTGATGCTGCCTGCGTCGTCCCGGATTCCCAGGAACAGAGGGGGCGGTGGTGGAAATGAGGGAGAGCCGCTGGACACATTACATGGCAGGGGCTGACCAGAAGATGGACACTGTGTGCAGTTCCCACACAGACCACCCACTGCCTCGCTGCAGCAGACCTGCAATTTTGCAGCACATCAGTGTTTTGGTGAAAAGAATGCGAACAAATCTTTTAAGAAAAAGAGTTATGCTTGCCTGTTTGACATCAAAACAAATCCACAACACAGCTTCACTACACACACCAAGCGACCAACCCACCTGTTTGGCGACAGTCAGGGTCACGCCCATCTTGTAGACAGTGACACTGATGTTCAAGTCCAGCTGAGGGACACTGACAGTGTAGATGTAACTGTTGGCATGACTGAGTGTCATGCTGCACCCCTCAGCCCCCACTGTGTGGCTCACACTGACGTCCTTGGTCTCTCCGTTGATGGTCACATTCACAGTTCTAGGATCGGAGAGGAGAATCGTGATCGTCTGATCGTGCAGCGTGACCGAAACACTTGTGATGCAAGATTCTGAAGATCTCGGTGCTGGACACTCCATCACCTCAACCTGTGTATAGGCACCACCATCAACTCATATATGCAACAACAAATATAGTAATTATGTACATGGATGTGTCATGCACATTTCTGACCGCTTGTAAATATAGTACACAAATGTATTCTAAAAACTGGTGCTTGGGACATGACAAAGGAACAATGCGAATTGGTTCATCAACTTGACAAGAAAATATGTCTTGAAATATGTTCTGTCCATCCTGCAAACAATAATACCCTGGATACTGCATTTCCAAATGAAGTAACACTGTTCTGTTTTGATCTCTATTTCTTTTAAATCATACATTAGTAAAGAGTTTTTGTGTACTTATACAAGCAATTCAATTCCTACAAGAAATTCATCTTATCTATAATATTTAACTCTGCATTCTTTGGAATGAAGACACCTTCACACAGCAAACACCTGGACAGACCTGTATGTTGAACTGGTTGACCATGACAAGGAAATAAGACCCAGACAGCTCTGTCAGTGTGGTGAGGTCTCCGTTGAACAGTTTCAGACCCCCCCCTGACTGCAGAAAACAGTGCACCGGCTCAGTGGAGGGGGGTTGCTCAGTGGTCTGTGCCTTCACCACGCTGCAGTCCTGGCCTGCATAGCCCGTGGTGCACTGGCTGCAGTTCTGGGTGCCTTGCCACTCCAGTTGGCACGCACATCTGACACAGGGGCAAACACACCCAGACACACACAAGAGCAAACACAGACAGACAGACAGACACACACACACACAGACACACACACACACACACACACCAGGATTCTTTAAACAGCCATTGGAACTCATTTAAATTTCCTTAGTACATACAAAACAGAAAGCATGTACCGTACAATAAATATCTCAAGTGCCTGTGAGTGTGTTTGTGTGTAAGTGTGTGTGTGTGTGAGTGTTCACATGTGTGCATGAATACTTGTGTGCATATGAAAAGCTAATGCATGTATTAGTCGAACAAAGACATCTTGGCATGTATGCTAGCGACAGCAAGTCAGTTTACTTTGCCCCATGAATTATAGCTGTTTCAGAAAGATTTATTTTTTAAAATCAAACTCAGCACTCTTACCAATAGTATTGGTTCTGACATAGTATAAACAATAATAACAAAATAATCATAAGTAACAAAACTAAAAGAAAATAATAATAAAAAGCTTGACAGAGTTCTTATAATACACACAGAGTAATTGATTTCGTGTGTACAGAATAAAGAAGCAGTAATCTATGACAACCTCAAGTCTTGTTTTACTCAATCCTAAGTTGTACATGACATGTCTTTTTGCTTAGCATCTGCAAACTTAGTCAACGACAGAAGTACATGTATGTAAGATAGAGTGAGGTAAATTAAAACAGGCATTGTGACCACTTACATGAGCCATTAGCATGGACAGCTGAAATTGGTAGCCTTGGTGTGAAATGTGTAGCCTATTCATTTTCATAATCCAAGCACAGTTAACAGAAAATGTGTAGCAGCCAACAATCAAAGTGCATAACTGTCAATTTTGAAGAGTAGCAGAGGTCCAAATTGTGTACAATGCAACTGAATTTGTGTAGAGTAACCAGGCCTGTGACAGTAACAAGGACTGATCTTCCGGTGTCCTGGTCGCACAGTAACAAGGACTTACATTCCGGTGTTCTGGTTGCACAGTGACAAGGACTGACCTTCCGGTGTCCTGGTCACACAGTAACAAGGACTGAACTTCCGGTGTCCTGGTCGCACAGTGGCTGAACAGTAACAAGGACTGACCTTCCGGTGTCCTGGTCGCACAGTAACAAGGACTGACAGTGACTTCCGGTGTCCTGGTCGCACAGTAACAAGGACTTACCTTCCAGTGTCCTGGTCGCACACCCCATGTCCATGACAGGCCAGGTTTCTTGCATCCCCGGAGCAGCGCTGGTCACAGTCCTGATTCCAGAACCCCTCCTGGCACACGCATGTCCCTGCAGCCTCATCAAAGTGTCCAAACACGCAGCGCCGATCACACAGCTCGCCCACATACACGGGGAAATGTCGTGAAGGGAACTGGTTGCACAGCCCCTGTCCGGGCCAGGAGTCTGTGGCCAGCAGGGTTTTACACTGCCGGGTAAAAGACAGCACCGCAGCCATGGCCCAGTCCCCTGCCTGGCCCGCTAACACGTCTTGCACACACACCGACGTGAAGAAACTCACAGACGTTGTAAGGCTGCGGCAGGCTTCATGAACAGCCGCAAACAAAGCTGTGCAAGTGGACGCCGCATTGTGGTACACAGACGACAGCACCGATGTGGAAGTGTGAATGTTAATGACAGTGGAGACGTCTACATACACCCAGGCTGCTCCAGTAAAAGACAGTGACAGGGGATGGGAGTGGACGATGTCCGTAACAATGCGGCCGGCACCGGTGTTGATAATCCAGCCAAAGGTCAGCCTAGGGGGAGGGGTGAGGCGGAGGTGTTGCCAGGTGGCTAGGACCTGGTCTGGTGTGAGTGAGCTGCTCCACACCATTACTTGATGCACGTGGCAGTGCAGTGGACTGGTCTGAGGACAGACATACAAACATAATAACTTGTTATTTACAATCATGTCAGTGATAACAATCAGGCCATTTATGCTAACATTGCAGATGTCTCACCAACAACGGTTCTTCTTTATCCATTCAATAGTCACATGCTGAGTCCTGTCAAAAATCAGTCATTTTTCAATAATCGTGTCAATTATCAATGTTAAAAATCAGGTCCATCGATGTCATATTAAAACATTCACAACAAAGTCAGTTTAACATAACCACAACAGCAGTTATTTCAAGCATCAAACCAAAGTCATCTCACTATTGTAAAGGCAACATCATCAAGGACAGACATCAAACAATCCTCTCACTGAAAATGATCTCTCTAATCAACAATTAGTGTCCTTCATCTGATAATTCACACATACACAAAACATAAATAACAAGTCATATAATCATGTCAAAAAATTACATTCACTGTCATCATGTTTTGTATCAAATGTTCAATCAGACTATAAATAATGTATGAACTTTGCAAAATCTAAGCAACACATGAGATACACACCTAAACTTGATAAAGCATACACATGCTCACTGCATTCACAATCTGCTACATACTGCGATATAGACACTTTAATGTACAAGTGCAAAAACACAGACACATTCACCCAGCCTTACCACAGGTAGAGTCGAGTCAACCACAGGTATCATCTGCCAGGTGGCCACAGCCAAGGTCCCGTATGCTGGCCACGCCCCCACCCACGCTTCCAACACCTGGTACACTCGCTTCACCTCCATCCCGCTGTACCACAGGTAATGCAACACGGCCACACCTGTCTGCCGGTGGTACACCAAGGTCACTGCGCTCCACACATCCACCTGAACTCTGATATGTGTGGCCATTGTCTCCCCTCTGAAGTACAGTGCCAGGCAGCCATCCTGTATCAGCACGGCCAGCATGTGGGTCTCTGCGTAGCTCCACACCACTGCAGAGCTCAGGTTGCTTTGTGACCAGATCTGCAGGCTCACTGCCAGGCTCAGGTGCTCGGAGTGTACGTGTGTGGCTGGCCAGGGGTCTGACACCAGATATCCCCCGCTCAGTGCAACAGCTGTAGAGGTGGGCAGAGAGGTAGACGGAGACACCGCTGCTCCAGTAAAGACACTGTCTGCAACGCTTCTCTTCCATGTGGCTAGATAAGTCTGAATCACTGAGGATGTGGTGTCAGTGTAAGTGTTCAGGTAGGCTGAGATGCCCAGAGAGTTGAGCAGACAGGTGGAGTCCTCGTTGTCACAGGAGTGGGTGGATTCTGGGACACACCTGCCACACAGTCCTGTCAGCTGTGAGCAGGGTGAAGACACAGTGAGGTGAAGGTCCAGGTAAGCTTCTCTCATGGCCACGGTCAGCCGGAGGCCTGAAGGGTGCTGAAGTTGCAGGGTGAGCTGATCCAGAGCCACCAACTTGACACCAGAAGCTAGGGTAAGAGAGGGCATTATGCGTTGGCTGACTTGATTAATAATGATATAGCTTGTGTGGAGAGCATCTATCAGTAAGTGAGTGGTGGATATTTGCATGGCTGTCTGCATCACACAGAAGCCAAACTTGTGGCAGGGTGTGGAGAACACATCCACAGTCCATGACTTGCCGCTGTCTTCAAAGAGCCTGAAGACGCCCCTCTGACTGAAGGTCACCCCGGCTGCGTCCAGAGTGGTCAGATGGCTGTTGGCGGTGAGGGAGCAGAAATGGGTGGGGGTGGAGGGGGTGGTTTGAACAGCAATGCTGCAGTCAGCACCCAGCCAGCCAGATGTACAACTGGAGCAGTTTTCTCCGCTCCATCCTATGTGGCAAAGGCACTGACCAGAAGAGGGGTGACACTGGCCATGAAGGCTGCAGGGGGTGACCACTCCTCCGGGGCAGGTGGACTGACAGTGAGAGCCCCAGAACCCTGTGTGACAATGGCACTGCCAGGGCGCAGACACCTCATCACTCAGTTCATCTTGCTGTATCAGTGTACCAAACAAACATTGCTTAGAGCAGTCCTGGCCCCCAAACCGAGGGTAGTAATCAAACAGATGACACAGGTGTTGACCAGGCCATGAGGATGATGGTGAACGAAAGTGACACAGATCTGCTAGAGACAGCGTCACTGTCAATGCCACAGAGACAGACCCTACACCGGCTACATCGCTTAAGCACATGGCGTAATAGAACTCTACAAAGATGTGGTGAGTTACTGAACACTGAGACTTCAGCTCTGTGCTATAAAGAGCAGAGCTACACAGGGATTTTGCTTGCTCTAAGAGTTCTGTATCAGTAAAACTATAGGAAGAGGGAATGTGTGGGTGTGGGTAAAATAAATCAGACAGTTTCCATATGGCAGGAGATCTTGTCCAGTTGTAGGTGTAGAAACTGAAGGCATATTTTCTGACATGGTCCACAGTGACAGTGCCTTGTCCTTCATTGAAAGTCCAGTGTGCAAAGACACTGGAGGCCAACAACAGCTGATGACTGTGCCAGGCTGCAGACACTTGTGCCTGGGTCAGGACATAGTGCCACACTCTCAGCTCATCTATCTCTCCTGTGAAACCAGTGATGAGGTGAACGCTCGGAACCCCCTCCCCTGCAGCCTGTGTCCAGCCACCTAGTGTAAGAACTCCATTTGCCTCAAAGACATAATGACTGGGGACATCTAGATGGTGCATTTGAATCATATTGACCGAGTTGTGGATGTAGATGTCCAGTCTGTGCAGAGCGGCTGTGTAGACTAGCACCACTTCATTCCACTCGCTGAATGTCAGAGTAAGACCTGTGTCACGAGTCGTTTCATTGATGATGACTTTCACAGACGTGTCATAAGCTATTCCAAAGAGTGATAATTGTCCATAAGACATGATCACACCTGTGTCTCCATCGGGCTTCACCAGCAAGGCCAACGTCAAGTCTTGTTCAGGCTGGAACACATCAGGCAAGATTTGTGAGGAGATTCCATGTCCTTCGAGTTGGAGTGTGTATACTGCAGGAGAAATAATGGCAGTTTCTCCATATGAACTGTTGATGAAGATAGGAGCAAACAGACTGCCTTGCTGAGTTACAGTCCATTGAGTGTAGGGAGGAGAGCTGAAGTGAGTCTGGTTGAAGCCACACAATCCGCAGGTCTCTGCACCAGAACACAATGTAGACTTTGTTCTCATTGTCAGTGTGATGTGCCGCTGATCGGTGCGGACCTTTACCTCAAACGTCTGAAGAGAGTCGCTGATGGTGTATTCATGAGTTGACTCCCATTTCAATGCCAGAGAAGTTAGGGCAACGGAGATGGTGGATGGATCAGGTGAAGTGAGAGGGTTTCCGTTGATCCAAACGCTAGCTAGTTCATGCTCAGTGTGGCCAGCTCTGATCACCACAGTATCTGAAGACACCTGGAAGACAACAGCAGTGGTGCACAAGGTGGCTTGCTCACAGTACATCACTCTGACCTGCAGGTCTAGCTGCAGTTCTGAGGACCTCAACACATGAAACTCTCCTGCCTGCTGCATGCTGAAGGTGGCTTGGTGCATGGACACCACATGGTTCAAGCCAAACAGTGAACAGAATGCATCATCAGAACCAGCAGAGCTGTCCGTGTTATTGGGAAGGACAAGTGGGCTGAACACTGAACACTCACTGCCTGACCAATTCTCTTTACAGCTGGAGCAATCGCTTTCCTGCGACCAGTTGGGCTGGCACTCGCATGCACCCGAGGTCACACTGCAGAAACCATGATTGTTGCAAGGACTGTTGGCTCCCCCAGGACACGCGTTGCTGCAGTCAAAGCCCCAGTAGCCGGGATAGCAGTGACAGAGACCATCCTCACTGTGGGCGAGGCCAAACTTGCAGGACAAGGTGCACAGCTGGTTGTACAAGGGGTCTGCAGGGTCCTGGCAGATGACAGTGCTGGGGGAAATGTCCAGCTGAAGCACTCGCATGCAGTATGTGACAAAGGCTGCTGTGTTGTAGATGTCCACCTGCCCTGATCTGTCCACAACTACATCACCCTCACACGCTCTGAAAGCATAGTCCTGCATGGGAACACCCAGTCCTCTACAAGCAGTGATGATGTTAGCGTCTGTTCTTAGTCGATCACAGGATGTTCCTATTGTCTCTGGTTCAAAAGAATGACGTGCGTAATAGTGGTCACTTTCTTCCTGTGCCCACGACACAGAGCCGAACACCCACCTAACTCCACTCACAGGCAGGTACATGCCCAGGTGAGAAATACTGTCCACAGCTAAAGAGCCCTCACCCTCACTCAAAGCCCACACAGCCAGCACAGAGGAGTAGGCACTGTTTATCTTGACAGATGATGTCTGCTGTATCTGATACACAGTCAGTGCATGCAACCACACCCGCACTTCATCCACAGTGCCCATGAAGTAGTCGGCTGTGATGTCGTTGCCTCCGATGTAGAGCTGACCCCCTGCCAACACCGGGGCCTGGGCTACAGTGATGACTTCACTCTGAGGCCATGTGTCTGGGCCAAGAAGATATAGAGTGATAGTGCCGTGACTGTGTTGAATTACTACAGCCAGGTGCTGCACCACCCCCACAGACACTGAGATGGATGTGGAGAACTGCTCCCCATCCACCCACGCCACCAGTGTTGAATCATTCAGGGTCACCGATACCTCTGTCACTGCAACGTATCTCAGCACTGTGCCTGCAGATACGTGTTCAGGTTCAAACTTTATCTCTAGGCTTATGTCCGAAGTGTTCGTCACTGCATGCAGGCTTCCAGTGTATGCTGAAGATCCATTGAATCTGATGGCAAAACCGTCTGGGGAAGGAATCTGGATGGAAGATTCTGAAACCTCAATAAAGCCAGTGGAATTCCAGTTGGTAAGGCTCCAATGCTGGGCAAAGTTGGCGTTAATGAAAGACCTGCTCACATTTGCCACAGCTATGGCTCCAGAGGAATCTACAAAGTCATCATCTGTGTTCTCATTGCAGTTTCCAAGAATTCCTTGAGAAGAGGCGCACACAGAGGAGTGCATGGTGAATGTCACAGACAACAAAAACTTGTGCAGAATCACATTCACTGTCATCAGACCACCTACTGTCACATCCACAGAGGTAGGAGAGGAGCGAGTCATGTTCAAATCCAGAGATGCGAGACGAACCACATTACCCTCCACTTCCACTCCGTTCTGACAGAGAAGTAGTGCCGTCATGGAGGCAGACTCTCTCATGGTCAATGTCAGATTACCGGAGTCTGTTCTGATCCACAGGGACTTCATGCATGTGGCCTTGTTGCCAGGGCAGGGCAGGATATGTGCATAGAAGCTGACAGTCGGTGTGTCCAGCAAGGTGAACTCTCCAAGGCTGTCAAAGTCAAAGGCCTGTCCATCAAACATGATCACGTGAGAGAAGCCATACAGCATGGCCACTCTGCTGTCTCCATTCCACGCTGAGTTGTTGGCCAGCGCCACACTGCAGTCTAACCCAGCCCAGCCTTCAGCACAACGTGTGCAGGTGTAATCCAGGTAGGTATTGAGAGAGCAGGAGCAGTTGCCTCGCTTGTCACAATCACCTCCACCACACACACCATCGGAGGAGACGGGACAGGTTAGGTGACAGCTGTCTCCGTGGAAACCATGCAGGCATGCGCACCATTGACCGTCTTCGATCCAGTGACCAGCCAGACACTGGTGATCACAGTTGGCCCCTGTCCACTGGGGGAAGTGTCGGTCGGCAAAGTCGTGGCAGAAGGGCCAGGCAGGCCAGGGCAGGGAGGTCAGCTGGCTGAAGCGCTGACACACATCGGCCAAAGTCACCACCACCTCCATGGCGGCAGAGGTCCTGTGAAACCCTGCACTGTTCAACAGGCACTGTTGGAAGACAGCCTCCAGGGCACAGCTGCCCAGGTAGCTGCAGCTGGAGTTGATGTGTGAGCTGTAGATGTGCTCTGTGCAGAAGGAAACGTATGGAGCGCTGTCAGAAGAATGCACAATGGAGTAGATGTTGTAGTCATCCAGCGAGGGCAGGGAGTAGGGAAAGTCCACCACAGTCCACACAGGGTGCCACCAGGGGGCCACAGGGAACACCAGCTTTATTCCGGCCATTGTGTCTATAGACTCATCTCCAAAGCCCTCTTCCAGTTTCCAGAAACATGTCAGGTAACTGTCCTTTACATGACACTTGTAGAACCTCTCACGGATTTCAGAGATGGTCACAAGCCTCTTCCAGATCTTCACATCATCGATAATGCCTTTCAGATTCCACTGAAAGCCTTCAATCTCTGTGCTCAGCAGGTTACGTTTTCCTATCACCAAGGTTCCACCATTCACAAAGAAGTTGATACCAGAGTTGATGTTGACGATTGCCAAAGATATGGTAATCTCATCTTGTAGAAGAATCAGGCTGAGGCGTGAAGCTTGGGATGCCCAGTTGACGGTCAGATGGTACCACACGGATGCCTCCACATGCAGTGCTGTCCTTTCCTCCACAGAACCATAGGCCACAACCACTGTGTCTTGACACACACTGACAGTGATGTCTATCAGTGCCTCTGCTCTGTATGACCACAGCGACTGACAATCTGTTATGACAGTCTCTAGCTTAAAGCGCACTTCCAATGCTGTGTTTGGGGTGTTGAAGATAAACAAGGGTTCGCTTAAGGCATGCGAGTGGTCAAAGCGTAGTCCATATCCTGAAGTGTTCAGAGGCACACCAATGAAATTAAACAAAGAGTCTTCTCGGGCAACCAGCCACGATGGGCCAAACAGGGTATGGATGGCATGCTGGTTCAGGAAAGGCTGTGCATGGTCTGACAGAGTAGTGCCCACTTTGGTGACGAAGTCATTGGTAGGTGACGGTATTTCACTACACGAGCTGAACAGTCCGATGCTCACATTGCACACCTCAAAGTTGGCCTCCACACTCACATCAATGCCAACTTCATGCACGTACAAACTGACAGAGATGCTCTCCCCTGACTGGATGATGATGCGACGATTCCCCACCAGCTGGACCTGTACAGCACTGACCAGTGAAGGCAGTTGTAACAGGGGTACTCTTCTCCCATTCAGAGCAGTCAGGATTCCTGTGGACAGAGCCTGCAGCTCTAACAGCTGAGAGCCTACAGTCACAGCCACCGCCTGACACAGCACTGCTCCGCTGTTGGCCGAAATGACAAACTGTCCATCAAGTCTCCATCTCCAGCCTCCAGTCAGCGCAGCATCCATCAACACATGCTCCCCCACACCCTGGTACTCGTACAGGCTGCCGTCAAAGGTCATGAAATGTCCAGAGCTGTAGCTGTTGGCGACGTAGTGGAAGCGGGAAGACTGACCGGCTGGACTGTCCAACACAGCCACACTGCAGTCTGTCCCAAACCGTCCATCCTCACACTGACTGCAGTGGTTATTTTGTTTCACACCAGCGTAGCACAGGCACTGGCCGCTGTCTTGTTGGCATTGGCCATTGCCATGGCAAGGATTGGTGACGCCCCCTGGACAGATGTGTTGACAGGCGCTGCCCCAATAGCCAGGCAAACAGTGGCAATAGCCGCTGTGGTTTCCGCTCTGTGAGGTGGGGGTCTGTGATTGAAAGAAAATAAAAACAAGTACTCTGTGTAAGTAAAGCTGCCCCAGGGAACAAAAACAACTGTTGGAGAGAGAAAGTGTGTATGTGCGAGTGTGTCTCATGTGTGTGTGTGTGGGGGGGGGGGGGAGAGAACAACTGAACAATGGTTTAATTCCTTTAGGCCATTAGCCCTTAGAAACTGGGAGAGAGAGAGAGAGAGAGAGAGAGAGAGAGAGAGAGAGAGAGAGAGAGAGAGAGAGAGAGAGAGAGAGAGAGAGAGAATGAATGTGTGTGCATGTGCATTCTTGTCTGTCTGCATGTTGTATGTCTGTCTATCTGCATGTGTGTCTGGCTTTCTGTATGTGTGTCTGGCTGTCTGCATGTCTGTCTCTCTGTCTGAAAGTATGAGTGAGAAAATGTACAAAATAATGAACGTGTCATTATTTCATGGGATAAAGAATCAAAGACTACAGTTGTTTTTAAATGTAAGTAAATCATGCTTAAATTCACAAGAACAAACAGCAATAAAAATGCATAAATGATGCTCATCCAACCTGTGGGATGATGACCATCTTTCTCAATAGTTCTGTTATGGAAGAACAGACCTGCCTACCCCCAATTTCTTTTTTAGGTACTCCACAAAATAAAATTCCGTACTTTTTCTCAAAATTCTGTATTTTCACAGCTGCTGAGATTATGTCTGCGGTCGAAAGCGGCACATTCATGCGGACAATAAGTTCGGAAATCATCACTTCAGCCCTAATCACTCCCTCTTCCTCCGAAGTCACTGTCTTTGATGGCATGTACTCGGTGATTTTCGTACTCATAGCATCATGTTTTGCTCTAGCCTCCAACATTAGGTGATGTTTTTTCTTGCAATGCATCATAATGTCATGTACACCGCCATGCGAAATGACGAAGTCCGTTTGGCAGTATAAACACTGTGCAAAGGTACTTCCCAGCGAGGATGGTTGAATTTGCTTGTATTGGTAGGCCTAGCAAGATCGGTTTCCGCGAACATCGGCATCGATTTTCGAGATTGCAATGATTGTTTTTGCTCAAGCTTTATTAGTACCTTCAGTTATTAATTATTACAGGGTTCATACAGATGTTTTATACCAAAATTCACAAACTTTCAAAGACCTTTTCAAATACCCTCAATCCTATTTTCAAAGACCTCTCACGGCATGCAATGATGACGATTGCTCCGATCACAATCACTCAAGTTGCACCAGTGTAGCAAAAAGACCCAGACATAGCTAAGGGAAGTAACTCTTGACAAATCGAGGGTGTCTGCTCGACAGAACTGGATCGTCGAACCGCAGATATCGAAAAATAAGCCATATTGAATAGCTGCTTTATTAATTCTGAAACTAAAAAAAAATTGACGGCATCAAAGACTTTTTAAGTTGTCAATGACTTAACAAATTTCACAGACCAAAGCCAATTTTCAAAGACTTGAAAATGGCACTCCATTTCTCAAAGACTTTCAAAGACCTTCAAAGACTGTGTGAACCCTGTCTTAGTTGATTTTAGTACAAAACAAGCTGAAAAAAGCAAAATACCGGAAATGTTCGCGATCGGAGAGAAAATCACTCGGCCGCGGCCGCCAAGTTGCAACTAGGCGCCATCGCGATCAATTTTCACTTCAATTTCCGTTGAAAAATTCAAAATTCTCACATCGTATTTTCCATTGATAATATAATCTAAATTGACTCATTTCAAGCCCTGATTACAATCTCTACCATCAAAAAACTGCCTGGAAAGTTCTTCGAATCGACAGTAAAAGCCTGGCTGCCATTTGCATGAAGCTCAGTCTGACCCCGAAATAGATCGACCAAAATTTAAAAATTATTTCACGCCTTTAACCAATGAAAATGGTGGATTTTGATTAATCCTACTATCTATTTAATTTAATACTTACCAACACTCAAAACAACTGCATTAGCCTAAAACAACCTGGAACCTTACCCTAGCACATAGCTAAAACGAAAGTGGCCCCAAGGGACTGCACCCATACCGCAGGGAGCAGCGGGAGTGACTCCCCTTACTTCCGGGTATGACGCGCACCCTTGGGGCACCGGATATGTCATTCGTGTAATTTTACAGCCCCGCATCAGGAGGGAGGCTGGGAGGGAACATTTTTTGTTTTGAGTGTTGGTAAGTATTAAATTAAATAGATAGTAGGATTAATCAAAATCCACCAATCTAATTTAATCATACTATACCAACACTCAAAACAACTGCAGATTACCACCGTGGTGGAGGGTGATGCGTGCCAACTGACACACCAACAACCCCAAAAGCATACCAGTAAAAGAGGGGAAACACTCCTAAGAGAATCCCCCGAAAGATGTACAACATCCCTGAAAATATGCAAATAAATACCCCCAAACAGTCATGTCAATGATATACCAAAGAACACAGAGAAAAAACAGAGGCACAAAAAACACCGGAACTCACACTACAAGGAGACCGGGACCTGCGAAACGACCACCTTCTAGATGGAAAAGGAGTCGTCTTCGCCCTGAGCAGAGATATCCCTCAGGTAAAAACTGAAGAAAGGTGTTCTGCGACTACCAGAACGCTGAGGCCATAACCTTCACAAGAGGGACACCCTTGACTACCGCCAGGGAAGAGCTGATGGCCCGCAACTCGTGGGCGCGAATGGGGTTATCAGGTAACCTAACCAGCGAGCGGGCATAGGCCAACTTAATGAGGTCGAGGAACCAACGGGACACAGTACCCTTAGCCACATCGCTGCAGTACTTGGGATTAAAGGAGACGAACAGGCGACGTTTAGCCCTTCTGAAGGACTTGGTACGAGCCAGAAGAACGAAGAGCCCTAACGGGGCAGAGGAAGAAATCACGATCATCAGGACCCAGAACGGAGCGAAGACTCGAAAAAGAGGCCAAGGGAGAGGAAACATAACCAGACTGGTTCTTGCACGGAACTCCGGGAGAAAAGAAAGGGAGACAGACGAGAAGTCCTCCTCGAACTGACATCCTTGGTGAGACCTCTCAGAGCATGCAAACCACTGAGGCGACGGGAGTGGCGAAAGAAATGAGAAAAAACTGTCTTGAGAGTCAGAAGCTTAAGAGACAACGACTCCAGGGGTTCAAATTTGACCCAGAGAAAAACCAGAACCAAAAAGATGTCCCACTGAGGACACTGGACCGTTCTGGACGGGGCTTGGAGGCGCACAGCGTCCAGGAAGTGAGAAACTGGCAAAGCCGAGAGATTCCCCGTAAACTTGGAACCTAAAGACAACGAGATCGTGCTAATCAAGACCGCCCTATAACCTGACAAGGTTTGAGAGGAAGAGTTCCTAGTTCTAAGCAAGTGAGAGAGGAACTCCACGAACTGAACCGTTGAGGGACGAAGCGGGTCAAACTTTCTCTCCTGACAAAACGCAAACCAGGTGGCCCGGCGAAGATCATACAGATCGTTTGTAGACTTACGCCGAGAGGCGGCCAACAGATCCACGGTGCGCGTGGAAAACCCCTGAGAGCGAAGGCCTAGTCGGACAGCCGCAATGCGACCAGGTTTAGCCTTGAAGGGCAAGGGTGTCCGACCCCGCTTCTTGACTGAAGAAGAGTGGCGGGAGTGAGATTGAGCGGAAGAGGACCGTCTTGCGCCATGTCGAGGAGCTCTGGGAACCAATGGCTCCTGGGCCACATTGGTGTGACGAGAATCAAGTCCGGGTGCTCCCGAAGGACTTCTTCAACACCCGGGGGATTAGTGCCATCAGAGGGGAGGAATACAACGGCATGCACTTCAGGAAGAAGTGCGAGAAGTGGTGGCGTACAGCTTAGCGGTACGGTAGCACCTAAGGCCATGGAACTCATACTGAAGAAGACAAACTCCGCATCGAGTCACCTAGAGCAGCCAAGGCCTGATACATTACGGACTATGAGTGGCCGGACCGGGCCACTACACACTGCTACGCCCTTTCGAACTGGAAAATATCGATCGAAGGGGCGAGTCTGGGTCAGAAAACAAACTGGACAAGACTAGTTCAGAATGTCGGGCAAGCAAAGGACCGATGGCGGGATAGAGACAGCTAGTACTAGGATGAAAATCCGCAAGAGCAGCAGATTCAGCCTCTGACCTAGCAAACTGAGAAACCACGGTACGAATGTGCGACTGCACTTCGTAACCAACTCTACATGCTAAGACCGACGAAAGGGACCCCCGTTGACTGGGTGAAAAACCAGCGGAGACAATTCGATCGGTAGGGAGGTAAAATAAAAATATAAAAACTGCCTATGAAGTAGGAACAGACAGCAACAGCAACATAGTTGCTATCGCATGACGTCAAATCGAACCAGATGACGCGGAAAAGTCCCCACCGAAAAGGAAAACATGTAGACAAAAAGCGAAACAGTGTGCAAACGTGACGATGACACACCTCGACCTAAACCATAAAAAACGGTCGGAACGAGACGCCGAAGACCAAAAAGGGGGGGGGCCTGAAGGAAGGCAAAAATCACCCCGTCGAACAACTTTAGGTTGAAAGCTGTGCCGTTCGGTGATCTGACGGCTGAGAAGGGAAGATCATGCTAGCCGGACAGTTAAAGCCAGATCGGGACGGAACCAGTCCGAAACAGGATGACTGGAACGGCCGAACGAGTCAACAGGTTGAACAACTCATGGTTGAAACCGTGAAAGAAGGAGTGCGCACTCTGACTTCTCTCTGCAAGGGCCTATGTATACCCAGGCCAGAGGAAGGAGCTCCGAAGAAGAACAAAAAACCCTTTAAACGGCCTAAGAGATCGCCGGCCAATTAGAGTCAGAATGGGCCGAAAACGGTCGGGAATTTTTGATAAAACCGGTTGACAGGACCGGTTGAAAAAGTCGGGAATAGAAACCCGGACTGGGATCGTTCACTCGCGCCCGCGCCCTTCAAGAGAAGGTCCTCCACTTCCTCTGGAGGATCTCCAACGGACAGGATCGCCGTTTCTTGGAAGGCTCGGCCTCCTGTTGCCACGAGAAGACTGGGAAGGGGGGCCTCAAGGCCTTGAACTGGGGAGGAGGCCTAGAGGAGTATCCCACACTCCTAGAGCGGGACGCGAAGTACCCCGGACGAAATGGTTGGGACGGGGCTGGTTCAACAGGGCCCGATAGATAGCCTTCTGGCTATCAGCTGACTTCCCCTTTGAAGAGGACTCGAGAACTGGGGGAACCGATTCTTCCCCTAACAAGCCCGACTCCGGAAGGGGAAGAGAGCGCAAAACGCTCCTTTTCCCTGGACGAAAGAGACCTGTTCTGCGCCAGAAAGAATCCCGGGCCAAGGCACAGGTTTGAACCTTCAAACCAGCCGTGACATCAGAGAGGCTCTGTAGCACATTGCCCAAAAGGGCTAGAGAGACTCCAACGGAAGCTTCATCCACCTGATCAAAGAACTGAAAAACCGCCGGTGAATCAGAGGCTGAATTGCCTAGAGACTCCGCCAAGGTTTGCACGAGAGAGGTGGCCATGCCACAAGCCCTGAGAGAACCAGACAGAGATTCCTCGAGAGACTTGAACGTGACGGGAGGAACAGCAGCAGGACCCCAAGGACTCCACCTCCTCAGAAGGGTTTGGAGACGGAGGGGAAGGGCAGGTATTCCGTCGGTAGGGGGACGAAAGGTCTGAATCCAGGTACCAAAAAGGAACCGAACTGAGACGAGGCCGGCTGAGAACGCCCCAGATTAGCCTCAGCAATCTGTTTCAACGAAAGGACCTTGCCGGTCCTCAACGTGAACTCCGCTTTAACCACCAAATCCTCCGGGAAGGAGGGGGCTTGGAGAGTCAAGGAGCTCTTGGCCTGCAGAAGAGAGCCAACCGCGTGATCAGTGGCGGACTCCTGATGGGAGGAACGCACAGGTACCACGTAAGGGCACGATCGAGACAAAATCTTGAGAAGATTCTGAACCGAGGACTCAGTGAGAGAGTGAGGGACCTCCGACTGAGGGTCCAGTTCCATGTCTGACTCAAAGTCGGACTGAAACTCAGAGAATTCCCTGGAGGGGTCTGGCCGTTGAAGCTTCTGATAAGGGCGGCCCAAGAGTCAAACACCACCGGAGGCCATGCCTGGCAGAGGGCTCTGCCGGTAGGGAGTGAGAGGATCACTGAACACCGGCCGGAACCGGGAGAACGTGGCGTCCTCCGTGCGAGCGGGACATTCCCGGTTGACCCAAACCGGAGGAACGAACCGGAAATTCATCATCGGAATTTTCCGGTTCTAGGCGAACCCTTTCCCGGTATGTCCGCGTTGGCCAAGCAACCGGGAGACAACCGGATGATTACCGGGTAAACACCGGGAGAACCGGAGGAAACGGTCTCGCAACCGGGAAAGGCAAATAACCGGTTGCGGTGGGAAAGCCAAGAGGCTCCAACCGTGCCATCCCCCGGTATGTCCGCGTTGGCCAAGCAACCGGGAGACAACCGGGAGAAACCGGATGAAACCGGGTAAGCACCGGGAGAACCGGAGGAAACCGTCTCACAACCGTGAGAAGCGAATTTCCGGTTGCGGTGGGACTGCCAAGAGGCCCCAACCGCGCCAGTGCCAGGATCACTGGAGAGCCATCCCCCGGGAGGGGGGTATGGACTCTTATCGGTATTGAAGGTGCCCCGCACCGACCGATTTGACTGTCCTGGTAACCTCTCCCTCGAACTGAGTGGAGGATTTGAGCCCGGACTCAGGAAAGGGAACAGGCCGTTCCCGATCCTGGAGGTACCTCCCAGGTACCACCGTTTGTCCGCGTTGGCCAAGCAACCGGGAGACAACCGGGAGAAACCGGATGAAACCGGGTAAGCACCGGGAGAACCGGAGGAAACCGTCTCACAACCGTGAGAAGCGAATTTCCGGTTGCGGTGGGACTGCCAAGAGGCCCCAACCGCGCCAGTGCCAGGATCACTGGAGAGCCATCCCCCGGGAGGGGGGTATGGACTCTTATCGGTATTGAAGGTGCCCCGCACCGACCGATTTGACTGTCCTGGTAACCTCTCCCTCGAACTGAGTGGAGGATTTGAGCCCGGACTCAGGAAAGGGAACAGGCCGTTCCCGATCCTGGAGGTACCTCCCAGGTACCACCGGATGATTGCCTGACAGACTGGCCAGTCTGGTGACAGAGGAGTCACCTCTGTCACTAGGCAAGCTCCCCGGAGGGGAGCCTCTCTGTTCCGTAAACATCAAGCCCACAGGACGGAAACCAGAGGTGGAAAGGGATTGCCTATCCCTGTTGAGGTCGACGCTGGTCTTAGCGGACAAGGGCCTCCTGGAGGCAAGCCTGTGAACAGAAGAAGGAGAGAGGGCTGCGCCAGTGACAGTCTCACGTTAGAAGAGACAACTGGCGGCACCCTCTCTGGCCTAATCATAGAACCGAAATAGGAGGAAGATTCTGTCGATGCGAAAGGGAGAACCCTGAAACCCGAAGAGTCCAAGTGACGTAGTACAAAGCCTGCGAGTCCAACGGAAAAGGAGGAGCAGAAACCTCCGAAGGGAGAGAAACTGGAATGGGCTCCGAAACCGGTTAGGCCGGTGTAACCGAAACGGACTGTGACTGGACGTTAGACGTAGGATTTGTGAGAGGATTTAGACGAAAACTTCTTGTAGAAGATTAAGAGAACCTGCCCAAAGGGTCCCTAGTGAGAGAAGAAGAGTCAACTGACTTGGAAACAGAAAAACAACCGAAGCAGAAACTGCTTTGCCCGAGTGTTTTGAAACCGAGGGGTGCAAGAAGCCATAATGGCTGACGCCACCCCGAAAACGAACAACAGAGTGAACGAAATAATTTTTCAACTAAAACGAACACCAAGAAATGACAATGAAATAATATCGATAGGATGACTAACAGCCTTCCCAAGAAACTGAATAGAACAAAGCTATGCACGGAACGAACCCACCAGATAGACAAGAGTCAGAAAAGGCGGAGCAGGGTAGGCCCAGGTGTGGTAGAAAGGCTGGAAAATTTAAGAATGACATATCCGGTGCCCCAAGGGTGCGCGTCATACCCGGAAGTAAGGGGAGTCACTCCCGCTACTCCCTGCGGTATGGGTGCAGTCCCTTGGGGCCACTTTCGTTTTAGCTATGTGCTAGGGTAAGGTTCCAGGTTGTTTTAGGCTAATGCAGTTGTTTTGAGTGTTGGTATAGTATGATTAAATTAGATTGGTGGATTTTTATTAATCCCTACTATCTATTTAACTTAATACTTACCAACACCTGAAACAATTGCATTAGCGTTAAGCGACCTGGAGCTATACCATAGCATATAGAAAAACGAAAGTAGGCATCTGGCCTTGACCCCTAGCCGGATGTGGGGCGGGAGTGATCCCCCCTTACCGGTCTAGCAGTGGCTAGGCCAATGAGCGCCTACTTCCGCCATTACGCAATTTTACAGGAAGCATCTTTATTAGTGAGGGAGGATACAAGGGAGGGTACCTCGTTTGTTTCAGGTGTTGGTAAGTATTAAGTTAAATAGATAGTAGGGATTAATAAAAATCCACCAATCTACTTTAACCATACTGTACCAACACCTGAAACAATTGCAGATTACCAAAGTGGAGGAGGGTAGATGCTTCAATACCCCCAAACCACAGAGTGAGAGCAAGAACCTGGGAGCTTTTTTCCCACGAACACTCTTCTGAAAAACAGAACCCCTGTACTCCCTTTTTTCCTCTTAGACAACTAGGTAATCCTAGGCCAAAGAGTTGGGGAAAAAGGGGGGGTGGGGTGTGTGTGCCCCAATATTGCCCCAAAACATCATTGCAATGATATACCCACTAAAAAACAACATAGGGGGTGGCTGATGGGAGCTTGTCCCCGTACTCACTGGTTTTAGAGGGAGACGGAGGTCTGGGCGACAACTACCTTCTTGATCGTGAAGGAGTCGTCGTCGTGCTGCGTGGAGATGTCCCGCAGGTAGAAGCTGAGGAAGGTGTTGAGCGACCTCCAGTAAGCGGATGACATTATTTTAACCATGGGCACCCCCTTAACCAGAGCGAGCGAGGCGCTGATTGCGCGGAGCTCGTGGACCCTGACAGAGCCAGATGGCAGGCTAACTGGAGACTGAGAATAGGAAAGCTTGATACAGTCTAGCAACCATCTAGCAACCGTGTTCTTTGAAACGTCCTTAGTGTACTTAGGGTTGATAGAGAGAAACAGTCTCCTTCTAGAACCCCTAAAACCCTTGGTTCTGGAGAGATAGGACCTGAGGGCGCGGACCGGACAAAGGAAGCGGTCGGCGTCATCTGGACAGAGGATAGTCCTAAGACTGGGGATGGAGAGGAGAGGTGACTCGACATCGCCGGGTTGATTTTTGGCCCTGAACTCGGGCAGAAAGCAAAGAGAAACCGACGAAAAATCCCCGGCGAACTCCACGTCCCTGGGGAGTCCGCTAAGGGCGTGGAGGCCACTGACCCGTCTGGTCGATGCCAAAGCAATCAAGAAAACCGTCTTGAGAGTGAGGACTTTGAGGGAAAGGGAAGAGAGAGGTTCACAACGATCCCTTAAATAATTCAACACAAGAAACACGTCCCACTGAGGGACCCGGACAGTCCTCGCCGGGGCCCGTAAACGCACCGCGTCCAGGAAGTGGGAAACCTGCGGAGCGGAAAGCTTAGAGGTTCGGTCAAACCCCAAAGCTAACGAAATGGTGTTGATGAGAGAGGCCCTGTAGCCAGAAAGGGTCTGAGCAGAGAGGCCCTTAGTTCTGTGCAGATGTGACAAGAACTCACAAACTGGACTGTGGAAGGGCGCAGCGCGTCAAATTTCTTGCGCGCGCAGAAAGAGAACCATGCCTTCCAGCGCAAATCGTACAAGGCATTGGTGGATTGGCGCCGAGAGGTCAGCAGAAGTTCCACGGTTCTCGAAGAGAAGCCCTGTCGCCGGAAACCGAGTCTTATAGTTTCCATGCGGCCAGGTTTAGCCTGAAAGGGTTTGGATGGCCTAGACCGCTCCTTGGCTGGAGGAGGGTCTTGGGTGTGAGCCCCAGCATGAGGGGGCCGTCCCTGGCCAGAGCCAGCAGTTCTGGAAACCAGTGTTGAGTCGGCCAATGGGGCGCGACGAGGATCATGTCTGGTCTTTCCAGGAGGCACTTGGTCAAGACTTTCGTGAGCAACGCAGTCGGGGGGTAGGCGTAAACCGACATCCCCGACCAAGACATCGCAAAGGCGTTGCGGGCCAAGGCCTGAGGGTCCCTGACTGGGGACACGTACAGAGGTAGACGATTGCTGTACCTCGTGGCAAAGAGATCCACCATGGGCTTGCCCCAGCGTCTCCAGACTGGGGTCAAGGCCCGATGCGCAATCGTCCACTCCGTTTGAAGCACCTGATGAGAGCGGCTGAGTTGGTCCGCCAGAACATTGAGTTTTCCCGGGACAAACTCCACTGACAGGGAGATCCCGTGGCTGTCGGCCCAAACCAGAGTGTCCTCCGCCGTCAGAGACAGGGAGGCTGAGCGGGTGCCCCCCTGACGATGGAGGTACGCCAAGCTGGTCGAGTTGTCTCCGCAGACCGTGACCTCCTTTCCCCGAATCGCGGGGAGAAAGTGGATCAGGGCCAGCCGGATGGCTTCCAACTCGAGCCAGTTGATATGGAGACGTGTTTGTGGCTCTGTCCACACGCCCGAGGTTTCTTCCGTCTCCATATGGGCTCCCCACCCGCTTAGGGAGGCATCCGTGTGGATGAACAGCTGGGAACCCAAACGACTGATTGGGACCATGCTGTTCATCCAACACGGGTCGGTCCAAGCCATGACCGCCTTCCGAAACCAATCCCCCAACGCGACCTGCTGGTCGAAGTGGGATGGGTCCAGGATGCGCGCCGTCAACTCCCGTTGCAGTGGCCTTTTGCGCACTCTGCCCAACGGGAGGAGCTCCGCTACCGACTCCATGAGGCCCAAAAGGCTGAGGAGTCGGCGAAACGTGGCCGACTTCGCCTCTGAGAGGTCGGCCACGAGACTGACAATGGCTGAAAGCCTGCCCTCGGACGCCGTGACCGTAAAGTTCACGGTGTCGAAGCACATGCCGAGATAGGTGAAGGTCTGAGAGGGGGTCAGATCTGACTTCTTGGAGTTGATGCGGAACCCCAGCCGAAGCGAGAGGTCCGCAAGAACTCGGGTGTGGTCGAGCGAGAGAGCGCGAGAGGATGCGAGTAAAAGCCAGTCGTCGAGAAAGACCTTTAACTGCAGCCCCTGCGAGCGGGCCAGAGCGGCCAGCTCTCTGGTCACCTTGGTGAAGATCCAGGGGGCCAGAGAGAGACCGAACGGTAGGGCGTTGAATTGGAAAGTTTCTCCCTTCCAGACGAAGCGGAGAAACTTTCTGCGGGAAGGGTGGATGGACAGATGGAAGTAAGCGTCTTGCAAGTCCACTGAGGTTGCCCAGTCCCCTGGACGTATGAACGAACGGACCGTGGACGGAGTTTCCATCTTGAACCTGGTTTTGTGAAGAAACTTGTTCAGCGGAGACAGATCCAGAACAGGGCGGTAACCGCCCGACTTCTTCGTGACCGTGAAGAGACGCGAGTAGAAACCGGGTCCTGGAAGAGGGACCCGGGAGACTGCGCCCTTGACGACCAGAGAGTCGACTTCCTGTTGCAGTATCGCCAACCGTACTGGGTCTGCCGGGGGGGAGAAAGCGATCGGTTTTGCCGAGAGTGGCGGTTCTAGCTCGAAGGGGAACCGATACCCTTCCCGCACGACGCCGAGAATCCAGGCGTTGTCGACAAGCGAGCGCCAAGCGGGATACGCCTGAGACAGGGCATCCACGCTGGACGCCACGACGCCTGCCGGTTCCTGGCAGCGCGCGGGCTCTACCGAAAAGACTGTTGCGGCTTCCCGCCGGCCGGTCGGGAAGAGCCCCTCGTAGAGGGGTTGCGAGGGCGGTAAGGACGGTGACCTCCCGTGTGCCTAGCCACGTACTGAGAGGACTTGGAGTCCTGAGTCCTCGGGAAGATTGAGCGCTTTCTGCGCTCCAGGGACCGACCCCCTGGCCTGAACCGAGCAGAGTGCGATTCCGAGCTCTGCCTGGCCTGCTTGACGAGCAGAGCCAACATGGCCTCGTGGCCGTCCTGAGCCTTACGCTCCGAAGACAGCTTGATCACCGAGCCGAGAGCTTCCTCCCCGAAGAGGCCCGAAAGGGGAAGAGGAAGGGAACGGAGTTGCTCTTTCTCCCTTGCCGAGAGGGTTTTTGCCTTCGCGAGAAAGCTGTCCCTTGCGATCGCGGAGGTTTGGACCTTGAGGGAGGCGAGGACATCCGTAAGACTCTGGAGAGCCTCACCGAGCGCGGCGAGAGAGACTCCCACAGCCGGTTCGTCGACTTGCTCGAACAAGCGAAAGTCCATCGGGGACCGAGAGGGAGCAGAGCTCCCCAAGGAGTCCGAAGCGGTTTGAGCGAGAGAACTCGCGACCCCGCAGCCTTTGAGAGCGTCCGAAAGAGCTACTTCGAGGGTCCTGAAGGAGGAGGCCTTGAGGGTGAAAGAGTGACATCCTTCCGAACACTTGAGTCTGTCACTCTCTACCCCCGAGGGTTTTGAGAAACGGGCGAAAGGGAGATAGTCGTCATGGAGACCCAGAACCGTCCGGAACTGGGGAACCAAGAAAGAGCCGGAGGACGAAGACTCTTCGCGACTGCGCACAGAGTGGCCTTGAGCGAAGCGCCTGTCGTCCATCAGCCTTCCTGTACGCAACGATTCCTCCGCCCGGAGAATAGACTCCTGGAGGCAGGAGGGAGGCTGAAGGAAAAGATGGTCTTTCCCTTGCTGGAAAGAGCCAGCCGACTGGCCTGTGGCCGAGGCCGAGACGGGAGCGGAGAGGCGGACCACATCCGGGCACGCCCCGCCGATCACGTCCAGGAGGGCCTGGTTGGAAGAGTCCCGCACAACTGGAGGGTCGACGGGTGAAGCTGGAGGAGGAAGATTGCGAAAAGATTCCCTGATGGCTTTGAGAAGACGTTCGTCAAATGCCGGAGGAGAACGTGTCGGAGACAAAGAAGCCTCCGAGGATCCGTGGTTCATGGGTGAACCCGGCCGAGAGAGGCCTAGATCTGGTTCCCCAACGGAAGACTGTGGGGAGAGGGCTCCATCCTGCCCGCGGCCCGGGGAGCCAGGGAGGCCGAGGCCTCCCCGGTGACCCGCCGGGGGAGGCCCATCCTGTCCGCGGCCTGGAGTGCCGGGGAGGCCGCGGCCTACTAGGCCACGGCCCCCGAGGCCTCCTACCGAGGGAGGCCCGGGCCTGAGGGAGGCCCGGTGGGGGAGGCCCGAGGGAGACGGAGAGGCCGAGCGGGGCCGCTTGCCACCACGGTCGGCCGACCGGGGGCTACGGTGGCCCGAACGGCGGTAGGCTGCACTGGCGGGGAGGCCTTCGTCCACCGGCTCCGGGTCCATCCGGAGCCGAGGTGTAGGGCCTCCAGGCCTGGAATAGACTCGACCGGTGTCCCCACCGTTGGGGGGATCACCGGGAGAACCTCTCGGACAGAAGCCCGCGGCCAGGGCGAAGCGTCCATGAGAGGCACCCTTCATGCCGTCGGAGACTTTCCGACGACGAGGGGGTGTTAGCCGGTAGGCCTCGGGCTCCCCGGCCGGGGAGGTGTCGAGAGGCCTACGGCCTTCCG
Source organism: Phymorhynchus buccinoides (assembly GCA_017654935.2). Lineage (NCBI taxonomy): Eukaryota > Metazoa > Mollusca > Gastropoda > Neogastropoda > Raphitomidae > Phymorhynchus > Phymorhynchus buccinoides. The sequence goes on along the minus strand of CM065706.1, from coordinate 18,856,643 downwards.
GGCTCGAGTTCCCTTCGAGACACCGGGATGTCTGCCCGAGGCCCCAGTCGTAAGACCTCGACCTATGGCCACTCGGGGCGACAGACATGCGCGGCTGCGACTTATCCCACGAAGTTGAAGTCGAAGCCCGGGTAGAGGTGGTGGCCTTGGTGGAGAGAGGCCTCCTGTCTGAACAGAAAGGCACAACCGGACCTAAAGACGAATCTGGCCGGGAGGCCTTACACTTCGGTGGTGAGAATGTGAAACCCGACAACACTGGGACCGAAGAGGGCCTAGGAGGCCCACACGGTGAAGACTGAGAATGAGAGCGCTGAGACTTCGAGTGCTTGGACCTCGATTTGTGAGAAACTGAACGGATGGATTTATCCGAAGATTCCTTAGAACGGAAACGGCCTGCTTCGTCCCTAGGAAGAGGAGAATGGACCACGGGGTCAACCTGAACTTTAGGAGAAACATTCGAGTTTGAGCCAGAAGTGGCCATATCGTGTGCGTGCGCGCGTGCACTGGAGCACGGCGAGTGAGCGACGCGACAAAGAAAATTATATCTCAAGTTCTAGAAAAGAGAGAACTATCAAAACTGAGTCAATCGAGACTCAGATACACCCTATGTCCGATGATAGGAGGAAATGGAACAAACCCACCTAGTTAGAGTGCAATAGAAGAAAAAAGTCAGAGTGCTGGTAGCCCAGGTCTTGCCATGAACGCTGGAAAATAGTAATGACGGAAGTAGGCGCTCATTGGCCTAGCCACTGCTAGACCGGTAAGGGGGGATCACTCCCGCCCCACATCCGGCTAGGGGTCAAGGCCAGATGCCTACTTTCGTTTTTCTATATGCTATGGTATAGCTCCAGGTCGCTTAACGCTAATGCAATTGTTTCAGGTGTTGGTACAGTATGGTTAAAGTAGATTGCAGCATTTAATGCATGTGACGTCAAGCACAACCCCTTTTTTGATGACGTAGTGTGTTAGGTACACAAGTATTCAACGATTGGCCGCTATATGAGGTGCTTTGTGATGTCATGTGGGCTTCCCGGAATATTCTGGGAGCCGCTATTGGCTCTGGGGGGGGGGCTATCCGGATCATTCCGGGAACAGCGCTACTAGGGTTTTAAGTTCAATCTTTTTTTGCCGTGTTAATTTTCTATTTACCGTACTGCCGTACTGGGGCTCAAAATCATGCACAAAATACGGAAAAATCGTATGGGTAGGCAGGTCTGGAAGAAGCTCAAGTAGGATGTATCTGTAATGCTAAGGAATTCCACACTTAGCTGGCTAAATTCACAAGCACACACTTTTGCAAATCAGATATGCGTCCAATTAAACATGCAACAATTTATAACCACTGTAAACTCTCCTGAGAACATGCAAACACTTGTAAAAGCATAATACAAACTATAAATTGATATATAATCTAATCATTGCACAAACACACAAACAGACACAGAGACACACATACAGACACAGAGACACACACATACACAACATCTCACCAATTGAGGCATTTGATCACAGGCCAATTCCTCATTTGCATCCAGAGTGAAAGAAGCGTTGACCACAGAGTTGGATGGTGTGTAGGCAACAAACCACCATACTTGTGTACCGCCCACTGTCAGTCTGAAACATAAGCATGTACAAGCTATTCACCAGTGCCAATGACTTCCAAGTAGCAAGGAGGCAAATGTATTCTAGAGAACTGAGCTGGAATTTATGACTGAAAAGCCTTGCCCATGCAACCTCCCCACTCTCTCAGCCAAGAAGTTGTTAGGACAATTGGCGTTGGAAAAAGTCACTGTAACCCATCAGCCCCGTTGCTGCTTCTGGGTTATGTGTGCAACAAAGTGTTAACGTCTCTTCCAAAAGATGAGGCTTAGTGGAGAGTGAGAAGAAAACTGCTGATGCTGAAGATCAACCCAAGCACTGTTGCTAATAAGGCAAACATGTTAATTTCAGAGTCACCCTTAGTCCAAAGTGCCAGCCCAAATCAAACACAATGCAATAACCACCCAATAAAAGAATAAGGGTGTGTGCACATAATATACACAGAAACCCATACGCAATTTAACAAATCTGGATGTAAAAAAATATGAAGGGGTGCATATATTCATGCACAAACCCACCCACATTATAATCCATCCGCATATCATTTTACTTCCAATATATCAAAATTACCTGTATACTAACATTAAAGTGTTGTCTGTCATGTCTCAAGTGTCATACCTCAAGTTATCTAATGAATCATTCTTTGGGTTTTGCTGTTACCAAATAAACAAGATGTGATTCAAACAAACACAGACATAAAAAAATATTATTTTTTGTCAATGCTTCAAAACAAAAGTAGGATCCAATGTTTTCATAGCAACAGGATTCATTTCCTTTTCTTAGAGGAGGAAGTGAGAATCTGCAGTCACAAGAGTTATTTCCGCTATTGACTAAGCATGAGAGACACACCTGAATGCCTTGGCTCAAATTTATAATTGTGTGGGGCTGCTGTCAGAAGTGTTCCTCTGCCAGCTGTGGCGGTCAGCCACACACACTTACATTGAACTCCTTTCAAGTATTTGAATATTTCGTAATTTATTTGTCTTTATATTATGTAATATGTGGCTTTTATTAAATCTTATGCATTAGTTTGCTTCAATCATATTGTCAAGCTAATTATTTCTTTAATTTAATCTGTTAATATCTATTGAATTGCAACGGTTTGAAATAACCTAATTATTGTTATGCAAAGTATAATCTTAAGTATTTACAAATAATATCATTTTCATGCGAATTTTCATCAATGAGTTGTCAACTAATTATAGGTGTTACGCAATTGAAAATAACACTGGTATGTCATAAAATCATGACATTTATTTGGCACTTTAATGAAGCTGCCCATTCTCACTCTCAATCATGGTGTGGTCTTTGACTTGTGACCAAAAAGGTTTGTGTGGATGCAAGAAACACAAAACCATTTATGACGATAGCAGCATACCTTAATGATAGAGGCAAGTAGAAACACTTACACATGTCCATTATTTAAGCAAATCCACAAAATCCTCCTAACAAAGGCAATCAAGATGGATTAATGAAACTTTGTTCACCATAATAATAATAATAATAATAATAATAAATAAATAAATCTTCCATAGCGCTATTTTCCTGACACAGCAGGAAACACCGCGCTTTACATGGAATTTAATTTTTTTTAAAATACATGTACTTAAAATTATTTAGAAGAAAAAAAAAATCACTTTATCACACTCACACAACTCACATTTAAAATACCTACATACAACACAAATTATTTGTAAGGTTGACTGACAGTGGATGGACAGACAGAAATTAACAGAGATATTTTCTGTAAAGATGCGTCTTCAGGCCAGTTTTGAAAGAATTAAGACAGAGATGGAGAGCTGCGGAGAGAGAAATAGAGATTGTTCCAGATGTGTGGTGCTTGGAAACGAAAAGAACTGTTTCCAACTGTTTTGTACTTGGTGACAGGTTTGCAGAGAAGTTTTAGGTTGCTTGATCTGAGGTTAAATTCTGGTATGTAGGCAGAGAGGAGAGAAGAGAGGTAGTCAGGAAGAGTGTCTTCGAAATAACAATAGGCAAGAGTGGCCACTTTATAGTCGACTCTTGCGTCAACAGGGAGCCAGTGCAGCTGTCTCAGCACTGTCTCACCATTATCACTATATAGAGAATAAAAGTAACAGCTGATCATACTGACCTAACAGACATGGCATATTGCACAAGGCCAGGGAGGAACCTGGTGGGGGGCACACCTCCATCCCCTGTTAGTGTGACCACCTCCTCTCCTTCCCCGCCAACCCAGTTCTCTGGGCCCGAGGCCACACGCACGGTGTACGCGTTACGGTTGTCATAGCCAAACCACGCTGTTATTCTTCCTTCATTGTCCTCAGTGTAGCAACGAAACACCGGTCGCAGGGGCATTAACTGGGCAGAATTGTCTGGGTTGTCTCCCTGCTCACGGTACTCCCCTTGATTCTCAATGCAGTGTATGCTGCAGTGGCCCTCGCCCACAAAGTCTGGGACAAAAAGTGTTTCAAAGAAAAGCATTTATTATGGGCAGGATTGACATGGATCTGAACACAGGCACAACTTGGATTCTCAAACAGTATTCTTGTCCTCTTTGTCTCACAACCATAACCACATTATACACTTTTTGGAAGACTAAGCAATCTATCACAAGTTCTGTGAAAATACATGATAAAGACATTTCATGGTAGATGTAACAAATATGTAATCAAGAATACTTAAATGTTAAATACAACACTATGAAACAGTTCTCAGTGTACAAATTTACAAATACTTAAAGCATGTTTAAAAATACACAGAACAAACCTCTTTTGAGGCAGATTACTCAGATGAGCACAAAGAAAATCCAAGGCTGTTCAGGCCTACACTTTTCTCCCCCCAACTCCCTTTCAAGCCAGTTTTCAGACAACCACACAGACACAAACATTCGCAAACCAAGCTGTAGACCTTACCATAACTTATCAAAATTAATTCATAACTTTTTTTTAATAGAAAAGCTGCTCACAGTATGCACAAGCAGATAAAGCAACACAGGCGAAAATGCAAGATCCATGAAGGATGTTAAAACAAACAGACAAACAATCAAACACTGACGGGTGTCACACTGTGTGCAGGTAGGCGCTCTCCATCCAGGAACACACTCCTCACAGCTGGCGCCCGTCCAGTGGCCTCTGCTAGTGTCCTCATAGCATGCACAAACATCACCACCTGCACCAATATAGTCCACAAAAGTGAGGAATTGCAACACTCAAACACTCTCAGAGATGTATCTAAAAGAGAGGAAAAGTGGTGTAATTGTGATTATAAAAATAAAGACACAGGAACATACCAAAAAATAACAAAGAATTAAAAAAAACACTAGAAAGCATAACAGGCTCACATTAACAGGTATGAGAAACTTAACCCTTTCATCGCCACTGTCGCCTCTTGGCACCACAATGATTTAACACCCATGTCACTGAAAGGCATCAAATGAGGGTCTGGTATCCAGTGACCCTATGTTCTTAATTTTGGGAAGTAAGGATATGTCCTATGTTATGCATGTTACAGAGGAATCCCCGATATTGCAGACAGAATCTTTTCTCTACCCAGGCAAGTGTAATGGAAAGTTTTAGCTAAAAAATGGCTGGCGTTGAAAGGGTTAAGGAAATATAATACCAACAATGGCACAGCTAAAGAAAACTGCATGTGACTCTGACAATCAGTATATAATATCACGCCTTAAATATAAAGACAACAGTTTGCTTTGAAACTTTTTAAAGTAAAAAAAGAAAGAAATGGCAATTCAAGTAACTGAATTTTTACTGAAAACTGGTTCTTCTTCTTGTTCCAATTACTGGACAGGGCCCTATCGTGGGCATTTGAAGTCCAACTAACTGGTCACATTAGGCAGTTAAGTAGCATTCTTGTGAAATTCTACAACTGTTAAACTCGACTAATTATGACAGTCTGAGTCACCCATAAGAATCTGTTCCACACTTTAACCAATGCTGAAAACAGCCCTATTTTCAATTTTGTTATCTGCAAATAAAACCATGGGCAAAATCCACATGCAAGACAAAATCTTTTGGCAGAAAAGCGGAACATGCTTAGCTCTTTTCTCAGACCTTTTTCTCAATTTTGTTTTCTGCAAATAAACTGAGGCAAAATCCATTATTTTCGCCAAGAAGAGAAGATAATCTATTGGACAGAAAGAACAACCTGTTCAGTTCCTTTCATCATCAAATGATCTCTCTTCGGTCTTTAATGTGGATATGGAATCTGATGACATATGTGGTTACACACCTCTTTGCATCTCTCTAAGAACTATAAGAACAATTTGTTTAAAACCCAGCTCAAGACAAACTTTAGGGAAACACAAAGAACACCAACTCTGGAGATGGCGTGCCACCCCATAGCCCAAACGTGGACAAGGCCTTATACCTGGCGTGCTGGCCTCGCCATGGACGCAGCTAACGCTGCAGTGGGTGTCTGAGCCGATGTAGTTCTCCTGGCAGCGGTCACAGGACTCCCCTTCAAAGTGAGCCTGGCACACGTCGCACGCCGCACCATCAAAGCCATGATGACACACACAGCCAGGCACAGAGCCGTTGACTGCTACGATGCAATCACCTGGTCAAAGTGAAACACTGCATTTCTAGCACTGTGCTTGTAACATAAAACCATAGAAATAAAAGTCATTAAACACTACAATTTATCTCCCTATAGCCCTAATGTGGAACAATTGCATTTTACATTTCTATGTGTGTCAGTTGCGTTGTTTTGTCAGTCATGTCTAACCATGACCTCAGATAGCAGAGGGGGCAACAGCTTGGCTGGGAGATTAATTTTATAGACTGTGCATGTGGCTTTGTTCTATTATAAAGTACCAAACACTTTGAGTCAATATTGCTAAAAGTGCAAAAAAGTTCTCTGAGGCAATTCCATCACTATTGTGTAAACCTGCCAACGCCTTTACTTCAATAAAGGCAGTTGTGAATAAAGACAATTGAGAATGTACCATGGCCACTGCAGTCGGGGGTGCCAGGGCAGACGAGAGTGGAGCAGTCGTCCCCTGTGAACCCAGGGTCACACACACAAATGGACTGCTCCCCAAGGCTAGTGCACTGACCGTGCCCGCTGCAGTCTGGATCACCTGGGGAAAAGATAGAGTGCTGCGAAAATTCCCTATCCACATAATGAAAATTCTACTACAACTATCACTCCTAAAAGAATCACACAGCTTCTGCTACTACTATCCAATGCTACAGCTACTGCTGCTACTACTACTATTGAAGTACTTCTTTAACAACTGAACAGTTAACTTTTTCGCAACACGCCGCTAGAATACTAGCAGCGCTCGAGTTTACCCTTCCCGAAGCGCGGCTAATATGTTAGCGGCGGGCAAAATGTCCCTGCGGACACGTTGCTATAATACTAGTTTACCCTTCCCGACGCGCTAGTATGTTAGCGGCGGGCAAAATGTCCCTGCAGACACGTTGCTAGAATACTAGTTTACCCTTCCCGACGCGCTGCTAGTATGTTAGCGGCAGGCAAACATGTCCCTGCAGACACGTTGCTAGAATACTAGCAACGCTACTTCCAAAAATAACTGTGACCAACGATTTGGTCGAATTCTAAACCAATAGTATTAGAGTATAAATTCAACCCTTTCTACATCATCTGACACCACAAGCCAAGTTTGTATCGTGATTTTTCATTGGTTAAATCAAACACAAAGACTCCAACCCTAAACATTTCGAAGCGCGAATTGAAGTCACTCTAGGCCTACTCAGTGACCGGCAACTTCGAGGCAGGCTAGTCGGCACGGCGAGAGCTGGAGAATTTGTTTTACAATAGAAGGCTCTGATGAAGAAAATGACGTTGATCATTATTATCTTGTTGGTGAAGAAAGTACACAAGATGACAATTTTTATAAATAACTTTCCTGAAATTGACGTAAGTGAAGAAGCCCAGTGTTTTGATTCAGAACTGAACAAAGCGTCAACAATGAACGGGTGCAGGCTCGGCGCAATTTCTTTCTTTCTCTCTCTCTCTCTCTCTCTCTCTCTCTCTGTGATTGTGTGTGTGTGTGTGTGTGTGTGTGTGTGTGTGTGTATGTGTGTGTGTGTGTGTGTGTGTGTGTGCGTGCGCGGGTGCGTGTGCATGTCTGTTTCATGTTTGCTCTTTCTGTGTTTGTTGCTTGTTTTCCTTCCACGATAGACTAGATAAAATGCCCATCTAAACAAATGTTCTTTTTTGAAAACCCATGCTCATTTGCATGCAAATAATAAGCACAAAAAAACAATCTTGACTTTCGAAACTTATATCATTAAAAGATCAAAGATAGTTCTACACCTCTGTGTAAAACTAAAGCCACCATTGGCTTCTCGTTTTTATAGATTTTTTTTTAAACTGCCCAAATCGGGTGTCCCGAGGGAATTTCCGTACCTAGCCTGTAGTGTTAGCGGGGAACACTGAGCGGCTGGAAGGGTTGTGTTGAAAGTGTTAATGCACTCAATCTTCTTAGAAGTCAGACTCTCAGACTGCTTAAGCAGTTCAAAGGGCAAATAATGGCAAACATTTAATTTTGTCCACATTGCATAAGTCAAACAAAGGAAACATGAAACATAGAATATGATTTCAACAATTTCAATGTTATGCAAACAAATAAACAAAAGGCCAAGCCGGTGAACTATTCATGGCAACCTAGTGATTGCAGAATGTCTCATGTGTCTAATTTTAACAATCATACATTCAGCAAATCAATAAAGGGAGAAAAGCCAAAACAACAAACTATCTGGGCAAGTCAGTAATCAAAACAGGTTTCTTGCTTGAAAATTTCTACAAATCTTATAAACATTCAACAAACAGATGGGCCAACAAAATTCTTAGCAACTGAGCAACTCGTAAAAATCTCAGGTGTCATAAATTATTTTAAAAAAATTATATAGCAAGCAAATCAATTACAACAAATTGATTTTTTTAAGCAGACCAACAGAATGCATTGTAAATTCAGTGAATGAGAAAAAGTCTCATTTGACACAATTTAAAGAATCTGAATACTTTTAGCGAACTAGGCCAAAACAAAAGATGAAAAAAATACCTACCTGGGCAGTTGAGTAACTGACAGAGGTCTCCCTTGTATCCCTGGTCACAGGCGCAGACACCACTGTGGCAGGTCCCTCGAGAAGAGCACTCTGTCTCACACCCAGGGTCTGAGTAGCAAGGCTGGCACTGGCAGACGTTGGAAAATGGTTCTGTCTGGTTGCCATGAACACAGGGTCGTTCACAGGCCAGGCCCATGGACTGATGGCAATCCACGCAGCGAGGAGGGAAGAAGTTGACGCCGTCACACCGCCCTGTACCCGCAGAAATCAACACCAGGGCTAAAACATTGTGTCAGTCATCTCCATCAAATGCCAAAAAGTACTATCACTTTTCTTGAATCATGTGGTCATTCCTGCTGGCATCCAACCATCAAAATATGCTACCGCTTGCCTGCCCAAAATGTCAATCTGCCTTGCTTAGTCCTTTTTACATAGGCCGTTTTGGCAGGCAACACTCATGTTGATTCATATTTTCAACTTCTTTAATCAAGAAATTTTACAAGAGCTAACAGATTCAAAAATAATTTAAATAGTTCCCCCTCCTGAAAGTTCCATGCTTGTAACTTCCTCTAATCTGTCACTCTCTTTGACTTGGCCTTTTCCATGTGCTTACTGTCATCTATTATCTTTCTGCCTTACTGGTCTATTCCCCTGCCTTTGTTCTAGAAACTTCTACAAAGATTTTCTCCAGTCGAAGACGGACATGCTGGGTCTAACTATTTCTTAGTTAGGTGTATAACAGCAACATGAAGCATCTGCACACATATGACAGAAAACTGAGCGACCGATGAAGAAGAAGAAAAGAAAGACAGAATTGCAGCTTTGCATTAAAATGGTTATATCCTGTTACCAGTTTAGGAAAGAAAGATCTTCTTCACACCATTGTTATGATCCCTCCCTTGAACTTTGTGATAACTACAAAGTAATGGTATAAGTACTGACGATTCACATTAGAGGAGTATGCGAGAAGAGCTAGGTGTAGAGTTTTAGACCTAATGAAAACTATGTGGAGTTTAGGAAATATGGACACGACTGTGTTTCTTAGATTGTTTGATGCCCAGGTAAAACCTATGCTTCTGTACGCCACGGAATTTGGGGTACGACTCAATATAAAGTAATTGAATCAGTACAATTATTTGCCTGCAAGAAGTTATTAAACGTAAGCATTAAAACACCAAACACGATGGTCTATGGAGAGCTAGGCCGCTATACATTACGTTATATATAGACAGCACGATAATGGCATTGCGTTACTGGTCTATGGAGAGCTAGGCCGCTATACATTACGTTATATATAGACAGCACGATAATGGCATTGCGTTACTGGTCTATGGAGAGCTAGGCCGCTATACATTACGTTATATATAGACAGCACGATAATGGCATTGCGTTACTGGTTTATGGAGAGCTAGGCCGCTATACATTACGTTATATATAGACAGCACGATAATGGCATTGCGTTACTGGTCTATGGAGAGCTAGGCCGCTATACATTACGTTATATATAGACAGCACGATAATGGCATTGCGTTACTGGTTTATGGAGAGCTAGGCCGCTATACATTACGTTATATATAGACAGCACGATAATGGCATTGCGTTACTGGTCTATGGAGAGCTAGGCCGCTATACATTACGTTATATATAGACAGCACGATAATGGCATTGCGTTACTGGTTTATGGAGAGCTAGGCCGCTATACATTACGTTATATATAGACAGCACGATAATGGCATTGCGTTACTGGTTTATGGAGAGCTAGGCCGCTATACATTACGTTATATATAGACAGCACGATAATGGCATTGCGTTACTGGTTTATGGAGAGCTAGGCCGCTATACATTACGTTATATATAGACAGCACGATAATGGCATTGCGTTACTGGTTTATGGAGAGCTAGGCCGCTATACATTACGTTATATATAGACAGCACGATAATGGCATTGCGTTACTGGCTTTTATTACAAGACATGGATTTAAACAGAATCCCCAAACAAGCCTACATCTCGAGCGCTAACAAACTGCTGACAGACAGAAATCGAACCAACACAAACTGGGCTAAAAGTATTAAACATTGCTTAGACATATACGGATTTTCAGAGGTGTGGTTAGCGGGAGGGGTTGTAAATATAAAAGCTTTCATTAGTATGTTCAGGCAACGGATGATAGACTGTTATAAACAGGACTGGAACAGTAAATTGAGTTCCATAGTGACCGTTTCCTTACTTATCGTACGTTCAAACTTCTACAACCTGAACACTTCCTTACTCAACTAACAATTAAGAAGTTCAAGGCTTGCTTCACTCACTTTCGACTGGGCGTAAATGATTTGAGAAATAACAAACGCTACGACAATAGTATCCCCAAAACCTGTCCATTCTGTGATCAAATAGAAAATGAGTTGCACTTCTTGATTCATTGCACTACCTATAAAGAGCTAAGAGACAAGTATATTTTCAAACATAATACATTTAGAAACAACTATCCCATTGAATTAAAAAGTCTTCTTGCCAATGAAAATACATTCATAACTAGAGATGTTGCCATGTTTATATTTAATGCGTTTAAAAAAAAGATATGAACTTATGTCAGCTGATACATGAACATTATAAAATTTATTTGGATAACATGTTAGTGCCAAGTGAAAGAATATTCACTGTTGTCCTGTTTTCATGTATTACATTATGTGTGCATATGCGCACCCTCAATGTTATAGGCCGGAGGTATGACATTAAAACATTTTTGAGTTTGAGTTCTCTCCCACTCTCTATTTCTCACAGAAACTCAATCATAGCTACCCAGTTTTCTTTCCCCCAACCATACCTCTCCCACTGCAGTCCAGTGGGTCCCCTGGACAGTCTGGGGCGTTACAGTCCAGCCCTGTCCAGTAGCGGTCACAGGTGCAGGTCTGGTCAGCGATGGTGCAGTAGCCGTGGCCTGAACAGCTCTCCTCCACCCCGGGGCACCCTCTCTCCTCACACACAGGTCCTGCACAAAATGAGTCTTAGAAGTAACATCCACGTCTTTATACAAACAATGGCTAAATGCTTTTTCCTGATGTTAAAGGAAGAAAGGTACAGTATATTTAACTGAAAATGAGAATGTCCTTGCTTCGTATTTTGGTATTAATAATATTTTCAAAAAGGTTTTTACAATAAGGAAAGCCAAAGGCAGCCCCTCTAAAGGCTCTTCTTTATTTTGACTATAATTTCAATATATTGTGACCTCTCCATTACTCTACATACGGGCTTCAAAACATTTAAGTGTGCTTCCCTGAAATCTTTGTAGCAGTTTGGGGTTTGGGGTATACTTAATGTTATTGTGTAACTGTAGTTTTTCAATATTTCTTAGTCCAGTCTGCATTATGTGATTAAGTAGAAGAGCCCGCATATTTTTTAAATCAGGTTTTGATCTGGTGAATTGCTGGACCAATCAGAAACCATGACATTTTGGCCATCAAAACAGTATTTGTATGTTAAATTTAGTGTTTGCGGCTGTTGTTTTATAGTAAAATATAGATATTTAGATAGTAAGTGTGGGTTGTTGTAAAGAGGAGGTATTTGAAAATTCATATATATATATTTATTTTATCAAATTATCCAGACCTGTTTACCACCTACACAACTCTTGAGCAGTCTGAATAGCTGAAATGGGTTTTGGTGCGAAATGTGTAGTTTTATTCATTAAACCATCAAACAATGTTCACTGAAAATGAGTAATTAGAGCATTTTTGCAATTTTCAAGAGTATAGAGGTCCAAATTGAGTAGAATACTACTCGAAAAGAGTAGAGTAAACAGGTCTGAATTATCCATTAATGTTATGACAGGAGTGATTTCCCTTGTCGATACTGCACATTTTCGTATACATTTTGGCAACTTTTCAGATGTGGATCCATAACCACCCAGCGTCCTCCCCAAACTCATCCCCAGACCCTCCTCCTCATGACCATCAACCACTTTGCGGCCAACTCCTCATTGACCCAGCACCAGAACAACTTGTCCCTAAGGGCTTTTTCCGCCATGAGGACGTAAAACCTCCACTCCACAACAACAACGGATGTGGATACATTACCTTGCATTGATGTTTTGCGGATATCTTAACATATTTTGATTAGGCCTATTCAGAGCTTCAACCTAAGAAAATCACATTGTACTGGGCTGCATTTTGAAGGGTGTAACATCCCTTAAGGGGCTGCACTTATTCCCTCCCCTTACCCCACCCACTTTAACACCCGTCAACACAAAACAAAGAAATAAACACCAAAATATTTCCCAAACCACGATTTTTATTAACTATACTAACTAAATCGTTCACGGTCACATAAATCAACAACAGGACACCCAAATAATCCAAAACTAATAAATTGTTCAATCAGCTACAATTGTCTTTCCCACTGTTGCACACTGGATAACGCAAGTCCCAGTTCATAAGCCTAAGCCTAACGAGACCTCTAAACCCCAGCAGTCTGTACTACACACAGAAAATCACAATGTACTAGAAGGTCCCTCCAGTGCCAGAGTTCCATGTAGTTTGGTGACGACGAAGACGAAGAAGCATGGGGAAAAGGGCAAGGAAGTTCCAGAGTGGGCGAAGTGGACACGGGAAGTGTGACGGGATAATATTGGACCAAGGGAGTTGTAAGGGATTAGGTGGGTGAGGGATTAGGTGGGCAAGGGGAGATCACATCGATGAGTCCACGACCCCTGTAGTCATCCAATGCCAACTGCAGCCACGCCAGTACCCAAGGATGACAACCCGGAAGGACAAAGGTCTGCCACAAGGAGAGAACGAGCACACCACTGTGTTCAAAACGACGACCACACGGAACAACACAGAACTTCATGGAGAAGGGGGGAATCAAACCTAGACTCCCACACCTTTCCCCAAACGGCACCCAACAGCACGCCAGCTGGAACGGTGACCTTTTACCATACGAAGGCCAAATAGCGGAGTGCTAAAACTGCACCGGTTTCAAAGCCGATACACTTGACAGATATTCACTATCTTGCACGAAAAACACGAGATTTTCAAGACAGACGGGTGACCAATAAAAATGCAGGACTTGCACGCGCAAAGCCGCCTACTGACACACATTTTAGAAAAAAGAAATAGGAAAGACAGAGTTGTAGTGACACGAACACACAGATAGCAAGACACATAAGCACGACTGCGCACACGCGCTCACTAACACACAGACAATGCAGAGAAAAGGGGCACAGCTCCACACGAGCCGTGACAAAGGGCTACACACAAAAAATATGCTTTATATTTCTGCTCATTATCTAGTGGTGGTGACGTCATTTTGTTAAATTATACATATTTATTATGATCAAATCACTCTCCAAATGATAAATTTAAACAGCACAGATTGTCTCCTTTGTACCAATAAAAATTTAAAATGACTACAACTCTGTATTAATCCACAACAAATCAACTAACCCAGTTACCCAAGGTCATTTTGTCTCTAATATCGACTCACCCAGTACCTTGCATCATGTCAGTACTTTCATCTGCCTTCAAACTGTAAGTAAGAATGATAGGCATTGGCAATAGGAGTGTCCAACTGTTTTTAATTAACTATTTGATTGCGCTTGTCTGCATCTTACTGCTCAATAATGACATTGCTTTTTATTTCTACTTTTCTTTCTACATTTTTCAATGTGCTTTCAATATGGCTGCCTAAACAAGTCAAGGGGAGCAACTCTGAGTGTGTTTTGGGCTGATTTAACCTCTTCAGTGCTGATGACGTATATATACATATAATGCTTCAGTATTTGCCACCAACATATATATATATGTTGGTGATAAGTAGCTATTTTGCCGTGTTCAAAAATCGCGCGGCAAGCCAGCGGCGCATGTGCAGCTGATAGGCGGCACCCAAGGGGTTAATAAATTAACATTATTTCTCTCGGATGACCATTCCATAGGAACATAGTAATCATTCAGAGAGCCAGCTATTTTTAAATATTCTGTTAGAGTTATATACCCAAATTCTGATTTTCAATGAAACATATATATATTAACCCTCTTGTGCCTGACACTCTGTGCTCTCTATCACCTCTGAAATTCTAGCCCAAGGGACGTCACTCCATACAAAAGGGGGGGTAGCATCAGAAAAATAATAAAATAAAACATACCCTAGCAGATTTTGTGGGGTTTTTTGTTTTGAATGTGTTGGCGAGATGTCTGTCTGACTTGCAAAATGAATTTCAAGATGTTATGGGGATGCATGGCTCCACAAAAAAAATCAAAATGCCAAAGTGTATTCGCAAACTGCATTCACTAGTCATTCACTGCCTACTTTTGCAGACTGGTGAAGCCTAAGACGACTGAAATGGAAATGTGGATCAAAATCATTCACTTACCCTTTCACTTCACGATCTTATAATTCCTATCTTTCACAAAAAAAGGAATTTTCATCGCTGTCATCACTCAGTGGATGCAATAACTATTCATCATCCATGATGTAAAAGTCGGGAAAATGCCAATGTCAGTAACACGACTTCAAAAATTCACATCGATCGAACAAAAACAAGCTCGTTGCCTTTTTTTCTGAACATTCCCGAACGTTCACTGCATAAGAGAGTTAATGTAGCAGGCTGGTTAACACGTTCGCCTGCCAGTTCAATATGAATCCCGGCCTCACCCTTCTCCTTCCATTTTGACGGGAAAATCAAATAGAATATCGAGTCTTTCAGATGGGAACTTAGAGCAAGTCTGACACATGCGCTTTACATACGTAAAAAAACAACAGCAGTTAAAAATTGATAAGAACGGTGTAAAACCAATGCCTATCTAGCTCTAGTCAGACCTTTTCTAGAATATGGTGCAGTTGTGTGGAACCCTTATCTACAGAAAGACATTGACAGGATAGAACGTATACAACGGAATGCTGCCCGCTTCATCACTGGCGACTATAAGTCTACAACGCCTGGCAGTGTCACCAAACTTCTTGAAAAAACTGAACTTCCATCCCTTCAGCAAAGGCGCCATCACCTCCGCCTGACCATGCTCTACAGAGTGGTTGAGGGGTTAGTACCAGCCTTACCCCCTGAAGACTTCATCACTTATCACAAATCGAGCAGACTGATAAGATCCGGACTTCCTTACTCGTCGAACCCAATCAGATCTTCAGTTAGAAACAACAACAAAGCAATAAAAGTTCCCTCCTCAAACACCGACCAGTTCAAAAACTCTTTCTTTGTTAGAACACCAACAGGGTGGAACCATCTGAATAACAGCACCGTCCAAGCCAACTCCATTGAGGCCTTCAAAAGACAGCTATCAGTCAACCAACATCAATAAACCGCCTCTGCGCAATCTCTCCCCGTCGCAGTTATGCCAGACTACTGGATTGTAGCGACGTATTTGAAAGAAGAAGAAGAAGGACAGGGCGAAATCCAGCTGCCTGGAATTAACTAAATTGATCAGAAGATTTCCCAAGTTCATGACACCCCCCCCCCTTCCTTTCCCCCCTCTTCCTCCTAAATAGAAGGTGGAGCAGCATTAGCAGCGATGCTCTCTCCAGGTGGTAGCAGTCTGAATTTTACAGAGATGAGGTGACTAGATAATACCAAATACCAAACTATGGCTTACACAAAATAAAAGCTCAATAAATGCATGTGCAAGCACGCATACATACACACACACTTTCTGAACCAGCAAATCATTTCTGCAATCTAAAACAAAATCAGCAAATTTATGAAAATTTTACAAGAATCTGTTATTACCTCTAAATCAAAATCACTACACATTATACCATTATTTTCACCCCAAATACTTGAAATTGTTGAGACTAAGTGAAACTTTTCTGTGAAAATAAAGTCCTTACGTTAAATCAACATCACAAAAGTACATGTCATAAGCTACACCTCATAGTCATATATATTAATGCCATAAGCTACACCTCATAGTCATATATATTAATGCACCTCATAGTCATATATATTAATGCCATAAGCTCGATGCAGATTCAGAATTTAAAAAGAACATTCAAAACAGAAATGTATTGTTAGTGTGTGTGTGAACAAGCATGCCTGTGTGCATGTGTGTTTTGATTTGTTCCACCCAGCTTACCCCACCATCCCGATTCACAGACACAAGTAACGTTGCCGGTGCATGCTCCATGGTTGCTGCACAGCCGTTCGCAGCCTGGTCCAGCGTAACAGGGGTGACAGAGACAGGTGGAGTCCTCTTGGGCAATGCCATTCACACAGGGCAGCTCACACTGCCGACCCATCCACTTCTCATCACAGTCACACACTGGGCTGTCTCCTGCTGGGACAGGCATGGTTTGCAGGATATTAGTTTCATACTTGCATTTGTTAGATTTCATTTTCAATCTACACTAAACGTGTTCATGCACGAGTCTGCTTTACTATACTGCAACTTTCTTTAGATTGCAGAATGTCGCCTAAAACTAGACAACATTGTTCTCATCAAAGGGTATTTACATCAGTAGTAATTGTTTGTTAGTGCTGGTTGGTCGTGTCTGACTTTGACCCCCAGAAAACAGAAGAGCAACTGCTATGCTACTCTTGATACCAGAGTGGGAATTTGTTGTTTCACAGATACCATGCCTAGGGTGCATCCCCGGCTTCTTGGCCATAAGGACTGGTTCTTCTTCTTCCGCGTTCCCAGGCCAAAAAGCCATAATGGGTAAAGCATGCATGTGTCCGGTTTTCAGTTTTCACTACCAGTCTCCTCGCTGCGTACAACGGACACATTCCGATTTCGGAGGAGCTCAAAGGAAAAAAGTTATTTGGAAGATTTTTTTAGAAAAAACGGCAGGAAAATGGGCCAATAAGTCAGAACGATAGTAGATGACAGTAAGCAAAGGAAAAAAGGCAAGAGTCAAAGAGAGTGGTAGATTTTTATCAATCTTACTA
>CM065706.1:18763966-18838622 GCA_017654935.2 Phymorhynchus buccinoides | reverse complement strand
TGGAGTTTTGTGGAGTCCATGATGTTTATTTATTTTTGGTGGTTGCATTCTGTGCGGTTAGGCATACATTTGAAGTTTGGTCAGTTTTGTCCACCCTAATCATGTCGCTCAAATTGTTTTGGCTGTTGTCTGAATGGTTGAAGCACTATTTTGGTTATGTGCTTGATATTAATGTTTATCTTTAATGGATTTGGAGCACCATTTTATTTTTAGCATATGTTTGTAAAGTCAGACAAGTATTATTGCATTTAGTCACAATGAGGACATTGCGTTCAAAAGCAGGGGGGGGGGGGGGTGTTATAGGGTGCAGTTTTGAACTTCTGAGACAAAAGAAGCGCCGTAGTTATAACTACTGCATAATTCTCAGTCAGATGACCCTGCCGGTCATTGCACTGTCGGCGCCCGCACACACTAACCACTTACTGATTGGCCAGTTTGATTCTTTTCTTTTGCGCGCGGCCAACCGGTCAGCTGACCCTTTGCTTTTAAATTTTCTTTCTTTCCTATCTAATGCGCCTGGAGAGAGGAGGAGGCGAGATGATTGAAGATCTGCATTTTGAATTGTTGGCCTTTCAAGAGACAATGGGCTGTGTGCTGTTTTGCTGAGATGAAATAAAAGATGGATCAAACACCGGATACCACCCCATGTGGTCTGCTGTTACTAAGATTGTGGGGAAGAGCGAGCCTTCCTTTCCCCCAGTCAGTATCCTGCCCCTTATTCACCCTACCACAAGAGTTATTTTCCTTTGAAACTGTTCTTTGGTAACCAGCTGAAGACGGACATGCTGAGCCTAACTAGAAATAGTTGGGCGCACAAAGGCTGCATGATGTGTCTGCACTCGTATAACAGGAGACTCCATTCCTGTCTGAGCAATCGAAGATGAAGAAGTTGTTTGTTGCTGTTCTTAGGGAAACACGAAGGGATGTAATATTGGACATGCGACGGCTTGTCATCAGATCCCATGGATTGCCTCGTGACTTTTCTTATTGCCATGAAGCTCAGGAAAGAACAGAAAAACATGAGGTGTTATTTAGTGTTTGTTTCTTAAATTACGTTTAAAAGTCAAAATAGAGATTGGCACACAGGAGATTTAGATAATAATTAAAAGAAAAACAACACTAATCTAGATGCATGTGCATGTGTGTGTGTGTGTGTGCATGCACATACCTGAACAGACCAAACCGAAAGTCTCTCTCTCTTACTGTCTGACACTCACATAGATACACTTACAAACAAACAGACACACACACACATACACAGACGCACACACATACACACACACACACACACACACACACACACACACACACACACACACACACACACACACACACACACACACACACACACACACACACACACACACACACACACACAGACAGATAGTGTTGATCTGAGAGATTAATTTAATGTTGAACACATTCTTATTTGGTCTCTTGTTTGTAAATCATTGCATTGACTGATTCATTAAAAGTGAAATTGTAATGGTCTTTTCTTTAAGCAGAGAATAACTTGCTCTAAAATAACTGTATGAGGTTTGTTATCAAAATACACACCATTATACAACAAACTCACTGGTTGTGTTGGATTAAAATAAATAGTCGCTTATTTAAATGTGTAGGTTAATATCTTAGATCACTGATACCTTACTGAAAATCGTCATGTTCAGGATCACCTATCCATCCACAAGCTAGCCGGAGACAGAAGCGGGCATCTTCAGGTGTTCAACCACCAACACGTCACCATTGGCCCTGCTGAAATGCGCTCCCATGTGCACGCACACATTTCTACCACTTCCTTGGCAACGGTGGCCATGCCGGCAGTGACCTACCTGGAAGCGAGTGTGGTCAATGATGGAGGGCTGCACGGCATTGATCGCCTGTTTGTCAGAGGCTCTGGCACCATTCTGTACCAATGGGGGTAGGATTTTGTGTTTTTTGTGCTTTTCATCAGCATAAAATAGTGTTCTGATGATATAAAATGCAGAGGTTCCATTTTTCACAGATTTGACTGAAAATGAATTTCAGAGATTTTTGCTTTTTCGTCTTAGGGAGTCTGAAAAGTGTTGACTTTGCTCGCAGTAATGATTCAGCAATATCCACATTTATCTTTGGGGGGAGATGATATACAGGTGGAAACAAAAGCTCAACATGGGCGTTTGGGGAACTTTTATTCGTCAATGAGTTATCTTCCTTGTATTGTTTGTTACCCACATACCCCCCTTTTTCCTATTTTCTCTTCTGTTCATCTTACTCGATTTGACACCTATGGCATGGGTTGTTTTTACCTCAGGTATAGTTTATGCGCATCGCGAGACACCAACACCACATACAGCGGTGTTTACCGCTTCAGTGAAGTGACAGTGATGAAGGGAGGAGGCCTGACGCTGAGAAGTCACGCTTACAACTCGGAGGATTCCCTGGTTATGTACACTGACAGCCTGGAGGTCCAGATGCAGGGCACAGTGTATGTAGATCGCTCAGCCCACATCAGCACACGCCTCTTTGAAGTGGAAAGAACAGCAACCGTGGTTGGAAGTGGGCGAGGCTATCTTTCTCAGCAAGGTTGGTAGTGTTGATAGTGTAAGCAAATTTCAGCCCGGCTTTTCAGAATAGCTGTTGGTTTTTGTGCTTTCTGCGCTGCCTTTGTGGACATGATCGACTTTCACCCATCCACACATGCATGCATGTGTACATACATGCTTACAGACACGCACACGCACACACAAACACGCGCACACGCATACACACACACACGCACACACACACACACACACACACACACACACACACACACACACACACACTTACACACACACACACACACACACATACACACTTTTCCCCTCATTTTAATTCAATATTTGTTTTTGTCTTTTTTGTTTTGTTTAATTAATTTATTTAAGTCTAATAATAATAATAATAATAATAACTAACATTTATAGAGCGCCCTTTCTCTCTTGAGCTCACGGTGCTTCACAATTATTTAAATAAATACATAGATCATAAGCTACTACAATATTATCTATCAAAAACATGCACACAGCCACAACACACACGTACACACACACACGCACACACGTCCGCATACACCCACCCACACACGCGCGCGTGCACACACCCACACACAATGTGGGGAACATAGTTTTAAGGCAAGAAACAGGACAAGGAAGAAATCAGAGGTATTGCCGGAAGAGGTGAGTTTTAAGAGTGGTTTTGAAAGATTTTAAAGATTTAGCAGATAGAAGTTCATATGCTAGGGTGTTCCAGAGAGAAGGGGCGCCGAAAGAAAATGAACGTTCACCAAATGTCTTAGGATTTGTACGAGGAATAGAAAGGATAAGTTTGTCAGAAGAGGAACGGAGAGACCTGGAGGGTGAGTACAGGTGAACGAGATCAGAGAGGTAGGCAGGACCAGATGAATGTATCCATTCATTGAAACAGAGGCAAGCAATTTTATACTTTATTCTTGCCTCGACTGGAAGCCAGTGTAAGGTATTGAGGTGGGGTTTGATGCAGTCTGTACGAGGGACTTTAAGGATTAACCGAGCTGCATTGTTTTGAACTTTCTGAAGTTTGTTGAGGAGGGTTTGAGGACAGCCGACAAGTAAAGAATTGCAATAATCGATGCGAGAGTCTTGGTGGCTTCAACTGTAAGATAGTGACGAATGGCACTAATACGACAGAGTTCAAAGTTAACATTACGAAACAGAGTCATGACATGAATGACCATAGTTAGCTGACAGTCGAGGGTTACACCAAGGATTTTAGCTGATTGACAGAAAGGGTCAGTAGCATCGCCAATGACAAGAGAGTCGGGAAAGTTAACAGAGGTGGAACTTCTCTGAGTGGAAACGATCATTGCCTCACTGTTATCATCATTGAGTTTCAATTTATTGGAGGTCATCCATGACTTGACATCCGAAGCAGTATCCTGCATGGACAAAACTAGATCATCAATTTCATTAGGCTTAGAAGACTTCTGCAGTTGGGTATCATCAGCGAATGAGTGATGGAGGGCTGAATGCTGGGACGTCTGAAAGAGGAGAAATGTAGAGAACAAATAGAACAGGCCCCAGGACTGATCCATGTGGCACACCTCAGGAAACAGAGGCTGGGGCAGAGTTGGTGTCCTGAAAGGAAACAATCTGGGTACGGTTAGAAAGATAAGAGGTGAACCACTGGAGAGCTGTTCCACTGAAGACAGATTCCAAACGAGAAAGAAGAGTGTTGTGGTCAATGGTATCAAACGCTGCTGAAAGGTCCAAAAGAGTCAGAACTGAGAGTTTTCCATTGTTGTGAACAGACTTTAAATTAAATCGATCAAATCATCAAATCAAACACCCTCTCTCTCTCTGAACTGATAGTTTTCCATTGTTGTGAACAGACTTTAAATTAAATCAATCAAATCATCAAATCAAACACACTCTCTCTCTCTCTCTCTCTCTCAACTAACATCGTAAACACGTCAATATGTAACCTCTCTCTCTCTCACACTCTCTCTCTCTCTCTCTCTCTCTCTCTCTCTCTCTCTCTCTCTCTCTCTCTCTCTCTCTCTCTCTCTCTCTCTCTCTCTCTCTCTCTCTGTGTCCACTGAACATAGTCATCATTTTACGGCAGCCACATTTTAATAATAATAATAGTGAATCATTTATATAGCGCATTCCTCCACCAAATGTGGAGCTCTATGCGCTTAACAACAACAAAAATTAAAAGCAAGAAATTCAACAACAAAACCAAATAATCGCTCACGCACATGCAAATAGGCATACACACATACACACACACACACCGTTACCATCACCACCACTCACCCCACCCAAAAACACAATACAAAATACAATCAGTTGAATAAAGCATCAACACACACACTCTCTCTCTCTCTCTCTCTCTCTCTCTCTCTCTCTCTCTCTCTCTCTCTCTCTCTCTGTCTCGCAACAAAGCTGATGTAAACATTGCAGTCAACACACAGTGAAACTAATATGGGGGGGGGCGGGGGGGGGGGGGGGGGGGGGGGGTGAGAATAGAGTCCAGAAGTAATGTGGCCTAAAGGTTGTGATGTAGCTTGAATAGGTGGGTCTTGAGAGCTGATTTGAAACATTGCAAGGACTGGATATGGCGAATTTCACGTGGTAAGGAGTTCCAAACTGAAAAGGAAAAGGAAAAGGAGCGCTCACCAAACATTTTTGTTCGTGTACTAGGAACACAGAGAATTTTGGAATCTGAAGATGACCGCAATTGCCTTGATGGAGTATAGACAGAAAGCATGTCAGAGATGTAGCTAGGGGCATTTCCAGAAAAATAAGAATGGCATAGAGTGGAAATTTTGTAGTCAATACGTGCTTTGATGGAAAGCCAATGGAGGGATATCAGGAGTGGTTGAACATGATGATACTTAGAGACCTTGAGGACAAGTCTGGCAGCAGAGTTCTGGACTTTTTGAAGCTTGTCAATGAGGTGTTGGGGGCAGCCATACAAGAGTGAATTACAATAATCTAATTTAGAGAGAACAAAAGCGCAGACTAGTATCTTAGTAGTATCTATAGACAGGAGATGGCGAATCGTACCAATGCGACGCAGCTCACAGTATGCTGACCGACAGATAGTTTGAACTTGTGAGTCAACACTCATATCTTGAGAGATGTGGGAGCCAAGATTTCTAGCTGAAGGAGAAAAAGGTATTTGAGTGTCACAGACAGAGATGGAATCAGGCTTTGGGTACGAAAGTTGTCTAGACGGAGAGTGGATGAACAAGGCCTCCGTTTTGTCGTCATTCAGCTTCAGTTTGTTTTGTAGCATCCATGATTTGATGTTGCGAATGCAGAATATTCAAGTGAAGATATAGAAGGAATACCTGATACGCGCATGTGTGTTAGTTATGTGTTGAGTTAAGGTTTTATGGGTGCTTAGCGCGTGTATGTAGCGCAATTCTAAATGACGTGTACATGATGACATAAGTTTATGTGTGATGTTGTGTCTTTGTCAGTCCCAGAAGAAGTCATGATTAAAAACGAAAAATCTAATTTAATCATACTATACCAACACTCAAAACAACTGCATTAGCCTAAAAACAACCTGGAACCTTACCCTAGCACATAGCTAAAACGAAAGTGGCCCCATGGGACTGCACCCATACCGCAGGGAGTAGCGGGAGTGACTCCCCTTACTTCCGGGTATGACGCGCACCCTTGGGGCACCGGATATGTCATTCTTGAATTTTCCAGCCATACTTCCACACCTGGGCCTACCCTGCTCCGCCTTTTCTGACTCTTGTCTTTCTGGTGGGTTCGTTCCGTGCTTAGCTTTGTTCTATTTCTTTTCTTGGGAAGGCTGTTAGTCTTCCTATCGATATTATTTCATTGTCATTTACTGGGTGTTCGTTTTAGTTCAAAAATTATTTCGTTCACTCTCTTGTTCGTGTTCAGGGTGGCGTCGGCCATTATGGCTTCTTCCACCCCCTCGGTTCCCACTTCGGGCAAAGCAGTTTCTGCTTCTCTTGTTTCTGTTTCCAAGTCGGATGACCCTTCTACTCTCGCTAGGGACCCTTTGGGCAGGTTCTCTAAATCTTCTCTAGAGTCCTCTTCTAAATCATCTCACAAATCCTCGTCTCGTTCGAGCAAGCAGCCTCATTCTCAGTCTCAGTCTCAGTCCGTTTCGGTTACACCGGCCAAACCGGTTTCGGAGCCCGTTCCAGTCTCTCTCCCTTCGGAGGTTTCTGCTCCTTCTCCTTTTCCGTTGGACTCGCAGGCTTTGTACGACGCTTTCTTTCGTCACTTGGACTCTTCGGGTTTCAGGGTTCTCCCTGTCACTTCGACAGAATCTTCCTCCTACTTCGGTTCTATGAATAGGCCAGAGAAGGTTCCGCCAGTTGTCTCTTCGCGTGAGACTGTCACTGGCGCAACCCTCTCTCCTTCGTCTGTTCACAGGCTTGCCTCCAGGAGGCCCTTGTCCACTAAGGCCAGCGTCAACCTCAACAGGGATAGGAAATCCCTCTCCACCTCTGGTTTCCGTCCTGTGGGCATGATGTTTACGGAACAGAGAGGCTCCCCTCCGGGGAGCTTGCCTAGTGACAGAGGTGACTCCTCTGTCACCAGACTGGCCAGTCTGTCAGGCAATCATCCGGTGGTACCTGGGAGGTACCTCCAGGATCGGGAACGGCCTGTTCCCTTTCCTGAGTCCGGGCTCAAATCCTCCACTCAATTCGAGGGAGAGGTTACCAGGACAGTCAAATCGGTCGGTGCAGGGCGGCTCTCTTCAGCAGTCCAAGAGCTCTTTGACTCTCCAAGCCCCCTCCTTCCTGGAGGATTCGGTTGTTAAAGCGGAGTTCACTTTGAGGACCGGCAAGGTCCTTTCGTTGAAACAGATTGCTGAGGCTAATCTGGGGCGTTCTCAGCCGGTGTCGTCTCAGTTCGGTTCTTTTGTGGTACCTAGATTCAGACCCTTCATTCCCCTACCGACGGAATACCTGCCTTTCCCCTCCGTCTCCAAACCTTCTGCTGAGGAGGTGGAGTCCTTGGGGTCCTGCTGCTGTTCCTCCCGTCACGTTCAAGCCTTCGGCCTTCAAGTCTCTCGAGGAATCTCTGTCTGGTTCTCTCAGGGCTTGTGGCATGGCCACCTCTCTCGTGCAAACCTTGGCGGAGTCTCTAGGCAAATCAGCCTCTGATTCACCGGCGGATTTTCAGTTCTTCGATCAAGTGGATGAAGCTTCCGTTGGAGTCTCTCTAGCCCTTTTGGGCAATGTGCTACAGAGCCTCTCTGATGTCACGGCTGGTTTGAAGGTTCAAACCTGTGCCTTGGCCCGGGATTCTTTTCTTGCGCAGAACAGATCTCTTTCGTCCAGGGAAAAGGAGCGTTTGCGCTCTCTTCCCCTTCCGGAGTCGGGCTTGTTTGGGGAAGAATTAGTTGCCCCAGTTCTCGAGTCCTCATCAAAGAGGAAGTCAGCTGATAGCCAGGAGGCTATCTATCGGGCCCTGTTGAACCAGTCCCGTGCCCAACCCTTTCGTCCGCAACAGGCCTCTCGCCCTCGTTTTGGCTTCAGGAAGTCCTTTAGAGCTGGGTACGTCGCGTCCCGCTCTAAGAGTGTCAGATACGCCTCTAGGCCTCCTCCCCAGTTCAAGGCCTTGAGGCCCCCTTCTCAGTCTTCTCGTGGCAACAGGAGGCCGAGCCTGTCCAAGAAACAGTTTTTTCAGTAGGTCCCGCACGGCCCCGAGAATCCCTAGGCGTTCCTGTGTCGAGTGTGGATGCTCTCTTACGGGCGTATCCCGCTTGGCACAAGTTTGTGGGGAATGCTTGGATTCTCGGAGTTGTGCGGGACGGCTTTCGGTTCCAATTCGATCGGGAACCCCCGCTGTCTCTGTCCCCTGTCTCTTTCCCTCCACCCAGCGATCCTGTCCGTTTGGAGATCCTCCAGAAGGAAGTGGAGGGCCTTCTCTTGAAGGGCGCGGTTACGATCGTGAACGATCCCAGTCCGGGTTTCTATTCCCGATTATTCACGGTTCCCAAGAAGACAGGCGGCTTCAGACCGGTTCTGGACTTGTCTCCTCTCAACAAGTTTTCAAGGAAGATCCGTTTCAAGATGGAAACGGCGGCCACCGTCAGGGCCTTTGTTCGCCAGGGAGACTGGGCCACCTCCATCGACTTACGCGATGCGTACTTCCATGTGTCGATTCACCCCAGCCGTTGCAAGTTCCTTCGTTTCGTTTGGCAAGGCCTTGTCTACCAGTTCCATTCCCTCCCTTTCGGCCTTTCCCTGGCGCCTTGGATCTTCACCAAGGTGACCAGGGAAATGGCAGCCCTAGCCAGGGCTCGGGGCTTGAGGTTAAAGGTCTATCTCGACGACTGGCTGTTGCTTGCGTCGAGTCGCCAGTTGTCCTCCCAACAAACGGAGCTCCTTCTCAGTCTCTCCACGGCCCTGGGCTTCAACATCAACCAGGAGAAGTCGGATTTGGTCCCCTCTCAGCGGTTCAAATATCTGGGCATGATCTTCGACACCGAGTCGTTTCAGGTTTCTGCCACCCCGGAAAGAATTCTGTCTCTCTCCAACTTGGTGTCAGAACTTCTCACAGCCCAGTCCACCTCCTTCAGACGGCTTCTGTGCCTCCTCGGTCAGATGGAGTCCGTCTCGGGCCTCCTTCCTTTAGGTCGCCTTCACAAAAGGCCTCTGCAACGCGAGGTCCTTGCTCGAGTGCGAGATCAGTCGGATTTCGATCAGGTGGTCCAGTTGGGCACCTGGTTCCGGGATTCGGTTTCTCAGTGGACGGACTCAGTGTGGATGAACAGTATGGTCCCAATCAGTCGTTTGGGGGCCCAGCTGTTCATCTGCACCGACGCCTCTCTCACCGGTTGGGGCGCGCATCTCGACTCCGAAGAGGTCTCTGGAAAATGGACCGAAGCGGAGTCAGAGCGTCACATCAACTGGCTGGAGCTGGAGGCCATTCGTCTGGCCCTCCTTCATTTCGCTCCAAGGCTTCACGGCAGGTGTGTGGTGATTTGTGGCGACAATTCCACCAGCCTGTCCTACCTGCGTCGTCAGGGAGGCACAAGGTCCGCTTCACTCTCCCTGACGGCGGAGGCGATTCTGCGGTGGGCTTTTTTTCTCGACATCTCCCTCACGGTCGAGTTTGTTCCGGGCAAACTCAATGTGGTGGCGGACCAGTTGAGTCGCTCGGACCAAATTCTGGCCACCGAATGGACCATTGCTCACCAGGCCTTGTCTCCTGTTTGGAGACTGTGGGGGAAACCCCTCCTCGACCTCTTTGCCACCAGGTTCACTGCCAGACTGACCCTGTATGTTTCTCCAGTCAGGGACCCTCAGGCCTTTGCCAGGAACGCCTTCTCGTTCCCTTGGAAGGGCATGCTGATGTATGCCTTCCCCCCAACGGCTCTCATTCCTCGGGTGTTGGAAAAGTGTCTCCGAGAGCACCCGGACTTGATTCTTGTCACTCCGATGTGGCCCACAAGCCATTGGTTCCCAGAGCTCCTCGACATGGCGCAAGACGGTCCTCTTCCGCTCAATCTCACTCCCGCCACTCTTCTTCAACCAAGAAGCGGGGTCGGACACCCTTGCCCTTCAAGGCTAAACCTGGTCGCATGGCGACTGTCCGACTAGGCCTTCGCTCTCAGGGGTTTTCCACGCGCACCGTGGATCTGTTGGTCGCCTCTCGGCGTAAGTCTACAAACGATCTGTATGATCTTCGCTGGGCCACCTGGTTTGCGTTTTGTCAGGAGAGAAAGTTTGATCCGCTTCGTCCCTCAACGGTTCAGTTCGTGGAGTTCCTCTCTCACTTGCTTAGAACTAGGAACTTGTCCTCTCAAACCTTGTCAGGTTATAGGGCGGCTTTGATTAGCACGATCTCGTTGTCTTTAGGTTCCAAGTTTACGGAGAATCTCTCGGCTTTGCCAGTTTCTCACTTCCTGGACGCTGTGCGCCTCCAAGCCCCGTCCAGAACGGTCCAGTGTCCTCAGTGGGACATCTTTTTGGTTCTGGCTTTTCTCAGGGACAAATGTGAACCCCTGGAGTCGTTGTCTCTTAAGCTTCTGACTCTTAAGACAGTTTTTCTCATTTCTCTCGCCACTGCCCGTCGCATCAGTGGTTTGCATGCTCTGAGTGGTCTCACCAAGGATGTCCAGTTCGAGGAGGACTTCTCGTCTGTCTCCCTTTCTTTTCTCCCGGAGTTCCGTGCAAAGAACCAGTCTGGTGATGTTTCCTCTCCCTTAGTCTCTATTTCGAGTCTTCGCTCCGTTCTGGGTCCTGATGATCGTGATATCTTCCTCTGCCCTGTTAGGGCTCTTCATTCTTATCTGGCTCGTACCAAGCCCTTCAGAGGGGCTAAACGTCGCCTGTTCGTCTCCATTAATCCCAAGTACTGCAGCGATGTGGCTAAGGGTACTGTGTCCCGTTGGATCCTCGACCTCATTAAGTTGGCCTACGCCCGCTCTCTGGTTAGGTTACCTGATAACCCCATTCGCGCCCACGAATTGCGGGCCATCAGCTCTTCTCTGGCGGTAGTCAAGGGTGTCCCTCTTGTGAAGGTTATGGCCTCAGCGTTCTGGAAGTCACAGAACACCTTTCTTCAGTTTTACCTGAGGGATATCTCTGCTCAGGGCGAAGACGACTCCTTTTCCATCAAGAAGGTGGTCGTTGCGCAGGTCCCGGTCTCCTTGTAGTGTGAGTACCGGTGTTTTTTGTGCCTCTGTTTTTTCTCTGTGTTCTTTGGTATATCATTGACATGACTGTTTGGGGGTATTTATTTGCATATTTTCAGGGATGTTGTACATCTTTCGGGGGATTCTCTTAGGAGTGTTTTCCCTCTTTTACTGATATGCTTTTGGGGTTGTTGGTGTGTCAGTTGGCACGCATCACCCTCCACCACGGTGGTAATCTGCAGTTGTTTTGAGTGTTGGTATAGTATGATTAAATTAGATTGGTGGATTTTGATTAATCCTACTATCTATTTAATTTAATACTTACCAACACTCAAAACAAAAAATGTTCCCTCCCAGCCTCCCTCCTGATGCGGGGCTGTAAAATTACATGAATGACATATCCGGTGCCCCAAGGGTGCGCGTCATACCCGGAAGTAAGGGGAGTCACTCCCGCTACTCCCTGCGGTATGGGTGCAGTCCCTTGGGGCCACTTTCGTTTTAGCTATGTGCTAGGGTAAGGTTCCAGGTTGTTTTAGGCTAATGCAGTTGTTTTGAGTGTTGGTAAGTATTAAATTAAATAGATAGTAGGATTAATCAAAATCCACCATTTGGAGAAACAGCCGTGCTTTTTTTGGTGTGTGTGCTAATTCTTTGTGATGCACAAAACAAATCCATACAAAATTCATGAACAGTTGTCCAATATTCTCTCTCTCAAATACACACTCGGTGCAGGCACATGTGCACACATGTACACATACAGCAGACCTGTTTTTCTGACGGATTTGTCCATAATATTACATTTTGAAAACTCTGTTTACGCTATTACGATCAGCAACAAAAAACTTATGCATTTCCGCTGAACAAGTGCGGACGAAAAAACAAAGTGAAAGAAGGCATAGCATTTGAACCGTGCTCGGCACTGTCGACAGCTATCAAAGCTAGTGATGTCCCTTGAATCGTTCTGTACTTCCAGTGGGTTCGCTTCCAGTTTACAGGCCCATACCATCATTTTCTAGGTGTGAACGCTATTCAGAATTGAAGTCATTATGCTGAAAAAACAACATACGCAAGTGGATGATTCCAACTCGGATCCTGATCAGATGCCAAAGAAATAAAACAATTAAAAAGACTGAGAGACACATGATTTGCAGCATGATAGTGTTAATAATAATAATAATAATAATAACTCATATAGCGCCGTTCTCCTGGCGCAGCAGGACTCACAGCGCTTTACAAAAAACATACATACAATAATCATGAAGAAAAGCAACATATTTTGAAGAGAACAGTTTTCAGGCCAGTTTTGAAAGAAGACAAAGATGGAGAGCTGCGGAGAGAGGAAGGGAGGTTGTTCCAGATGTGTGGTGCTTGGAAACGGAAAGCTCTGTTTCCAACTGTTTTGTATTTGGTGACAGGTGTGCAAAGAAGTTTGAGGCTACTTGATCTGAGGTTGCGTTCTGGTGTGTAGGCAGAGAGAAGAGAGGAAAGGTAGTCTGGAAGAGAGCCTTCAAAGTAGCGATAGGCAAGAGTGGCCACTTTGTACTCTACTCTAGCGTCAACAGGTAGCCAGTGCAGCTGTCTCAGCAGGGGTGTAGCTGAATCAGTCTTACGCTTTCTGAGCACAACCCTGGCAGCAGCATTCTGGACTCTCTGAAGACGCTTGACAGTAGAGAGAGGGAGACCTGTAAGGACTGCATTGCAGTAATCAAGCCTGGACAGTATGAGAGAAACAGCAAGTTGTGTAGCAGCTTCAAGTGATAAGTATGAACGAATGGAACAAAGTCGCCGAAGATGATAGAATGTTGAACGACAGACAGATGAAATGTGTTGATCGAATGAGAGAGATTCATCCAGACAGACACCTAGATACTTTACTGACTTTTGAAAAGGTACTGAATCATCTGACAAGGTCAAAGGATCACGCTTTATCACCGAGAGGCGGTTTCGGTTTCCAACAGCTAACAACTCAGTCTTGTCCTCATTCAACTTGAGTCTATTCTTATCCATCCATGATTTGACATCAGACACGCATTGCTCCGTTTGATGGGACACCACAGGAAAATCAGAAACAGGGGCGGGCTTATTGATCTCAGTGTCATCAGCGAACTTATGATAATCAAAATGATTACTTTCAATGACATCTGAAAGAGGTTGGGTGTACAGAGTGAAGAGAATTGGGCCTAACACCGACCCCTGAGGGACACCACAACATAGCTGAGAGGGCTTGGAGGACAGACCATTGACCACAACCGACTGAGAACGTCCAGACAGGTATGAGCTGAACCAGTTTAAAGCAGTAGAACTGATACCAAAGGAGGCGGACAAGCGTTCAAGGAGAATGGCATGGTCGATTGTGTCGAAAGCAGACGACAGATCCAGGAAGGCAACAACAGACACAAGGTTCTGATCCATGTCTGTGACAGCCAACAGAGCAGTTTCAGTGCTATGACAAGCGTGATAAGCAGATTGTTTTGACTCAAGAAGATCATTTTCCTGAAGATGTTGCAGAAGTTGTGATAGGACAACTTTCTCAAGCAGTTTGGAAAGAAAAGGAAGGTTGGAAACTGGTCTGTAGTTTTGTAGTAGATTGGAATCAAGGGTTGGTTTCTTCAAGAGAGGAGTGACAATGGCTTGTTTCAGATAACTATCAACTGTTGGTCATAATTGGTCGAGTGTATGCTTGCGGTTGGAATAAAAATGGCCGATGTAGCAACCCCGCGAATGGTGTGTTGGGAAATTACTAACATGCCTGAAATTACTGATTTTAGAGCTTGAGATTACTGACAGTGAACATTTGGGGTAAACAGGTCTGCATGCAGCCACACAAGCATCACTATCTTAGGCCTATTATGAACTCAGTCTACCACCACCCCCAAAAAAAAGAAAAAAGAAAAAAAAAAAAACAAACAGGAACATGAAAACCTAAATACCCTTTCTCTATCCACACACACACACACACACACACACACACACACTCTCTTATTACAAGATGGTTGAATCAAATCTGATTCAAACATAAATAAAAGTTGAAAGTATTGGTATAAAGTTCCTGTCTAACACTTCTTGATTGTGAGTGGATGATCCATTTTCTGCTATACAGATTAGGATTAAACTGCAGCAAGATTATGTTAACTTGTTTATGGTATATGTATATATTCTAGAAAAGGTGCATATGAGTTTATTCTTTGAATCTGTGCTTACCATTACTCCTGATGCCAAAATTTATGTTCACTCAGTTGATACACAAATTCATTGTATAGTTGGCTTTAATGAAGTCTGTGAGCTGTGAAGTCCCCTGCTAATGAAGTCATTGGTGTTGTAGGTCCTGGTGGCGTCAGGCAGTGTATAGAGGGCTTTGTGGGCCAGACCTGCCAGCACCCCTGCCACCCAAACTCCACCTGCAGCGGTCATGGGTCCTGCTCCCTGTCTGGCGCCTGTCAGTGTATGGAGGGCTTTGTGGGCCAGACCTGCCAGCACCCCTGCCACCCAAACTCCACCTGCAGCGGTCATGGGTCCTGCTCCCTGTGTGGTGCCTGCGTGTGTGAGGGCTGCTACCACGGCGCTGACTGCAGCCTGATGTGTGGAGGACACGGTCGCTGCTCTCTGGGACAGTGCCTCTGTGACGCCTGCCACCTGGGCCGCTTCTGTCAGTCAGAGTGTAGCGGTCGAGGAAGCTGTACTGCCCTGGGCAACTCCAGCGTGTGCCAGTGTCAGGCAGGGTGGACCGGGGAGAAGTGCACTGTTCCTACCTGTCCCGGTGCTGCCCAGCCCTGCTCTGGACACGGCCAGTGTGTGGCTGTCACTGGACGGTGCTTCTGCCAGCCTGGATGGACAGGTACTGTGGCTAGTCTTGTGTTGTCTGTGCACACAGAAAATGAGGGGTGCTTTTGTTAGGTGCCATACTTCCTTTATATATCTATAACAGATGAAGAGCTCTCATACAGACACACGTCAGAATCTGTTGTTTGAATTACCTGTATCAGCGCCAATTTCAAACAGATGTTAGATCACTGTGATTACGCTCAACTGGCAAATGGAAACAGGTGCCCTGTTTTATTTTATGAATTATTTAGTCTGGAAATATTTTTATTTTTTATTTCAAGTTCAGCAGAACACTACACTGCTGTGTCAACAACAAGACTGATGTCAGTAAAATACTGAATTGTGTATCATTGTATAGGTTGTAGCACTGATTAGTTCCAACACGTATTTAGCTGCTCCTTTGGTACTTTGACAGACAGAAAAAAAGAAGAAGAAAACCTTTTGCTTTGCTGTATCACAACATTAAACTATAATGACCCCTGTTCAACAGATTACAATTCTATACATTATTTTATTGTATAAATGACTGGTACCTATTTCATGGGTTACAAAGCAAGAGATCAAGAATACAGTGGAACTCTGTAAGTCAAAATTGGAAAGGACTTAAAAGTTTACACAAGAAAACGTTTTGCTTATAATGATTAAGTCGGGATAAATAATAATATTGTAAATGTTCTTTTTTTTTGTGTGGCACCATTTTTGAATTAGCTGGTTTCCACTGTAAAGCCGTGTAAAATCATATGGGGACTGGACTACGTGAGTCATGATTCACATATGAATTTCACGTGAATCATGACTCACATCGTCACAATCGCATCGCATTCAGATCCGATTCGTATGTAGTGTAGCAGGTCCTTTATGCAATCTCTTAACAAATGTCTTTTTTGCTACACAGGTGCTGATTGTAGCACTCCGGATTGTCCTGGCAATGGCAACTGTAACAACCGGGGTGTGTGTAACACGACGTTCGACCCTCCTCGCTGCACCGACTGTGATGCAGGATTCGTGGGCCCTGCCTGCCATGACCCCTGTGTGTTTGGACATGCGGACAGCAGCAACGAGCGCTGCGTGTGTAGCTCCACCTGCCACCATGGGGCCGGCTGTGACGTCCAGTGCTCTTTCCATGGCACCTGTGCTGCCAACGGTGAGTACCGTACTTTACGGACTACAAGGCGCACCTGATTATAAGGCGCACCCTCCAAATTTGACGCAAAATTCAGATTTTGTTTCTCTATTTTCTTACTATTTTATCAGTCACATTACAAGGCGCAGGGTCTCAGTCTGGGGGGAAAAAGCATCACCTTATAGTTCCGTAAAATTCAGCTGATGTTTACAGACTTTTTTATATAAATGTACATGACACGCATAATCTCTTAATAAATTCTCTCTCTCTCTCTCTCTCTCTCTCTCTCTCTCTCTCTCTCTCTCTCTCTCTCTCTCTCTCTCTCTCTCTCTCTCTCTCTCTCTCTCTCTCATGTATTATGACTGAACTTATACGATACAGGTAAAAGTTTTCACGTGAACACATATAAATTGTTGAGGAAAACACCCAAACACTATGATGGTGCTACAATATTTTAGAGTTTATTTTCCTTTATTAAGTAAGACAATGTACTGAATAAGCATGTATAAATACATACAAAGGCACACACTCAAATTTGCTTGATATAGGCAAGATAATGTAATTGCTTAATTAAGAAATAAGCAATTAACCAACTCACACATGTACTTATTTGAATTATGGAGAGGGCCTGTAATTGGGAGTCTTTTATGTTATTTGAATTCATTGCTATATACCAATATTTAATGAACTGAAATCTAAGGTGTTTTTTTCTAGTGTTTGTTTGTTGTTGTTTTCTATGCTTAGTAGATGATCATGTGTGCAGTTTGTATGGGTGTGTTCATGTTTCCTAGGTTCCTGTGACTGCCCTGCTCTGGGCGGATGGTCAGGAGACTACTGTGAGATCCCCGGCTGCCCCAGACACCCAGGCACCCAGCAGGAGTGCAGCGCACATGGAGAATGCAACAGCGAAAAACACCAGTGTGACTGTCGTGCCGGCTGGACCAGGGAAGCTTGTCACATGTCCGACTGCCCCGGAGAACCTGACTGCAACAACCGAGGTGTCTGCGATGGGGTGAACTTTGATCCCCCGCGATGCGTCAATTGTTTGGGGCCATGGATGGGAGCGGCTTGCGAAGAACCTTGTGTGCATGGTCAGCAAGTTCCTACCAACTCCGGCAACTGCAAGTGTGATGAGGGGTGGGTTGGGGTGGGTTGTAATTCAGAGTGTTCCGGTCACGGACATATCGAGGATGGAAGATGCTTCTGTGACTACGCCACTGGCTGGAAGGGGCCTCTGTGTGACATACCGGGCTGTCCTGGATTCTTCAACCTGGACTGTAGTGGGAGAGGTAAGGAGAAAGAACTTTTTTTGAGTTTGTTTGGTAAACTATAATCCTGTGTGTAAGTGTGTGTTTCTGTGTAGACTTTGTGTCTATGTTTATGTTTGTGAGTGTAACTGTAACTCGTTCTAGACAACATTTGCTCATACACATTAGTTCTTATTTCTTTATGGTCAAAATCTTTGTTTCTTTCAGTTTTTATTACATGTTCAAGAGTGTGAATCAAAGCTTATTTATGATGTATCGGCGAGTATGTGTGTGTGTTCCAACGTGTGCATTTGTAATAAAATGTGTGTACGCGTGCACATTTATGAGTGTGTGTGCGCTTGCGCATATATGTGTTTATGCATGCGCTCGTGTGCATGTGTGTGTGTGGTCAGGTGGGTGTGACAGCAGCTCCCACACCTGTACCTGTAGATCAGGGTGGACAGGCCTTGGCTGTGAGACAGCTGACTGTGCTGGTGATCCTGACTGTAACCACAACGGTGTGTGTGACGACACCACTGACCCCCCTCACTGCAGGTCTGTGTGTGCATGTGTGTGTGTGCTTGTGTGTGTGTGTGCTTGTGTGTGTGTGTGTGTGCTTGTGTGTGTGTGTGTGTGTGTGTGTGTGTGTGTGTGTGTGTGTGTGTGTGTGTGCGTGCGTATGTGTGTGTGTGTGTGTGTGTGAGATGACACCACTGACCCCCCTCACTGCAGGTCTGCGTGTGTGGGTGTGGGGTGTGTGTGTGTGTGTGTGTGTGTGTGTGTGTGTGTGTGTGTGGGTGTGATGACACCACTGACCCCCCTCACTGCAGGTCTGTGTGGGTGTGTGTGTGTGTGGGTGTGCGCACAAGCACACATTTGTGTGTGAGAGAGTATGGGTGGGTAGTTGATTGTGCGTGTGTGATGAATGAATCAGAATGTGATGTGTGTGCGTGCGTGCGTGCATGTGTGTGCGCGTGTGTGTGTGTGTGTGTGTGTGTGTGTGTGTGTGTGTAAAATAGATTATTTGTGAGAGACAATTTTAAATGATTTTTGTTTTTTGAGTTTATTATAAATTATTATTATTAATGCTGTATCCTGCATAGACAACTCATATAAAGAGAGCATCTGCCGATTGTGTGCCAACAGCTGTGGTGCTGGCTGGTTTGGCCATTCCTGTGACCAGCCATGTGTGCACGGGCATCAGGACCCCCCTGGGAGTGACCGGTGTGTGTGTGACGCTGGATGGGTAGGCACCAACTGTGACACTGAATGCTCACTGCATGGGAAGGTATGTCACATGTATTTGCTGGCTTCTTTTTCTGTCAAACATTGGGCTCTTAACTCTCTTGTGCGGTGAACGGTCGTGAACGTTCAAAAAAAAATCGGATCGGAAACGTCTAGAACGTTCGGGAACGTATGGATTCCACGTGGCCGGTTTGGGCGCTTCCATTTTGTTTCTATCACATGGCAGTCACGTGAGCGCTTCAGCCTCGCTTTCGCTATAGATTACACTTCCGTCCTGTTGCTTGCAATGGCTTCTAGGCCGATTGGTTTGAAAGATATGAATTTTTGAAAATTAGTGACCGACTTCGGCATTTTCGCGATTTTTCCAATATGGATGACGAACAGTTATGGCGTCCATTGACTGAGGAAAGCAATGAATAGTCCTATTTTTGTGAAAGATGGGACTTATGAGATCGCGAAGTGATGAGTAAGGAGTGTATTCTGACCTATTTCGGCAGCGAGCTTGTGTTTGTTCGATCGATGCGAATTTTTGAAGTCGTGTTACTGACATCGGCATTTTCCCGACTTTTACATCATGGATGATGAGTCGTTATTGCATCCACTGAGTGATGACAGCGATGAAAATTCCCTTTTTTGTGAAAGATAGGAATTATAAGATCGTGAAGTGAAACTTACTGAAAAGGTAAGTGAATGGTTTTGATCTACATTTCCATTTCAGTCGTCTTAGGCTTCAACAGTCTGCAAAAGTAGGCAGTGAATGACTAGTGAATGCAGTTTGCGAATACACTTTGGCATTTTGATAACATCTTGGAATTCCTTTTGCAACTCAGACAGACATCTCGGCAACACATTCAAAGCAAAAAAACACACAAAATCTGGTAGGGT
This sequence comes from Phymorhynchus buccinoides, assembly GCA_017654935.2. Taxonomy (NCBI): domain Eukaryota; kingdom Metazoa; phylum Mollusca; class Gastropoda; order Neogastropoda; family Raphitomidae; genus Phymorhynchus; species Phymorhynchus buccinoides. The sequence goes on along the minus strand of CM065706.1, from coordinate 18,819,155 downwards.
ATATTTTATTTTATTATTTTTTCGACGCTACCCCGCCTTTTGTACGGAGTGACGTCCCTTGGGTTAGGATTTCAGAGGTGATTGAGAGCACAGAGCGTCAGGCACAAGAGGGTTAAGCATTGTGCTGTTTGCAACAAAATAGCATACTATATTTTACATTGGGCTCTTAAGCATTGTGCTGTTTGCAACAAAATAGCGTACTATATTTTACAGGTGTGCATAAGGTGATTCCTTTTCCCAGATTAAGACACCTGTATCTTATAATGTGACTAAAAATTTAAAATACAATACAATAACAAAATCAGAATTTTGTGTAAAATGTGAGATGTGCATCCTATAATCCAGTGCACTTCATAGTCCGTAAAGTATGGTACTTAAGGAAGCAATGCAATGAAATTGAAAGAACCGGTAGTGTCGTCCATTTTTACTCCTTTGGAGATGGCACCCTCTGGGTTTTATCCTTCTAAACTGCCTTTGTTTTCTGCTGTTAGGGAGATATATCGTCCATTTAAAGAAGTTATATTGTTGAAAGTTTTGTTCATCCCTGATGGGGATAAATGTAGCCATGTGTGACAACATAGTTTGTTTCTATTCAGGTTGAAGGTGGGGTGTGTCAGTGTGACTTTGGCTGGCGGGGAGAGGTGTGTGATGTACCCGGGTGTCCGGGGCAGGGGAAGGACTGCTCTGGACACGGCCTGTGTAATGCTGCCACCCATGTCTGCACCTGTGAACCGGGCTGGACAGGGGAGGGATGTCACCTGCCCGATTGTCCAGGTCTGTCTGTCAGACTGTCTGTCTGTCTGTCCCAGGAAGACTGTCTGTCTGTGTGTATGTTTGTCCAAGGAAGACTGTGTGTCTGTGTAATGCTGCTACCGATGACTGCACCTGTGAACAAAGCTGGACAGGGGACGTCACCACCTGGATTGTCCAGGTAAGACTGACTGACTGTCTGTCCAGGTCTATGTAATTTTCCCGACCATATCTGTACCTCTGAGTCATGCTGGACAGGGGAGGGGTGTCACCTGCTAGAATGTCCAGGCAAGTAAGACTGCATCTGTCTGTCTCTCAGTTTGTCTCTCTTGATTGCCAAGCTCTCATGTGGGGCTACTATGTCTCCAAATTTTTAGATCACCTGAATATTTTAGGGGGTCTCTTTTGAACATTTATTTTACATACTGTGTGGCAGGTGAACATTTTCTACATTTAGTGACACTCTAGTTTAAAAACTAGTGTGTTGGATGACAGTTTGGAGCTTCAAAATTAATGCATGTCTGTGTGTGTGTGTGTGTGTGTTGCACCAGGGGAGCCGAACTGTAACGGTCGTGGTCAGTGTGTCACAGAGACAGAGGGCCTTCCTCCCCGCTGTGTGGACTGCCAGGCTGGGTGGATGGGGGCCGCATGTGAGGAGCCCTGTGTCAATGGCACCCAGATACCCCCCAACAGGTTAGGCCTTGTCTAACTGTACCATATTCCGCAGATTATAAGGCGCAAGCCCCTCCCCCACTCTCCCCATGTCAAATGTGACACCAAATTCTGGTTTTGTTTTAATAGTTTCCTGCTATGTTATCATCATTATCATAAGAAACAGATGTCTTCGTTTAGAACAGTACTTTCTTAAAGTCTGTAAACTATGGTCATTGTTCCCTCTCTCTCTCTCTCTGCAGCAGGGCTGTAGTCTGTAAACTATGGTCAGTGTTCCTTCTCTCTCTCTCTCTCTCTCTGTGCAGCAGGGCTGTAGTCTGTAAACTATGGTCATTGTTCCTCTCTCTCTCTCTCTCTCTCTGCAGCAGGGCTGTAGTCTGTAAACTATGGTCAGTGTTCCTTCTCTCTCTCTCTCTCTCTGTGCAGCAGGGCTGTAGTCTGTAAACTATGGTCATTGTTCCCTCTCTCTCTCTCTCTTTCTGCAGCAGGGCTGTAGTCTGTAAACTATGGTCATTGTTCCCTCTCTCTCTCTCTCTGTGCAGCAGGGCTGTAGTCTGTAAACTATGGTCATTGTTCCCTCTCTCTCTCTCTCTCTGCAGCAGGGCTGTAGTCTGTAAACTATGGTCATTGTTCCCTCTCTCTCTCTCTCTCTCTGTGCAGCAGGGCTGTAGTCTGTAAACTATGGTCATTGTTCCCAATCTCTCTCTCTCTCTCTGCAGCAGGGCTGTAGTCTGTAAACTATGGTCATTGTTCCCTCTCTCTCTCTCTCTCTCTCTCTCTCTCTCTCTCTCTCTGTGCAGCAGGGCTGTAGTCTGTAAACTATGGTCATTGTTCCCTCTCTCTCTCTCTCTCTCTCTCTCTCTCTCTCTCTCTCTCTCTCTCTCTCTCTGCAGCAGGGCTGTAGTCTGTAAACTATGGTCATTGTTCCCTCTCTCTCTCTCTCTCTCTCTGTGCAGCAGGGCTGTAGTCTGTAAACTATGGTCATTGTTCCCAATCTCTCTCTCTCTCTCTCTGCAGCAGGGCTGTAGTCTGTAAACTATGGTCATTGTTCCCTCTCTCTCTCTCTCTCTCTGCAGCAGGGCTGTAGTCTGTAAACTATGGTCAGTGTTTCCTATTTCTCTCTCTGCAGCAGGGCTGTAGTCTGTAAACTGTGGTAATTGTTCCCTCTCTCCCTCTCTCTCTGCAGCAGGGCTGTAGTCTGTAAACTGTGGTCATTGTTCCCTCTCTCTCTCTCTCTGCAGCAGGGCTGTAGTCTGTAAACTATGGTCATTGTTTCCTCTCTCTCTCTCTCTCTCTCTCTCTCTCTCTCTCTCTCTCTCTCTCTCTCTCTCTCTCTCTCTCTCTCTCTCTTCTCGATGTCGAGGAAGCAATGAAATTACGTGATTCTTGTGTAGCAACAGGTAATAAAGAAGAAACTGCTAAACAAAAAAATAAAGTTACCTATCTTAAACGTGCATCGAAAAAAGAGTATTTTCAAAATCTTGTTTCTGAGAATACCAATACCAAATCTATTTGGAATTGTATTAACCAACTAAGTAACAAACATGTCAACAATATATCAACTGTCAGTAAAGAGCTATCTCCAGAAGAACTCAATGTACATTTCAGTGAAGTTGCCCAGTCAACAGTACCCAATGATAAATCTCATTTAAACGATTTACACCCCCTTAAACAATTCTGTGACTCAAAAAACATAACTTCCGAACTTAATATCCCATTAATGTCAGTTTATGAAGTTTACACCGCTCTTTCCAACTTAAAGCAAACATGCTCCCGTGGTCTGGATGAAATCGATGGGAAAATTCTTAAAATTGATGCCCCTATCATTTCCGAAACCCTCACTTATGTCTATAATCTTTGCTTAAGTAAGAATCAGATTCCCAAAGCTTTCAAAGTAGCCAAAGTAATACCAATTTATAAATCAGGTGACACAGACAATCCTTCAAACTACCGACCTATTTCTCTTCTATCTACCCTCTCAAAACCATTAGAAGACCACTTTAGAAAACACATCCTTGCTCATTTTGAGCGATTCAATTTGCTCCATCCTAATCAATCCGGTTTTAGGAAACACCATTCCTGCCATTCTGCACTTACAAATTTAATCGATAAATGGCTATTCAATATAAACAATAACTTAATTACTGGTGTCCTTTTCATAGACTTTGCTAAAGCTTTTGACGTGATGTGTTGCTCTTTAAAAAGCTAACATTATCCGGCCTCTCTAGTAATACCAGAGAATTAATGTCGTCATTCTTAGATGAAAGATACCAACTTGTTTTCACTAATGGTAAAAAATCCTTTCTCCTCCCTTTAAAATATGGAATTCCTCAAGGGTCAATCCTTGGCCCGATCCTCTTTTCAGTTTATATTAATGATTTGCCTCTCAATTTTTAAGCTCTCTGTAACATGTTCGCGGATGATACTACTCTCCATACAAGCAACTCCAAGGTAGAAAACATAGTTCATGCATTGCAAGAAAGTATCAATCAGTTAACAGAATGGTCTGAACTAAACCACATGAGTCTAAATCCTAACAAAACTAAATTCATGCTTGTCACCACTAGGCAAAAATGACAACTTTTTTCCTGTTCTCTCTCCTTGCACATAAATGGTAACGATATTGAAGAAGTTAACTCACATAAAGTACTAGGGGTCTTAATTGATAATAATTTATCTTGGTCTAACCATGTACAAACTCTTTGTAAAACAATTTCCAAGAAAATATATCTTCTATGCAAAATAAAACACTTTCTAAACACAGATTCACGCAAAATTTTCTTCCATGCATACATTGATTCTCACATAAACTATTCGTCTACACTCTGGGATTCAGGAAGTGAGCAAACCCTAAAGCCACTGCATAGTCTCTATAGACAAGCACTGAAATTAGTCTGACTAAAATCATCGAGTCTTACTCAATCCGATTATGTATCATTAGACATTCTCCCTCTTCATTTTAAATTAAGATATAATAAGGCAATATTTATGTTCAAAATTATGTCAGGCTATGCTCTTCCTTCTTTACAAGAAAAATTTCAATTCAACATGAAACATCTTCCTCATAGACTGATGTTACCTCTTCCCAATTAGATTTATTCAAATCTAGCTTACAATATGCAGGAGGTCTCCTTTGGAACGGCATTTCTTCCCAATTTAACGTTCATGTTTGTTTAAACACATTCAAAAAAAGATACCATCAAATACTCATGAACGAATACTCTAGCTCATAATATCCAAGAATGTCTACTTAATATCCTTTTGTAAATATCTCATTTGTTATAATACATGCTTATGTGTTAAGTCTTCTTTTATGTACATTGTATTTACTATGCATTATTTTTCCTGCTTATATTGCTTCATTTCTTCCATTTTATTCTGTTCTTTTATTTTGACCTCCCTCTCTCTGTATCTGTCTGTCTGTCTGTCTGTCTGTCTGTCTGTCTGTCCTTGTCTCAGTCTTGTTAATTGATGTAATTTATTTTATTTATATGCCTTGCACGGTGCTTGAAGGTTGAGGTTTTTTTCTTGTATTTTGCGGTCTTTTTTTTCTATTTGTATTTTTTTATTTTGTTTTGGTTCTGAGGGCCGGATGAAAAAAAGCCGGTTATTGTGCTTATTCCGCTTTTCCTCAATAAAAAAAACATTTGTTCGTTCGTTCGCTCTCTCTCTCTCTCTCTCTCTCTCTCTCTCTCTCTCTCTCTCTCTCTCTCTCTCTGCTGCAGGGCTGTAGTCTGTAAGCTATGGTCATTGTTTCCTCTCTCTCTCTCTCTCTCTCTCTCTCTCTCTCTCTCTCTCTCTCTCTCTCTCTCTCTCTCTCTCTCTCTCTTCTCTCTCTCTCTATTTCTCTCTGTGCAGCAGGGCTGTAGTCTGTAAACTATGGTCATTGTTTCCTCTCTCTCTCTCTCTCTCTCTCTCTCTCTCTCTCTCTCTCTCTCTCTCTCTCTCTCTCTCTCTCTCTCTCTCTCTCTCTCTCTCTCTCTCTCTCTCTCTGCAGGGCTGTAGTCTGTAAACTATGGTCATTGTTTCCTCTCTCTCTCTCTCTCTCTCTCTCTCTCTCTCTCTCTCTCTCTCTCTCTCTCTCTCTCTCTCTCTCTCTCTCTCTCTCTTTGTGCAGCAGGGCTGTAGTCTGTAAACTATGGTCATTGTTCCCTCCCTATCTCTCTCTCTGCAGCAGGGCTGTAGTCTGTAAACTATGGTCATTGTTTCCTCTCTCTCTCTCTCTCTCTCTCTCTCTCTCTCTCTCTCTCTCTCTCTCTCTCTCTCTCTCTCTCTCTCTCTCTCTCTCTCTCTCTCTATCTCTGTGCAGCAGGGCTGTAGTCTGTAAACTATGGTCATTGTTCCCCCCTCTCTCTCTCTCTCTCTGCAGCAGGGCTGTAGTCTGTAAACTATGGTCATTGTTTCCTATCTCTCTGCAGCAGGGCTGTAGTCTGTAAACTATGGTCATTGTTCCCTCCCTCTCTCTCTCTCTGCAGCAGGGCTGTAGTCTGTAAACTACCCTCTCTCTCTCTCTCTCTCTCTCTCTCTCTCTCTCTCTCTCTCTCTCTCTCTCTCTCTCTCTCTCTCTCTGCAGCAGGGCTGTAGTCTGTAAACTATGGTCATTGTTTCCTATCTCTCTCTCTGCAGCAGGGCTGTAGTCTGTAAACTATGGTCATTGTTTCCTCTCTCTCTCTCTCTCTCTCTCTCTCTCTCTCTCTCTCTCTCTCTCTCTCTCTCTCTCTCTCTCTCTCTCTCTCTCTCTCTCTCTCTCTCTGCAGCAGCAGGGCTGTAGTCTGTAAACTATGGTCATTGTTCCCTCTCTCTCTCTCTCTCTCTCTCTCTCTCTGCAGCAGGGCTGTAGTCTGTAAACTATGGTCATTGTTTCCTATCTCTCTGCAGCAGCAGGCTGTAGTCTGTAAACTATGGTCATTGTTCCCTCCCTCTCTCTCTGCAGCAGGGCTGTAGTCTGTAAACTACCGTCATTGTTCCCTCTCTCTCTCTCTGCAGCAGGGCTGTAGTCTGTAAACTATGGTCATTGTTTCCTATCTCTCTCTCTGCAGCAGGGCTGTAGTCTGTAAACTATGGTCATTGTTCCCTCTCTCTCTCTCTCTCTCTCTCTCTCTCTCTCTCTCTCTCTCTCTCTCTCTCTCTCTCTCTGCAGCAGGGCTGTAGTCTGTAAACTATGGTCATTGTTTCCTATCTCTCTGCAGCAGGGCTGTAGTCTGTAAACTATGGTCATTGTTTCCTCTCTCTCTCTCTCTCTCTCTCTCTCTCTCTCTCTCTCTCTCTCTCTCTCTCTCTCTCTCTCTCTCTCTCTCTGCAGCAGGGCTGTAGTCTGTAAACTATGGTCATTGTTTCCTATCTCTCTGCAGCAGGGCTGTAGTCTGTAAACTATGGTCATTGTTTCCTCTCTCTCTCTCTCTGCCGCAGGGCTGTAATCTGTAAACTATGGTCATTGTTTCCTCTCTCTCTCTCTCTCTCTCTGCCGCAGGGCTGTAATCTGTAAACTATGGTCATTGTTTCCTCTCTCTCTCTCTCTCTCTCTCTGCAGCAAGGCTGTAAGCTACGGTCATTGTTTCCTCTCTCTCTCTCTCTGCAGCAGGGCTGTAGTCTGTAAACTACGGTCACTGTTTCCTATCTCTCTGCAGCAGGGCTGTAGTCTGTAAACTATGGTCATTGTTCCCTCCCTGCCTCTCTCTCTGCAGCAGGGCTGTAGTCTGTAAACTACGGTCATTGTTTCCTATCTCTCTGCAGCAGGGCTGTAGTCTGTAAACTATGGTCATTGTTCCCTGCCTCGCTCTCTCTCTGCAGCAGGGCTGTAAGATTAGAACGGGTGGGAGAGAGGAAGCTGGAAAGTTGGAAGAGGAAGCTGGAAGCTGAAGTTTGTTATTGTACCCTGGCTCCAGGGATCATCCCAACAGCTGAAGCACCTGGAACACCAAGGTGCACCAGCTAGGGGTGAGAACATTACGTGTGTGACCGTTTTTGATTACTCCGCCACGTGGGCAGCCACACTCCGTCTTCAGAGAAGTCTGCCATGATTATATCAGAGTATTACATGATCATACTCCACTTGCAATAAGGGCGTTTGCTCATGGCAATAAACATGTTTGAATTTAGTGTTGAAATCTGTGTGTGAGCCGCCATTCTCACCCTTTTGAAATGTTTTTATTTCAGTGGGCAGTGCGTGTGTGACCCATTTTGAAATGTTTTCATTTCAGTGGGCAGTGCGTGTGTGACCCATTTTGGAATGTTTTCATTTCAGTGGGCAGTGCGTGTGTGACCCATTTTGAAATGTTTTCATTTCAGTGGGCAGTGCATGTGTGACCCATTTTGGAATGTTTTCATTTCAGTGGGCAGTGCGTGTGTGACCCAATTTTAAATGTTTTCATTTCAGTGGGCAGTGCGTGTGTGACCCATTTTGAAATGTTTTCATTTCAGTGGGCAGTGCGTGTGTGACCCATTTTGAAATGTTTTCATTTCAGTGGGCAGTGCGTGTGTGACCCATTTTGAAATGTTTTCATTTCAGTGGGCAGTGCATGTGTGACCCATTTTGGAATGTTTTCATTTCAGTGGGCAGTGCGTGTGTGACCCAATTTTAAATGTTTTCATTTCAGTGGGCAGTGCGTGTGTGACCCATTTTGAAATGTTTTCATTTCAGTGGGCAGTGCGTGTGTGACCCATTTTGAAATGTTTTCATTTCAGTGGGCAGTGCGTGTGTGACCCATTTTGAAATGTTTTCATTTCAGTGGGCAGTGCGTGTGTGACCCGTGCTTTCTGGGCAAAGGGTGCAACCTGGAATGTAACGGCCACGGAGCTTGTTCAGCCCACCACCAGTGTGTGTGTGAGGAGGCATGGCGGGGGTCAAAGTGCGAGGTCAGAGGGTGCCCCGGTGACCTTGAGGACTGCAGTGGTCATGGGGAATGTAACAGTGCTCTGCAGACCTGCCGCTGTAACCCAGGTGAGGGAGTGTGCAACAGAAGGAAATTATAGTTTGTCGATAATGCAACAAAGGTAAACAGCTGGGTACAGGGGATTTTTTCCTCTCATTCTACACTAGGCCTTAACGGTCTGAACGTGGAGTCTTTAGGATGAGACGATAAACCGAGGTCCCGTGTGCCCATGCACTTAGCATACGCTAAACCCAGTGGCAACAAAAAGGTTGTCTTTTGGTCAAAATTTACCCCCCCCCCCCCCACCCATCAGTGACAAAAATCGCATGCAAAAAAAACCCAAAAACAAATTGGGTGGCGCGCCTCTGGCTGCGACGCGCTCCAGGTGGGAGCAACCCGAATTTCACAGAGACGCCTCTGTGACTATAAAGTACCTAATACCTAATGATACATAGCTCTGTGTTTTAAAGGTATGCAATTCCTGTCAAAGAAGGTACACCACCAATCTGTCTAGCTGTGCATATACAGGGAAGCGCAATCTTCAGATTGAGTGTTCTTTGCGATATCATATTGAAAGAAAATGTAAATATCCATTCCTTTAATATTTCAACAAAGCAACATTAAATATGTACATTTGAGACTAGCCAAATTATGATAAAGTGAGAACAATAATCTAGGATGATAGATTAAGAAGAACTGATCACCTAAGTATGCATGCATCTATTGTGTGCCTATCAAAATATGCATGCATTTCTTTGCTCCTATGTCTGCTGTGTAATGACCGATGGTTGCAGGCTGGACAGGCCAGGCCTGTGACATTCCAGACTGCCCAGGAGGGTGTCACAATCATGGCATCTGTAACGGCACAGACCGCGACGTCCCTCAATGCCAATGTGAACAAGTGAGAAAACAGTTTTCTGCAACTGTGGAAGATTACCGGCAGTGAAAGTGGTTCGGCATAGTAATATTCAACAGTGGCAGCTGCGCATTCTTACTTTGTGAAAAATAAAATTATGTACATATTGCCTGTGTGACTAAATAAAAAAATGATTTTTGTTAGTGTTTATTGATAGCAGTGAAAAATATTTTACATAGAATAGAAATATTCAACACTGCAGTTGCATATTCTTTGTGCAAAATTTAAAAAAAATAAAATTCTAACTTATTTTTTACTATTGGAAGAATTTGAATAGATAAGCTATCTATAGGAACATGTGTCGTGTGTGCATCTCATTGTTTATATTAATTCAATGATTCTGGGTTGGGTTTATGTGTGTGTGTGTGTGTGTGTGTGTGTTTCATTTTGTGTATGAGAGAGGCAAAGGAAACAATTATATATATCAGGAAGTAGATCATTCTTATTCAGTAAGAAGGCATTGGTAGGATTTGTTACAATATTAGCTTCAAATAATTTACATAATATAAATGACAATGAAAAGCAGTAACAGACTTGTAAGAAGCTTAAATCGCCACCTGTAAATTAAACTATTGCATGTCAAAATTGGTCAACTTCGATGTGTTGGACTTGCCAGTTAATCAAGGCAAGATGTATCATCTAACAAAGCTGTAAAAAATGTTTGCAAAGATCAATCACCAATGGTGACGCTAAATGTCATCATCTGACCTGAAATATTGAGTTTTTTCATTCCACAGTAGCTTTTCTCAGCTCCTTTCAGTTCATGCCTTGTGTTAACACTCGTCACCAGCATAAACCAATTTAAAGTGTTTTATCCATTAGGCTTACATTGTTTTATGGTGGTATGCCACTTGTAAGGTCTTTTCCTATCCCTGACCATAATCAATGATAAGAATATTTGCCTCTGTTAAAAGAAATAACTTGAAACAAATCGCTCTCTGTGGAAAACTGAAAGGAGCCAGAATGAGGGGAATTTATGTACTGTGATTCCTCATGAGAAATGACATCTTTCGACTTCCGTCTCTATGTTTTTCGTAGGGCAAAATGTACCAAAGTGAATGATATATAAATAGAAGAGAAGGTAACTTTCTGCTGCCTGTGTGTCTTTGTGCCAGGGGTGGTATGGGCCTGACTGTAGCCAGGAGTGTGTGCACGGCAAGCCCTCACCACAGAATGATGCCTGTCTGTGTGTCTTTGTGCCAGGGGTGGTATGGGCCTGACTGTAGCCAGGAGTGTGTGCACGGCAAGCCCTCACCACAGAATGATGCCTGTCTGTGTGTCTTTGTGCCAGGGGTGGTATGGGCCTGACTGTAGCCAGGAGTGTGTGCACGGCAAGCCCTCACCACAGAATGATGCCTGTCTGTGCCATGCCTGTTATATCGGCAGTAGCTGTCAGATGGAGTGCTCCAACAATGGAAAGTGTGTCAATGGAACCTGCCTGTGTGACTTCCAAGAAAGAGGTTAGCCTTCTGTTTTGAGTGTGTGTGTGTGTGCATGTGTGTGTGTATATATACATGTGATGTGTGTGTTTGTGCACACATGTAAAATTGCGCGTATTAAGCTAGATAGACATATTGGAAAGACTCATTAACGATGTTGAGTTAATTCTTTCCTTTCAACACTTTTTTTTGTGTATACATCTACTATCTCCCCCCCCCCGTGCCACTTCTAGTTCTGTATTGAACACTTGCAAGACTCGGTTCCCTCTAGAGTGGTCTGGCATCTCAGACAAGTTGTCTTCTGGGTATGGGTGGATGTCAGTTTTCACAGTGTGTGTGTGTGTCCTTCAGTGGAGAATGCCAAGTGGTATGGCACCTGGTGTGAGGAGCGGGGGTGCCCCGGGGAGGACGGTGCCTGCAGCGGGCATGGCACCTGCAACGGACACACCTTCCTGTGCACCTGCTACCCGGGGTGGATGGGGAACGATTGTGGCTCTCCCTTGTGCCCTGGGTCGCCACAATGCTCAGGTATGCTGACAGGCCTACTGAACCCTTCTTTCGGCCTCACTGTAGATAGCTCCTGTAGCCTATATTATTTTCCTTAATCACAGATAATTTGTCATCTATTTTTTTATGCTCATATGCAAGAGAGACAGAAACAGGGAGAAACTTGAACTTGAAATTTTTGTTATTGCGCAAGGATTGAGATTTTAGGCCAAGCCTATTCTTACAATCTGTCCTTGGGACGTAAACAAGACTAGGACAAAACAATCAGGCAACAGATGTGGGCATACATAGCGGTTCAAGGCATCACTAAGCAAAGTTGGAGCAGAACTAAATAACTGAACATCCAACAACGAGATAAGTCAACAAACAGAAATTCAAGTTGATAAAAAAAACACTACTAGCATTTATTGTTTCAACATGTGTAATAGTTAATAAAATAAAAATATCATGCACATAATTAGATAATCATACATATAACTAGATAAGTCAATACACAGAACTTCAAGCTGAAAAGAAGAAAAGGCAACATGAATTTATAAACGGCATTAGTATTTGCACATGTGTAATATTTAATAACAAAAAACAAACAAGCAAAAACCCTTTATTTTTAGCTTATATATTATATTGTAGCGGTACCATAGCTGATGAGGTTTTACCGAGGCGTGGTTACCGCTACACATATCTGTATTTTTAAAAAAAATCGTGACTTTGCTGGTGTGGCACTGCCTCTGGGCATTGTCCCCAGTAATGTTCCCGCCATCTTTGTATTTACAAATGTCTCATGTGTCTATGACCGAGAGGACGTAAAACACCACTTTTCATTCATTCAAAAAAAACCACTTCATAACTAGATAATCGTACACACAACTAGATAAGTCAACAGATAGTCATTCAAATTGACAAAAAAACCAGAAAGAGAAAGTGAGCTTGCTCTAGCTCATAAAATGCCTTCTGTGAAAGCCACCCAAGCACTCATTTCACTCCCTTCGCACACAGGCTGTGACTGGTGAGGACGAAAGAACCGGATGAATTGGTGTGAACTGTAATGTCTGTTGTGATTCCAAAAGAAAGATTTGTTTCTTGCAAGTAACACAACAAACATGAACTAAACATTGGCAGTGTAAATTGCACTCTTTGATGTAACAAAGAAGCTATAAAATAAGACAGACGCAAAATGTTCTTTGGCGCAAAAAAACACCCAACCGACCCTGAATAGAAATGAGAAAAAAAGTTGTTGTTTTCTCCAGCAGAACATTTTTTTCAGCAGATTTTTTTTCAGCAGAACTCTTTATTTGAGACTGAGATAATTAGAGAAAGAGCATTTGAGAGAACCAGAGGATGTGTTTTACATCAGTAAAACAAACTTAATTCCGGAGGTTTCTTTACTGTGATGCTCTCTGTCTCAGGTCAGGGAATATGTCAAGAAGGGGGTATCTGCGTGTGTAATGCATCCTACGCTGGCCGAGCGTGTGAGCTGAAGTGCGAGAATGGCACCAACCCCGGAACAGGGAGCTGCCAGTGTGACCTGCCCTGCATCACAGGCCTGCGCTGCGACCACCAGTGCTCCCACCACGGTCACTGCAATGGCCACGGTCAGTGCCTGTGCCACTCCCTCGGCGGATACAAAGGAGATCAATGTGATGTCCGCCGATGTGCTGGCTGGCCCCAGGACTGCTCAGGTCACGGCACCTGCAATGAGGCTGTTCATCAATGCCAGTGTGACCAGGGATGGACTGGGGACGACTGCGCTACGCCTCGCTGTCTGGGTACGCCCCAATGCAGCGGTGTCCCTGCTTCTTGCGAGATTGTGTCCTTTGAAAGTGAGAGCAAACCGCGCTGCGTCGGCTGCCAGTATCCCTTCATGGGCGATGCCTGTCAGCTGCGCTGCGTTCACGGGACGTCGGTGCGCTATGTAGACGGCAGCTGGGAGTGTCAGTGCGATCCGTGCTACAGCGGGAACAGCTGTGAAGAGGAGTGCTCGGGGCGCGGAAAGTGCAACTCCACCCTGGGTGTGTGTGACTGTGGCTACGGAGGAGGGAGAGGGGAGCGGTGTGAGGTGAACGGTTGCCCCGGGTGGGGGGAGAACTGCGCCTCTCACGGCTCCTGTAACTCAGCCACCGGTCAGTGCACCTGCGACAGTGGCTGGAGCAGCCCTGGCTGTGACCTGCCTTCCTGTCCTTACAACTGCCATTTCAGAGGTAAATGCGTCGCCATCACAGACCAGCCAGAGTGTCAGTGTGAGGCAGGCTATTTCGGCCATGCTTGCCAACACCCCTGTGTCAGTGGTACCATTCAGAACGACACGTGCGTGTGTGATCCCTGTTTCTCTGGACCTCTGTGCGATAGCCTGTGCTCCGGCACTGGAAGCTGCACCGTCCACGGCACCTGTGACTGCGGGTTTGACAGGGGAAGGGGAGACTACTGCCAGCTGCCAGGGTGTCCGGGAGAAGGCTCCGACTGCAGCGGGAAAGGTCAGTGCAACAAGGCTACGGGGCAGTGCGTCTGCACCGAAGGCTGGAAGGGGCGCGGCTGTAACGAACCCGACTGCATCGACAACTGCAACGCCCGGGGTGTCTGCGACAGCTCGGTGGATAATCCGGTGTGCCAGAGCTGTGAGGATGGGTGGATGGGGGTGGCCTGTGAGGTGCCCTGCCATGGCACCCAGACCCCCATGGACGGTGGAGTGTGTGTCTGCGCCTCCCTGTGTCAGCACGGCACCAGCTGCCAACAGGTAAAGCGCTGTTCTCTTCTTGGGTAAAAACAACTCCTATATGACCAGTGTTTCTTCAGTCCTAGTTTGGTGCTATTCTCTGCTAGGAAAAGCAACACCAAAATGACAATTCTTTTTTATGTCTTGTTTTCCTTTGTTCTATCCCCCTTCCCGTCTTTTGAAATCTCCTTTCTTTTTCGAGATAATCATTGTTCGTCTATTTGTTTCCAACTTTTTTTTTATATTGGTTGTTCTATCTTTTGCCAAAGATGGAATTATTCAGTTCTAGATAGAATTAATAGACAGCACTTACTTGATCTGTTTCTGACTACATACATATCATTCCTTTTCTATTTTAATGCAGATGAAAGCAAAGTTCTATTTTATAAAAACAACAACTAACCCATAAGTTGCATTTAATTTTATGTTACACTTTCTGTTTACAAATGATTTAAATCACTGTTTGTAATTTGTGTAATGGGCTAAAATTTGTTATTTCTGAGGTTGATGCATACTATTTGACTGCAAGTGCAACTTCAATTAGACTAACAAAATATATCTACAATCAAAACCACACTAATCAAAGTAGAAACCTTTGCCCAACTTCCACTCTATCAAAACAGAAATCATCTTTTCCTTCTAAAAAACCAGGTGTGTAGCAGCGTGGGCACCTGCATCAACAACACCTGCGACTGCACAGACTCCACAGGTTTGAACCCAGGCCAGTGGGGGGACCACTGCCAAAGGCAAGACTGTCCGGGTGTAGACAGCGTGTGCAGCGGTCATGGCACCTGTATCTTCGCTACCCTCACCTGCGTGTGCAACCCCGGGTGGTACGGGGAGGGCTGTCACCTGCCCGACTGTCCGGGCACACCTGATTGTAACGACCGTGGCCACTGTTTGGCTGAAGGTATTGCCCAGCCTGTGCGTGTGTGGTGCATGCATGTCATTGACTGGTTAACCAAAAGCTTACTGCAAACACCTGTTAACAGGTTCAGTGAGTGATCATCAACCTCTTCATTGACATGACTTACGGGTACTAAAAATCTACCAATCTATTCTATCATCTTACCGTTTCACTACGAATGAGTTAACTCTTCCAATTTGGAGCAATTGCCAATTACCAATGCAAAAATCTTAGTCAAAATGACTAAATTACTTCCCTTGCATCAGTATTTCTCTGCCTGAGCTATCGCGGATACCCTCGTTGACGTCACTTCCGGTGTGGCTATTTCAACTCAGAATAATTTTTTCCAAATCTTATGGAGCAGCCATCTTGGTGTTCTCTGCTTATTTTGATCCTTATCGCCTAACCTGGTCGTCATCCTGCGTCCTTCTGTGTTCTACTTGTGTGTTGTGGGTTCAGGTATCGTTGGTGTTTAATTTTGTGACATTATTTGAAAACTTTCGTCGAAATTATCGCTTATTTTCGAAATTGTGTGTTGGCTAATTTCTGCCCTCGTGTTCAGCATGTCGTCTGTAGATCCTGTAGCCCCTTCTATTTCGTCAGACTGGGGAAGCTTCCATGCCTCTTCGCAAGAATTTTCGTCCGTGGGAAAACAATTTCCCACCGTTGCAACCACAGAACAACTGGCGAAGATGGAACGCAGGACAGGAATACCCATCTTCCCACAGGACACGGAGAAAATTTTGACAGACCGGTCTCACTACTGTGACGGTCATGAGATATCGCTCACCCGTGTCGGGTTCAACGAAGCGAATGCCCGCGCAGGGCTTATTGGGAATGGCGGAAAACATACGAAATATGTCAGCAGTCCATTGGACAGCCCTACCGCTCTGGTCGAACCGGCATACACGGACCTATCCCGACCGTCCCACGGTCACACCGACTCGACCTTGTCACACCCGCACCCGCGGTCCACCCGTGACGGCCACGGCCGTACCGGTCCGTCCAAGCCAGCCCGGACGGACCGCACCGCAGAATGCCGGCCCAGCTATGCACAAGCACGCTGTGCGGTGTCCTACTCGACCCTCAACCGGCCGATTCCTTCTTCGGAGCGCATTTACTCGGACTCGGATCCGGAGGATTACGATGTGGCTCCGTTGGACTACGATGGAAGGCATCCTGGTGTTTTGAGATCGTCACCTTCAAGTTTTGACCGGTCCAAATCGGCTACTCACCCTCGCAAACACTCTTCACGGCGGGAATTGAGCTCTCGGCCGGCAGATTACGATGAATTTGACGACTTCGATGAGCAAGTCGACAAAGAAGTGGACAGGCGTGTGCGTGCTCTTCAGAACCGCTCCTTGTCCTCGACCTCCTCTCCTCCTCGTGATTTGGATCCAGCGGCGGAACGCGGAGATCACGCCTCTCAGGCTGAGCCTTCAGTCATCATGGATGAACTACCGTCCACGGGCGTTTTCCAGGGCTACCTGAACATTTTGCAACCGTTCTGCACGGACATACGCCCGTTGGCCCTAAAGGAAAAGAAGAAGACCAGTCAGCCAATCTTTTTCGGATCCATGCAAGTGACAAAGGAGCCCAGGTTGGCTCTGCACACCTCTCCTTTCGTTCGTCAAGCGTTGCGCCAGGCAGACTCGATGCTCTGGTCTCAACCTTCACCGGTGGCAACCGAGGATGACGAAGAGGACAAGCCCGTACCGCTACCGGAGCCGGTACCTTCAGTCCCGGGCACCTTTCAGAAGACTGACTTCTTCCCGTCTTTCTAACTCGCTGCCCCCTTTGTCGCTGTCCCTCCATTTTCGGATCTGAACCCCACCGAGCGCAACTCCCTGGGTTTCTACGGCAGGGGCAGACGAACATCGGTCACGTTTGCCCAATCAGCATTCAACAACCTGGAGAGATCTGTCTATGCGTCTCTCCGGGCCTCGTCGGTAGCAACTTCTATGCTGCAATCCCTGTCTGAGATCCTTGGTACTTCTTCTACGGACCACCTGAAGATTTTGAGCTCAAGCCAGAAGTTGATGAACAGGCGTTAGGTGTCGCCCTTGCGTCTCTCACCCAAGCGGTCAATTCGTCCTCAGCCATCGCTGCAGCCTCTAGAGTTCAGCTCGCAGCCGCATTCAGAGATGCGGCTATAAAGCGTACCAAGATTGCTCTTTCACCGGAGGAGCGTGCCAGGATGCGCTCTTGCCCCTCCACCCCTTCGACTGTTTTCCACCCGGTCTCCCTCAAGGACATCTTGTCGGAGTCAAAGAAACGGAAGCATGAAATGGGCCAGGAACGGCTGTATACCTGGGCCCAACAGTCGTCTTTGGCGAACTTGGCTCCCGCTCCACCGAAACGCCCCCGAGTGGAACCTCGACATCACGGTGGCTCCTCTTCCAGAACAGTCTCCACGAGAGGACGTTCTACTCGTTTCCAGTCCTACCAACCTCAGTCTGCACGGCATCTCCACCAAATGCCTCCACCCCGGTCCGTTCCCTTTGACCGTCGCCCCGTGTCTGAGAGACGCGGTTCGGGTATGTCGAGGTCCACTCGGTATGCCCGGACACCGGCTTTCAGGCACAAGCAGCCTTTTCAGTAGAGCCTGTGGGGGAACCAAGTCTTTCCATCACTTCCAGTGTAGGTTCTCTGCGGAAATGTCTTCCAACATGGGAACGTCTGGTGGAAAGCTCTTGGATCCTTCAGGTTGTACGGGCCGGCTTCCGGTTCCCGTATAAGTTCCCGTTTATTCGGGAACCCCCCTTGTCTGCCGACCCCATCTCCTTCCCCCCTCCCTCAGACCCCCTGAAAGCCTGGGCCATCCAGAAAGAGGTAGACTCTCTTCTTCAGAAGGGGGCCATCATCCCGGTGACCCCATCGGACCCGGGCTTCTACTCGAGACTATTCGTGGTGCCCAAGAAAAGCGGGGGGTTCCGCCCAGTTCTGGACCTCTCCCCTCTCAATGCTTATGTCCACACGAACAGGTTCAAGATGGAGACTGCCGCTTCCATCAGACTGTCCATTCAACCAAACGACTGGGCGTCCTCGATCGACCTTCGGGACGCCTACTTTCACGTGGCAATACATCCGTCTCGCCAACGCTTCCTGAGATTCGTATGGAAACAAGAAACTTATCAGTTCGTGGCACTGCCGTTCGGCTTATCTCCGGCACCGTGGGTTTTCACGCGGGTCATCAAGGAACTAGTTCGCCTTGCCCGAGCTCAATCACTCCGGCTTCGGGTGTACCTGGACGATTGGCTCCTGCTGGCCTCATCCCGCCGTCTCTGCACGGAGCAGACAGAAACTCTTGTCCATCTGTCCAAATCTCTGGGATTCCAGATCCACGAAGGGAAATCGGATCTCCAACCGTCAACCACCTTCTCCTACCTGGGAATGGAATTCAACACAGTTCGCTTTTCAGTTCGACCTTCACGGGAACGCGTGCAATCCCTTTGGGATGTGGTGAATCAGCTCCGACGGCAGCCATCCGCTTCGGTTCGACTCCTTCTCCGCCTGCTTGGCCTTATGGAATCGGTAGCGGACTTACTCCCTCTGGCCAGGGTCCACAAGCGGCCACTGCAGCGCCACCTGGCGGAACGGAACATTTCTCAGTTGCCTCTCTCTCATCAGGTCCCCCTGGGTGCCTGGTTCCTCGACTCGACTGTGCAGTGGACGAACCTCGGGTGGCTAAACGACTCAGTGCCGATCCGCCCGTTGCTGCATCAGCAGTTCATGCATGCAGACGCTTCCACGACGGGGTGGGGCGCTCACCTGGAGGACAAGGAGGTTTCGGGCCTGTGGGCTCCTTCAGAAGCTCGACTACACATCAATCTTCTCGAACTGGAAGCGATCTCTCGGGGTCTCAAAGCCTTCGTCCCCTTCCTCTCAGACACCTGGGTCACCGTCTGCAGGGACAACACAACCGCCCTGTCCTACCTCAGGCGTCAGGGTGGTACCCGCTCTGCGCCACTATCAGAGAAGGCGGAACAAATTCTCCTCTGGACACAATCCAACCGGATCACCCTATCGGTCGAATACATTCCGGGGAAATTGAATGTGCTAGCAGACGAACTCAGCAGGTCGGGCCAAATTCTCCCCACAGAATGGACTATTGCCCACCAGGCTCTCACCCCTCTGTGGAAAGCATGGGGAAAGCCTCATGTGGACCTATTCGCCACGAAGTTCAACTGCAGGCTTCCTCTCTACGTTTCACCTATGAGGGACCCCCAGGCACTGGCGCGCAACGCCTTCTCGATATCCTGGACAGGCATGTCGGCGTACGCCTACCCACCAACATCGCTCCTATCCAGAGTACTCGAGAAATACTATCGGGACAGACCTCGGATGATCCTCGTAGCTCCCTACTGGGAATCCAGCCCCTGGTTCCCGGAACTAGCCCACCTGTCTCACGTTCCAAGCATTCAACTTCATCTGACAAGTCGCACGCTGCTACAGCCATGCACAGGTGTCGGTCACGCCAACCCCCAACTGTTTCAGCTGACCGCATGGCTACTATGCGGTCAGGCCTGCGAACACGTGGACTATCAAACAGAACGATTGACCTTGTGCTGAAAGCACGCAGACAGAGTACGAACAAACTTTATGACGTCAGGTGGGCCTCCTGGTACGGATTCTGTCAGGCACATAGTTTTCCACCATTGAACCCTTCAGGCTCAGAGTTTACTCAGTTTCTCTCATATCTGTACCATGATCGCAATCTATCAGCTCAGACACTCAGTGGGTATAGGTCCTCTATAGTCCATACTATCTCGGTCACCACAGGTAGGAAATCTCCTTCCTTCTCGAGTGCTGTGGAGGTATCTCACCTCATTGATGCAGTTCGCAATATGTCAGTCTCTGCGGGCGTTCGCCTTCCTCAGTGGGATGTCTTCCTAGTGCTAGCGTTCCTTAGGGATAAATGTGAACCCATGTCCTCTCTATCCCTCAAGCTTCTGACGTTTAAGACAGTGTTCCTACTATCACTTGCTACTGCCAGACGAGTCAGTGGGGTCCATGCTATTAGCGGTCTAGGCTCTGACATTGAATTCCATTCTGCGTCGCAGTCTGTCACCCTGTCTTTTCTGCCAGAATTCCGGGCCAAGAACCAACAGGCCCAGGTCTCCTCCCCATCCATCACTATTCAAAGTCTTCGTCAGGTACTAGCCCCCGATGATGAGGATAGGTTTCTCTGCCCAGTCCGTTCGCTTAAGTTCTATCTTAAGAAAACCTCTACCTTCAGAGGGCAGAAACGCCGACTATTCATATCTCTGAACGAGAGATATTCGAGAGACATTTCGAAGGCTACCATTTCGAGGTGGCTTGTAAGCGTCATCAAATTGGCGTATGTTGACGCCAACAAGGCCTTACCCCAACACCCGGTTAGGGCACACGAAATAAGGGCGATCAGTTCTTCACTCGCCCTAATCAAAGGCGTATCCCTGGCGGCTGTCATGGAGGCCGCCTACTGGAGATCTCAATCTACCTTCACCCACTTCTATCTACATCACTTCTCGGCCAAGCAACAGGATGATTCATATGGAATCAGAAAAGCTGTCCTGGCCCAGACCCCGGTTTCCTTGGATTAAAGGTAAATACAGGGCGTGATTGCCTATTGGTATACATGTTATGCCTTTTTGGGGGTATGTTCTATGATGTGTGCATGACTATTTATAATATATGTCTAGGAATGAAGACAGACCGTGAAAGGCAGAAGGTGCCCTATGCCTGGTCTCTCGCTCTTTTCATTTCTTAATCTGGTGGGTTTATGTTATGTAAAGCTCAACAATGCTTCCTTTGCCCGCCTCCGCGTTGGCAATCAACTCATTCGTAGTGAAACGGTAAGATGATAGAATAGATTGGATGATTTATATTAATATAACTATCTATTCTATCTATATACTTACCGTTTCACTACGATCTAAGGTTCCCACCCACCTCCCTCCAACGGAACATTGTTGGTCAATGGACCTTAAGAAAAATTTATTCTGAGTTGAAATAGCCACACCGGAAGTGACGTCAACGAGGGTATCCGCGATAGCTCAGGCAGAGAAATACTGATGCAAGGGAAGTAATTTAGTCATTTTGACTAAGATTTTTGCATTGGTAATTGGCAATTGCTCCAAATTGGAAGAGTTAACTCATTCGTAGTGAAACGGTAAGTATATAGATAGAATAGATAGTTATATTAATATAAATCATCCAATCTATTCTATCCATACATTACCAACACCTGAAACAACTGCATTAGCCTAAATCGACCTGGGTTTATACCAAAGTATATAAGAAAACGAAAGTAGCCCTCGACCTAGGCCTACTACCTGATATCAGCCGAGGGTTACTCCCCCTGACATCAGTAGTGGCTGGTCTGAAGGGCAACTACTCCCGTCATTCGAGCTTACTGCAAACACCTGTTAACAGGTTCAGTGAGTGATCATCAACCTCTTCATTGACATGACTTATGGGTACTAAAAATCCACCATTTTTGTTTACGCAAAACTCTTCTTGAACCATATTGTACATTAAGGGTTTATTGTGTCAGAAAAAGAATGGACCAGACCCCCTGTGGGTATCCCGGGGGGTCTTTTGTAAAAATAGTTCCCTCACATTCTGGAAGTTCTGTGCTTGTAACTTCCTCTAATCTGCCAATCTATTTTAACCATACATTACCAACACTTAAAACATGTGCATTGACTCATAATGACCTGGAACTATACCAAAGAATATAGTAAAGCGAAAGTAGGGCGTGACGTCACCCCCTGCGCCGGATATGGGGTGCGAGTTATCCCCCTTACATCCGGGCAGGCGAGGTGCGCGCGCGCACTACAAACATCATTCTTTCTTTTCCACCCAAGCTCTCTTGACCTGGCTTGCCATTGCTCTCTTCCTTTTGGGGTTTCTGCTCTGTTCTAGGTGGGTCCGTTCCATTTATTTTGTAACTTACTATTCTTTTGTTTCTTGGACTGCCTGTTGGGCTGTCTATCGATTTTATTTTCTTGTATTTTTGGAAATTTTCATGATACAAGTCAGGCCGGTTTTCTTCGTGTGTGTTGTGTGGGCGGCCATCATGGCTTCACCCACCCCCCACACTCTTTCTAAGACTTCGGTCTCTGCTCCGGTTCTCTCCTCTACCCCTCTCCCTCGCGATGGGAGTGGTAGGTTCGTTTCTCCCTCTCTTTCTCAAGTAAAGTCTACTAAAGAGAAATCTGTTTCCAAGGAGAAAACTCACAAGAAATCTTCGCGATCTTCTTTTAAACATGACGTTTCTCCAGTTAAGGCGGCTTCAGTTTCTCGCGAACTTGACCCCTTGTCTTCGGTTTCGGTGGCTTCCACCCCTTCTGTGGATACTCAGTCCGTTCTGCTGTCTTTTATCGACCAGCTCGGTTCTAGTGGTCTTCACATTTGTCCGGTTAAATCAGTTGAATCTTCGGATTATTTTGCCGGTTCTCAGGAGTCAGTTTACCCGGTTGTTTCGGCCCAAACAACTGGGTCTACTCTCTCTCCTACTCTTGTCCACAGGGTTTCCAGCAAGCGTCCTCTTTCCACGAGGGCCCTTTCTTCCTCCAAGACGACGGAGGGCACTTACGTGGCCTCTCACTTCAGACCGGTGTGACTACGGTTGGCCCGCCCGATCCTGGAGGATCCACCGGTTCTTCTCCCGGGGGATCAGGAGTATCCTCCGGCGAGCTCGCCCTCCCATGCTATGGGTTTTGAATCCGACGGACGGTCGGATTCAAGGCGAAGGCCCCCCACCTCTGTATCCAAAAGAGGTCACGGTTCAGCCGAACCGTGGGGCTATGAACCTACCGGGGACGAAGGGACTAGATCCCTAGGCCCCGAAGGCCACAGGCTCATGGCCAGTTCCGTAGAGACGCGAGCTCACGGTTCTGGCGCCTACAGGCAAACTTACGGTGGAGGACGGGCTAGACCTGTCCGCCCCGAAGTTATTCCCGGTTCCCGTTACCGGGAGGACGGAACCGGTCGACTACCTTCCCACTCCTCGGTCTACCGACCTCTCATCCGGTTGGAACCGGCATCTTCGGATGAAGATCAACCGGCACGCATGGCCATGCGTGAGCAACCGGCGAAGTTTCACCCGGTTCAGTTTAAGCCTAGAGCTACTCTACCGGGTGAACGGCACCGTACAACCGGTGAACCGGTTTTTGTCCACCCAGCAGGGGGGCAACCGGGTGATTCACGGCGGCGCACGGATGAGGCTACTCCGTTTTTGTTTTTTTTCCCCCCGCTCACACAGTGGGCCGGTTTTTTGTCCACCCAGCTGGGGGGCAACCGGGTGTTTCTCGGCAGCATACGGATGGAGCTTCTCCGTTGCTCTCTCGACGCGGTCACCACCGTTCACACGGTGAGGCCTCGCCGGTGGAGTCCGATCTTTCAGACGGCGAAACCGGTTCTGACTTGGATGCGTTGATTGAGCACGAAGTGCAACGCCTCCTACGGTCAGTGATGACGGGCCTTGTTCCCCAAGAGGACGGGTCTCCCCAGGACGCGCCCTCTGTTGCTAGTGTTCAGTTCCACGGCGTGGACGTTCCCCAACAAGGCTTGATGGTGTTTTTTGAAGGACTCTTGTCCGAATGTTGTTGAGATAAGCCGGCCTGCGTCACAGTCGGCTACCGGAGAGTCTGTCGGCTCTTTCCAGCAGGGTAAGAGCCGTCTCTTCCTCCAGGCCCCTACTCTTCTTTTGGACGCCATTCGGAAGGCAGAAGTCTTCTTGCGTCAGAGAGAGGACACCACAGCAGTGGGTTCTTTTTCGGTCCCTCTGTTCAGGTCGGTCCTCCCTCTCTTGGATGATTTCCTTCCGTTTCCTCCCGTCTCTAAGCCGTCTAAAGCGGAATTAGAGAAGTTGAAGTTGGAGTCAGGCTCCTCTGTTCCGGTTGTCTTCAAGCAAGCTGTTTTCTAGCAACTTGAAGTCGGGCTTTCGGACTCGCTCAAGGGATGTGGCGTGGCCACTTCCCTCATTTGAGTGGTGGCTGAGTCTCTGGGGATGTCCACCTCCGTCTCTCCGAGACGCAGCGGTCTCCCGTCCGGCCGGCGGCATGGTGACTCACCGCACGGTTCCCCGACGGTCACCGGTGGTACCGGTGCACCGTCCGTCCGTCCTTCCGCACGGTCCGGCTTGGGCGTTCATCGTCCCCCTGTGGTCCCTCACCGGGGTCTGCTTCAGGGTACTCGTCCTCTAAAAGGTCGGGTGGCTTCTCCTGGTTTGGACCAGTCAGTCCACCCCAGAGGCTCGTAACGTCAGCGCTCTCCAGTGGATTCGGACGTGGACTTAGCTAAGTCAGTCTCCATCCAGGCAAGGGCGTAGCAGCGTGTTCTGGCCTGGTCCGGCCACTCACCAGGGAAAGGAGTTTTGGTTCTTGCAAGCTCCTAAGCTTCTGGACCACTCCAATCGGAAAGCGGAGGCTTTCCTTTGTGCCTGGAAGATGGCAGAAGCTAACCGTTTCGCTTTAGCCTTCTAAGGCCGAAGCAGAGAAGCTCCTTTGCGGCAGGAATCCTGCCCCGACCAAGGTTAAGTCTTCCAACTTCAAGCAGTTGGAGGATCTTTGTCTGTCTAAGCCCTCAAGGGCTGTGGCTTTGCGGCTTCGTTGGTTCGGCCCATCGCAGAGAATTTAGGGAGATTTTTTCTCCTACGAATTCTCCTGTGGTTCTCAGGCTCTTTGAGTCCGTGAATGAACCAACCGTTTTCTTCCGGTTCATCGTCGGGCTCCTCAAGAGTTTTCTCACAAGAAGAGTTCTCTTGTACCCTCTAATCATCTGGTTAGATCTACTTCGATCTGCTGATCTCTAGCTCTTGTGCTTCTGGTCGATCCCTTTTCACCGATCCATTTTACCGGGTTGGGCAACGGACCGTCGGGTTCCGTTCCGGTTCTTCAAGAACCTCATGGTGATTCTGTCCTTCCGTTTGGCACGGTGGCTTTGGGAAGGATCCATTGTTTTTCTTTGTTTCATTCATGGCTGTTGCAACGGCTCCTGATGGTCCCTTTCTTCGATTCTGACGAGCATGGATTTTCTTGCTCTCTTCAGTTTCATGCTTTTCTGGTTACAACAAGAGTTGCCCATCCTGTCAGGCCTTGTTTTTTTGGGGTTTTTTTTTTCTGTCTTGGGTTACCCTTTACAAGTCATGGCCGTTGAAATGGTTATTTTTTGTTCGTCAATCCTCTACCGTTTCTTTCTAAGTCAGTACCGTTCTCTTGGATTTTTCCACGGTTATCCTGACGTCACTTGGATACTCTGTTACGCTTCTCGCAGTAACTAACCGTTTCTCTTTGGGCAGGTCTACCTGGCCCGACGAAGATTCAGTTCCCGTGGGCTTTTTTGTTGTTCATCCGTTCAAGTCGGTGCTAGGTGTCCATGGGACTACCTCCCATTTCCCTCTTTCTCCAAGCCTTCTAAGGCTGTAGCGGAGAAACTCCATTATGACAAGAGTTCGAAGCATCTTTGTCCAAAGCCCTCAAGGGCTGTGCTTTTGTGACGTTGTTGATTCGGTTCATTGCTGTACTTTGAGCAAAACCTCTCCAACGAACTCTCTTGCGGTTTTCAGGCTCTTTGAGTCAGTGATTGAACCAACCATTGGAGTGGCTCTAGCTTCTCTTGGTGATTCTTCTGGCCAGAGACTCTTTTTGGGGCACTTTAAAGACTCTGTCTGGAGATGGGGTTCGACACGGTCGGATTCACAGTCTCAGCCTCGGAGGACACTGTCCTCGTTTTCTCTGTTGGTGTCCGTCCTCTCAGTACGAAGTCGGTCACTTTTCCGTCTCCTCAGACTTCTTAGTCTGACGGAGTCAGTTTCGGAGCTCCTTCCTCCTGCCAAGGTATACTAAGGCCCTTGCAGAGAGAAGTCGGAGCGTGCGCTCCTTCTTTCACGGTTGCAACCAACAGTTGTTCAACCGTACCCTCGTTGCCTTCCTTCTGAACGGCCCCGGCTTCGCTGTTCTTTCGAATGATGTCTGTTCTGGCGGGCATGGTTTTTACTTGCTCTGTTTCAGACCTTCGTTTCCTCTGATCACAACCATGAGTTGTTCATTCAGTGGACTCGTTCACTCGTTCCAGCCATCCTTTTCGGTCTGGTTCCGTCCCGATCGGACCCATCTGTCCGGCTATCTTGATCTTCCATGCCCAGCTGTCAGATCACTAAACGTCAGTTTTCAACTTAAGTTGTTCGACTGGGTGTTTTTGGGCCTTCCTTCAGGCCCCCCCCCCCCCCATTTTGAGTCAGTTCCTTGAAATGGGTAAAGTCGAGGTGTGTTTACGTCACGTTTGCACACTGTTCCGCTTTTGTCTTCATGTTTCCGTTTCGGTGGGAACATTTCCGCGTCATCTGGTTTGATTTGGCGTCATGCGATGGCAACTATGTTGCTGTTTCGGTCTGTCCCTACGTCGGAGGCAGTTTTTATTTTTTGTCTTCTTACGGTCTTGGCATGTAGAGTTGGTTGCGAAGTGCAGTTGCACATTCGTACCGTGGCTTCTCAGTTTGCTAGTTTAGAGGTTGAATCTGCTGTTTTGCGGATTCTCATCTTAATCATTTAGTACTAGCTGTCTCTATCCCGTCATCGGTCCTTTGTCCAGATGTGGGCTATTTTGTTTTTGTCTCAGTCTCGCCTCTTCGATCGATGTTTTTTCCGGTTCGAAAGGGCGTAGCAGCGTGTGGTGGCCCGGTCCGGCCACTCATAGTCCGTTTTGTATCGGCCTTGGCTGCTCTAGGTGACTCCATGCGGGGTTTGTCATCTCCTGGCTGCTTTTTTAGTCAGCCATGTTCTTTCCTGAGATTCCTTCCTGGTCTTTTCTGTCAGGTCGCTTAGGTTCTGCCTTGCTCGGACTAAACCCTTCCCTGGTGCTAGGCGTCGTCTCTTCCTTTCCGTTAACGTTAAGTGTTGCAAGGATGTCACTAAGGGTACAGTCTCTCGTTGGTTGCTGGACTGCTTTAAGCTCGCCTACGCTTCCTCCCTTGTTAGACTCCCTCAGAACCCAGTTAGGGCCCATGAGTTAAGAGCAATTAGCACCTCTTTGGCCCTACTTAGGGGAGTACCTTTGGTCAGGGTCATGGCTGCGGCTTATTGGAAGTCGCAAAACGCGTTCATCCAGCACTATCTCAGGGACATCTCCATCAAAGGAGATGACAACCACTACGCCATCAAGAAGGTTGTGGTCGCCCAACTCACCGTCTCCCTGTGATGTACGTGTCGCAATGCCTTTTTTCAGGTGGTATATCATGGGTATGATTCTTTTGGGGGAATGTCTTTTTAGACTAGGGTTTTTTAAGTCTTTAGAATGCGTGTTGTTCTAGGCTTAAGCCTTTGTTATCAGGTCAAGGGTGCTTAGCTTCTCAAATGGGAGCATCACCCTCCTCCTCTCTGGTAATCTGCACATGTTTTAAGTGTTGGTAATGTATGGTTAAAATAGATTGGTAGATTTTTATCAATCTTACTATCTACTTTAACTAAATACTTACCAACACTTAAAACAAATATGTTCCCTCCCTACCTACCCTCCTGATGCTATTTGAGGGAAAAGGGTTTTCGAATGATGTTTGTAGTGCGCGCGCGCACCTCGCCTGCCCGGATGTAAGGGGGATAACTCGCACCCCATATCCGGCGCAGGGGGTGACGTCACGCCCTACTTTCGCTTTACTATATTCTTTGGTATAGTTCCAGGTCATTATGAGTCAATGCACATGTTTTAAGTGTTGGTAAGTATTTAGTTAAAGTAGATAGTAAGATTGATAAAAATCTACCACTCTCTTTGACTCTGCCTTTTTCCTTTGCTTACTGTCATCTACTATCTTTCTGACTTATTGGCCCATTTTCCTGCCTTTTTTCTAAAAAATCTTCCAAATAACTTTTTTCCTTTGAGCTCCTCCGAAATCGGAATGTGTCCGTTGTACGCAGCGAGGAGACTGGTAGTGAAAACTGAAAACCGGACACATGCATGCTTTACCCATTGTGGGCTTTTGGCCTGGGAACGCGGAAGAAGAAGAACCAGTCCTTATGGCCAAGAAGCCGGGGATGCACCCTAGGCATGGTATCTGTGAAACAACAAATTCCCACTCTGGTATCAAGAGTAGCATAGCAGTTGCTCTTCTGTTTTCTGGGGGTCAAAGTCAGACACGACCAACCAGCACTAACAAACAATTACTACTGATGTAAATACCCTTTGATGAGAACAATGTTGTCTAGTTTTAGGCAACATTCTGCAATCTAAAGAAAGTTGCAGTATAGTAAAGCAGACTCGTGCATGAACACGTTTAGTGTAGATTGAAAATGAAATCTAACAAATGCAAGTATGAAACTAATATCCTGCAAACCATGCCTGTCCCAGCAGGAGACAGCCCAGTGTGTGACTGTGATGAGAAGTGGATGGGTCGGCAGTGTGAGCTGCCCTGTGTGAATGGCATTGCCCAAGAGGACTCCACCTGTCTCTGTCACCCCTGTTACGCTGGACCAGGCTGCGAACGGCTGTGCAGCAACCATGGAGCATGCACCGGCAACGTTACTTGTGTCTGTGAATCGGGATGGTGGGGTAAGCTGGGTGGAACGAATCAAAACACATGCACACAGGCATGCTTGTTCACACACACACTAACAATACATTTCTGTTTTGAATGTTCTTTTTAAATTCTGAATCTGCATCGAGCTTATGGCATTAATATATATGACTATGAGGTGTAGCTTATGGCATTAATATATATGACTATGAGGTGTAGCTTATGACATGTACTTTTGTGATGTTGATTTAACGTAAGGACTTTATTTTCACAGAAAAGTTTCACTTAGTCTCAACAATTTCAAGTATTTGGGGTGAAAATAATGGTATAATGTGTAGTGATTTTGATTTAGAGGTAATAACAGATTCTTGTAAAATTTTCATAAATTTGCTGATTTTGTTTTAGATTGCAGAAATGATTTGCTGGTTCAGAAAGTGTGTGTGTATGTATGCGTGCTTGCACATGCATTTATTGAGCTTTTATTTTGTGTAAGCCATAGTTTGGTATTTGGTATTATCTAGTCACCTCATCTCTGTAAAATTCAGACTGCTACCACCTGGAGAGCGCATCGCTGCTAATGCTGCTCCACCTTCTATTTAGGAGGAAGAGGGGGGAAAGGAAGGGGGGGGGGTGTCATGAACTTGGGAAATCTTCTGATCAATTTAGTTAATTCCAGGCAGCTGGATTTCGCCCTGTTCTTCTTTCAAATACGTCGCTACAATCCAGTAGTCTGGCATAACTGCGATGGGGAGAGATTGCGCAGAGGCGGTTTATTGATGTTGGTTGACTGATAGCTGTCTTTTGAAGGCCTCAATGGAGTTGGCTTGGACGGTGCTGTTATTCAGATGGTTCCACCCTGTTGGTGTTCTAACAAAGAAAGAGTTTTTGAGCGGGTCGGTGTTTGAGGAGGGAACTTTTATTGCTTTGTTGTTGTTTCTAACTGAAGATCTGATTGGGTTCGACGAGTAAGGAAGTCGGGATCTTATCAGTCTGCTCGATTTGTGATAAGTGGTGAAGTCTTCAGGGGGTAAGGCCGGTACTAACCCCTCAACCACTCTGTAGAGCATGGTCAGGCGGAGGTGATGGCGCCTTTGCTGAAGGGATGGAAGTTCAGTTTTTCAAGAAGTTTGGTGACAGTGCCAGGCGTTGTGGACTTATAGTCGCCAGTGATGAAGCGGGCAGCATTCCGTTGTATACGTTCTATACTGTCAATGTCTTTCTGTAGATAAGGGTTCCACACAACTGCACCATATTCTAATAAAGGTCTGACTAGAGCTAGATAGGCATTGGTTTTACACCGTTCTTATCAATTTTTAACTGCTGTTGTTTTTTTACGTATGTAAAGCGCATGTGTCAGACTTGCTCTAAGTTCCCATCTGAAAGACTCGATATTCTGTTTGATTTTCCCATCAAAATGGAAGGAGAAGGGTGAGGCCGGGATTCATATTGAACTGGCAGGCGAACGTGTTAACCAGCCTGCTACATTAACTCTCTTATGCAGTGAACGTTCGGGAATGTTCAGAAAAAAAGGCAGCGAGCTTGTTTTTGTTCGATCGATGCGAATTTTTGAAGTCGTGTTACTGACATCGGCATTTTCCCGACTTTTACATCATGGATGATGAATCGTTATTGCATCCACTGAGTGATGACAGCGATGAAAATTCCTTTTTTTGTGAAAGATAGGAATTATAAGATCGTGAAGTGAAAGGGTAAGTGAATGATTTTGATCCACATTTCCATTTCAGTCGTCTTAGGCTTCACCAGTCTGCAAAAGTAGGCAGTGAATGACTAGTGAATGCAGTTTGCGAATACACTTTGGCATTTTGATTTTTTTTGTGGAGCCATGCATCCCCATAACATCTTGAAATTCATTTTGCAAGTCAGACAGACATCTCGGCAACACATTCAAAACAAAAAAACCCACAAAATCTGCTAGGGTATGTTTTATTTTATTATTTTTCTGATGCTACTACCCCCCCTTTTGTATGGAGTGACGTCCCTTGGGCTAGAATTTCAGAGGTGATAGAGAGCACAGAGTGTCAGGCACAAGAGGGTTAATATATATATGCTTCATTGAAAATCAGAATTTGGGTATATAACTCTAACAGAATATTTAAAAATAGCTGGCTCTCTGAATGATTACTATGTTCCTATGGAATGGTCATCCGAGAGAAATAATGTTAATTTATTAACCCCTTGGGTGCCGCCTATCAGCTGCACATGCGCCGCTGGCTTGCCGTGCGATTTTTGAACACGGCAAAATCGCTACTTATCACCAACATATATATATAATGTTGGTGGCAAATACTGAAGCATTATAGAGGATGTATATATACGTCATCAGCACTGAAGAGGTTAAATCAGCCCAAAACACACTCAGAGTTGCTCCCCTTGACTTGTTTAGGCAGCCATATTGAAAGCACATTGAAAAATGTAGAAATAAAAGTAGAAATAAAAAGCAATGTCATTATTGAGCAGTAAGATTATTGAGCAGTAAGATGCAGACAAGCGCAATCAAATAGTTAATTAAAAACAGTTGGACACGCCTATTGCCAACGCATATATATCATTCTTACTTACAGTTTGAAGGCAGATGAAAGTACTGACATGATGCAAGGTACTGGGTGAGTCGATATTAGAGACAAAATGACCTTGGGTAACTGGGTTAGTTGATTTGTTGTGGATTAATACAGAGTTGTAGTCATTTTAAATTTTTATTGGTACAAAGGAGACAATCTGTGCTGTTTAAATTTATCATTTGGAGAGTGATTTGATCATAATAAATATGTATAATTTAACAAAATGACGTCACCACCACTAGATAATGAGCAGAAATATAAAGCATATTTTGTGTGTAGCCCTTTGTCACGGCTCGTGTGGAGCTGTGCCCCTTTTCTCTGCATTGTCTGTGTGTTAGTGAGCGCGTGTGCGCAGTCGTGCTTATGTGTCTTGCTATCTGTGTGTTCGTGTCACTACAACTCTGTCTTTCCTATTTCTTTTTTCTAAAATGTGTGTCAGTAGGCGGCTTTGCGCGTGCAAGTCCTGCATTTTTATTGGTCACCCGTCTGTCTTGAAAATCTCGTGTTTTTCGTGCAAGATAGTGAATATCTGTCAAGTGTATCGGCTTTGAAACCGGTGCAGTTTTAGCACTCCGCTATTTGGCCTTCGTATGGTAAACTGGTCACCGTTCCAGCTGGCGTGCTGTTGGGTGCCATTTGGGGAAAGGTGTGGGAGTCTAGGTTTGATTCCCCCCTTCTCCATGAAGTTCTGTGTTGTTCCGTGTGGTCGTCGTTTTGAACACAGTGGTGTGCTCGTTCTCTCCTTGTGGCAGACCTTTGTCCTTCCGGGTTGTCATCCTTGGGTACTGGCGTGGCTGCAGTTGGCATTGGATGACTACAGGGGTCGTGGACTCATCGATGTGATCTCCCCTTGCCCACCTAATCCCTCACCCACCTAATCCCTTACAACTCCCTTGGTCCAATATTATCCCGTCACACTTCCCGTGTCCACTTCGCCCACTCTGGAACTTCCTTGCCCTTTTCCCCATGCTTCTTCGTCTTCGTCGTCACCAAACTACATGGAACTCTGGCACTGGAGGGACCTTCTAGTACATTGTGATTTTCTGTGTGTAGTACAGACTGCTGGGGTTTAGAGGTCTCGTTAGGCTTAGGCTTATAAACTGGGACTTGCGTTATCCAGTGTGCAACAGTGGGAAAGACAATTGTAGCTGATTGAACAATTTATTAGTTTTGGATTATTTGGGTGTCCTGTTGTTGATTTATGTGACCGTGAACGATTTAGTTAGTATAGTTAATAAAAATCGTGGTTTGGGAAATATTTTGGTGTTTATTTCTTTGTTTTGTGTTGACGGGTGTTAAAGTGGGTGGGGTAAGGGGAGGGAATAAGTGCAGCCCCTTAAGGGATGTTACACCCTTCAAAATGCAGCCCAGTACAATGTGATTTTCTTAGGTTGAAGCTCTGAATAGGCCTAATCAAAATATGTTAAGATATCCGCAAAACATCAATGCAAGGTAATGTATCCACATCCGTTGTTGTTGTGGAGTGGAGGTTTTACGTCCTCATGGCGGAAAAGCCCTTAGGGACAAGTTGTTCTGGTGCTGGGTCAATGAGGAGTTGGCCGCAAAGTGGTTGATGGTCATGAGGAAGAGGGTCTGGGGATGAGTATACGAAAATGTGCAGTATTGACAAGGGAAATCACTCCTGTCATAACATTAATGGATAATTCAGACCTGTTTACTCTACTCTTTTCGAGTAGTATTCTACTCAATTTGGACCTCTATACTCTTGAAAATTGAAAAAATGCTCTAATTACTCATTTTCAGTGAACATTGTTTGATGGTTTAATGAATAAAACTACACATTTCGCACCAAAACCCATTTCAGCTATTCAGACTGCTCAAGAGTTGTGTAGGTGGTAAACAGGTCTGGATAATTTGATAAAATAAATATATATATATGAATTTTCAAATACCTCCTCTTTACAACAACCCACACTTACTATCTAAATATCTATATTTTACTATAAAACAACAGCCGCAAACACTAAATTTAGCATACAAATACTGGTTTGATGGCCAAAATGTCATGGTTTCTGATTGGTCCAGCAATTCACCAGATCAAAACCTGATTTAAAAACATATGCGGGCTCTTCTACTTAATCACATAATGCAGACTGGACTAAGAAATATTGAAAAACTACAGTTACACAATAACATTAAGTATACCCCAAACCCCAAACTGCTACAAAGATTTCAGGGAAGCACACTTAAATGTTTTGAAGCCCGTATGTAGAGTAATGGAGAGGTCACAATATATTGAAATTATAGTCAAAATAAAGAAGAGCCTTTAGAGGGGCTGCCTTTGGCTTTCCATATTGTAAAAACCTTTTTGAAAATATTATTAATACCAAAATACGAAGCAAGGACATTCTCATTTTCAGTTAAATATACTGTACCTTTCTTCCTTTAACATCAGGAAAAAGCATTTAGCCATTGTTTGTATAAAGACGTGGATGTTACTTCTAAGACTCATTTTGTGCAGGACCTGTGTGTGAGGAGAGAGGGTGCCCCGGGGTGGAGGAGAGCTGTTCAGGCCACGGCTACTGCACCATCGCTGACCAGACCTGCACCTGTGACCGCTACTGGACAGGGCTGGACTGTAACGCCCCAGACTGTCCAGGGGACCCACTGGACTGCAGTGGGAGAGGTATGGTTGGGGGAAAGAAAACTGGGTAGCTATGATTGAGTTTCTGTGAGAAATAGAGAGTGGGAGAGAACTCAAACTCAAAAATGTTTTAATGTCATACCTCCGGCCTATAACATTGAGGGTGCGCATATGCACACATAATGTAATACATGAAAACAGGACAACAGTGAATATTCTTTCACTTGGCACTAACATGTTATCCAAATAAATTTTATAATGTTCATGTATCAGCTGACATAAGTTCATATCTTTTTTTTAAACGCATTAAATATAAACATGGCAACATCTCTAGTTATGAATGTATTTTCATTGGCAAGAAGACTTTTTAATTCAATGGGATAGTTGTTTCTAAATGTATTATGTTTGAAAATATACTTGTCTCTTAGCTCTTTATAGGTAGTGCAATGAATCAAGAAGTGCAACTCATTTTCTATTTGATCACAGAATGGACAGGTTTTGGGGATACTATTGTCGTAGCGTTTGTTATTTCTCAAATCATTTACGCCCAGTCGAAAGTGAGTGAAGCAAGCCTTGAACTTCTTAATTGTTAGTTGAGTAAGGAAGTGTTCAGGTTGTAGAAGTTTGAACGTACGATAAGTAAGGAAACGGTCACTAGAACTCAATTTACTGTTCCAGTCCTGTTTATAACAGTCTATCATCCGTTGCCTGAATATACTAATGAAAGCTTTTATATTTACAACCCCTCCTGCTAACCACACCTCTGAAAATCCGTATATGTCTAAGCAATGTTTAATACTTTTAGCCCAGTTTGTGTTGGTTCGATTTCTGTCTGTCAGCAGTTTGTTAGCGCTCGAGATGTAGGCTTGTTTGGGGATTCTGTTTAAATCCATGTCTTGTAATAAAAGCCAGTAACGCAATGCCATTATCGTGCTGTCTATATATAACGTAATGTATAGCGGCCTAGCTCTCCATAGACCAGTAACGCAATGCCATTATCGTGCTGTCTATATATAACGTAATGTATAGCGGCCTAGCTCTCCATAGACCAGTAACGCAATGCCATTATCGTGCTGTCTATATATAACGTAATGTATAGCGGCCTAGCTCTCCATAAACCAGTAACGCAATGCCATTATCGTGCTGTCTATATATAACGTAATGTATAGCGGCCTAGCTCTCCATAAACCAGTAACGCAATGCCATTATCGTGCTGTCTATATATAACGTAATGTATAGCGGCCTAGCTCTCCATAGACCAGTAACGCAATGCCATTATCGTGCTGTCTATATATAACGTAATGTATAGCGGCCTAGCTCTCCATAAACCAGTAACGCAATGCCATTATCGTGCTGTCTATATATAACGTAATGTATAGCGGCCTAGCTCTCCATAGACCAGTAACGCAATGCCATTATCGTGCTGTCTATATATAACGTAATGTATAGCGGCCTAGCTCTCCATAAACCAGTAACGCAATGCCATTATCGTGCTGTCTATATATAACGTAATGTATAGCGGCCTAGCTCTCCATAGACCAGTAACGCAATGCCATTATCGTGCTGTCTATATATAACGTAATGTATAGCGGCCTAGCTCTCCATAAACCAGTAACGCAATGCCATTATCGTGCTGTCTATATATAACGTAATGTATAGCGGCCTAGCTCTCCATAGACCATCGTGTTTGGTGTTTTAATGCTTACGTTTAATAACTTCTTGCAGGCAAATAATTGTACTGATTCAATTACTTTATATTGAGTCATACCCCAAATTCCGTGGCGTACAGAAGCATAGGTTTTACCTGGGCATCAAACAATCTAAGAAACACAGTCGTGTCCATATTTCCTAAACTCCACATAGTTTTCATTAGTTCTAAAACTCTACACCTAGCTCTTCTCGCATACTCCTCTAATGTGAATCGTCAGTACTTATACCATTACTTTGTAGTTATCACAAAGTTCAAGGGAGGGATCATAACAATGGTGTGAAGAAGATCTTTCTTTCCTAAACTGGTAACAGGATATAACCATTTTAATGCAAAGCTGCAATTCTGTCTTTCTTTTCTTCTTCTTCATCGGTCGCTCAGTTTTCTGTCATATGTGTGCAGATGCGTCATGTTGCTGTTATACACCTAACTAAGAAATAGTTAGACCCAGCATGTCCGTCTTCGGCTGGAGAAAATCTTTGTAAGAAGTTTCTAGAACAAAGGCAGGGGAATGGACCAGTAAGGCAGAAAGATAATAGATGACAGTAAGCAAATGGAAAAGGCAGAGTCAAAGAGAGTGACAGATTAGAGGAAGTTACAAGCATGGAACTTTCAGGAGGGGGAACTATTTAAATTATTTTTGAATCTGTTAGCTCTTGTAAAATTTCTTGATTAAAGAAGTTGAAAATATGAATCAACATGAGTGTTGCCTGCCAAAACGGCCTATGTAAAAAGGACTAAGCAAGGCAGATTGACATTTTGGGCAGGCAAGCGGTAGCATATTTTGATGGTTGGATGCCAGCAGGAATGACCACATGATTCAAGAAAAGTGATAGTACTTTTTGGCATTTGATGGAGATGACTGACACAATGTTTTAGCCCTGGTGTTGATTTCTGCGGGTACAGGGCGGTGTGACGGCGTCAACTTCTTCCCTCCTCGCTGCGTGGATTGCCATCAGTCCATGGGCCTGGCCTGTGAACGACCCTGTGTTCATGGCAACCAGACAGAACCATTTTCCAACGTCTGCCAGTGCCAGCCTTGCTACTCAGACCCTGGGTGTGAGACAGAGTGCTCTTCTCGAGGGACCTGCCACAGTGGTGTCTGCGCCTGTGACCAGGGATACAAGGGAGACCTCTGTCAGTTACTCAACTGCCCAGGTAGGTATTTTTTTCATCTTTTGTTTTGGCCTAGTTCGCTAAAAGTATTCAGATTCTTTAAATTGTGTCAAATGAGACTTTTTCTCATTCACTGAATTTACAATGCATTCTGTTGGTCTGCTTAAAAAAATCAATTTGTTGTAATTGATTTGCTTGCTATATAATTTTTTTAAAATAATTTATGACACCTGAGATTTTTACGAGTTGCTCAGTTGCTAAGAATTTTGTTGGCCCATCTGTTTGTTGAATGTTTATAAGATTTGTAGAAATTTTCAAGCAAGAAACCTGTTTTGATTACTGACTTGCCCAGATAGTTTGTTGTTTTGGCTTTTCTCCCTTTATTGATTTGCTGAATGTATGATTGTTAAAATTAGACACATGAGACATTCTGCAATCACTAAGTTGCCATGAATAGTTCACCGGCTTGGCCTTTTGTTTATTTGTTTGCATAACATTGAAATTGTTGAAATCATATTCTATGTTTCATGTTTCCTTTGTTTGACTTATGCAATGTGGACAAAATTAAATGTTTGCCATTATTTGCCCTTTGAACTGCTTAAGCAGTCTGAGAGTCTGACTTCTAAGAAGATTGAGTGCATTAACACTTTCAACACAACCCTTCCAGCCGCTCAGTGTTCCCCGCTAACACTACAGGCTAGGTACGGAAATTCCCTCGGGACACCCGATTTGGGCAGTTTAAAAAAAAATCTATAAAAACGAGAAGCCAATGGTGGCTTTAGTTTTACACAGAGGTGTAGAACTATCTTTGATCTTTTAATGATATAAGTTTCGAAAGTCAAGATTGTTTTTTTGTGCTTATTATTTGCATGCAAATGAGCATGGGTTTTCAAAAAAGAACATTTGTTTAGATGGGCATTTTATCTAGTCTATCGTGGAAGGAAAACAAGCAACAAACACAGAAAGAGCAAACATGAAACAGACATGCACACGCACCCGCGCACGCACACACACACACGCACATACAGACACACACACACACACACACACACACACACACACACACACACAAACAATCACACACACACAATCACAGAGAGAGAGAGAGAGAGAGAGAAAGAAAGAAATTGCGCCGAGCCTGCACCCGTTCATTGTTGACGCTTTGTTCAGTTCTGAATCAAAACACTGGGCTTCTTCACTTACGTCAATTTCAGGAAAGTTATTTATAAAAATTGTCATCTTATGTACTTTCTTCACCAACAAGATAATAATGATCAACGTCATTTTCTTCATCAGAGCCTTCTATTGTAAAACAAATTCTCCAGCTCTCGCCGTGCCGACTAGCCATGCCTCGAAGTTGCCGGTCACTGAGTAGGCCTAGAGTGACTTCAATTCGCGCTTCGAAATGTTTAGGGTTGGAGTCTTTGTGTTTGATTTAACCAATGAAAAATCACGATACAAACTTGGCTTGTGGTGTCAGATGATGTAGAAAGGGTTGAATTTATACTCTAATACTATTGGTTTAGAATTCGACCAAATCGTTGGTCACAGTTATTTTTGGAAGTAGCGTTGCTAGTATTATTATAGCAACGTGTCTGCAGGGACATTTTGCCTGCCGCTAACATACTAGCAGCGCGTCGGGAAGGGTAAACTAGTATTCTAGCAACATGTCTGCAGGAACATTTTGCCCGCCGCTAACATACTAGCAGCGCGTCGGGAAGGGTAAACTAGTATTCTAGCAACGTGTCTGCAGGGACATTTTGCCTGCCGCTAACATACTAGCAGCGCGTCGGGAAGGGTAAACTAGTATTCTAGCAACGTGTCTGCAGGGACATTTTGCCCGCCGCTAACATACTAGCAGCGAGTCGGGAAGGGTAAACTAGTATTATAGCAACGTGTCCGCAGGGACATTTTGCCCGCCGCTAACATATTAGCCGCGCTTCGGGAAGGGTAAACTCGAGCGCTGCTAGTATTCTAGCGGCGTGTTGCGAAAAAGTTAACTGTTCAGTTGTTAAAGAAGTACTTCAATAGTAGTAGTAGCAGCAGTAGCTG
This sequence comes from Phymorhynchus buccinoides, assembly GCA_017654935.2. Taxonomy (NCBI): domain Eukaryota; kingdom Metazoa; phylum Mollusca; class Gastropoda; order Neogastropoda; family Raphitomidae; genus Phymorhynchus; species Phymorhynchus buccinoides. The sequence continues at coordinate 18,780,827 of CM065706.1, read as the reverse complement.
TAGCATTGGATAGTAGTAGCAGAAGCTGTGTGATTCTTTTAGGAGTGATAGTTGTAGTAGAATTTTCATTATGTGGATAGGGAATTTCCGCAGCACTCTATCTTTTCCCCAGGTGATCCAGACTGCAGCGGGCACGGTCAGTGCACTAGCCTTGGGGAGCAGTCCATTTGTGTGTGTGACCCTGGGTTCACAGGGGACGACTGCTCCACTCTCGTCTGCCCTGGCACCCCCGACTGCAGTGGCCATGGTACATTCTCAATTGTCTTTATTCACAACTGCCTTTATTGAAGTAAAGGCGTTGGCAGGTTTACACAATAGTGATGGAATTGCCTCAGAGAACTTTTTTGCACTTTTAGCAATATTGACTCAAAGTGTTTGGTACTTTATAATAGAACAAAGCCACATGCACAGTCTATAAAATTAATCTCCCAGCCAAGCTGTTGCCCCCTCTGCTATCTGAGGTCATGGTTAGACATGACTGACAAAACAACGCAACTGACACACATAGAAATGTAAAATGCAATTGTTCCACATTAGGGCTATAGGGAGATAAATTGTAGTGTTTAATGACTTTTATTTCTATGGTTTTATGTTACAAGCACAGTGCTAGAAATGCAGTGTTTCACTTTGACCAGGTGATTGCATCGTAGCAGTCAACGGCTCTGTGCCTGGCTGTGTGTGTCATCATGGCTTTGATGGTGCGGCGTGCGACGTGTGCCAGGCTCACTTTGAAGGGGAGTCCTGTGACCGCTGCCAGGAGAACTACATCGGCTCAGACACCCACTGCAGCGTTAGCTGCGTCCATGGCGAGGCCAGCACGCCAGGTATAAGGCCTTGTCCACGTTTGGGCTATGGGGTGGCACGCCATCTCCAGAGTTGGTGTTCTTTGTGTTTCCCTAAAGTTTGTCTTGAGCTGGGTTTTAAACAAATTGTTCTTATAGTTCTTAGAGAGATGCAAAGAGGTGTGTAACCACATATGTCATCAGATTCCATATCCACATTAAAGACCGAAGAGAGATCATTTGATGATGAAAGGAACTGAACAGGTTGTTCTTTCTGTCCAATAGATTATCTTCTCTTCTTGGCGAAAATAATGGATTTTGCCTCAGTTTATTTGCAGAAAACAAAATTGAGAAAAAGGTCTGAGAAAAGAGCTAAGCATGTTCCGCTTTTCTGCCAAAAGATTTTGTCTTGCATGTGGAAATGTGGATTTTGCCCATGGTTTTATTTGCAGATAACAAAATTGAAAATAGGGCTGTTTTCAGCATTGGTTAAAGTGTGGAACAGATTCTTATGGGTGACTCAGACTGTCATAATTAGTCGAGTTTAACAGTTGTAGAATTTCACAAGAATGCTACTTAACTGCCTAATGTGACCAGTTAGTTGGACTTCAAATGCCCACGATAGGGCCCTGTCCAGTAATTGGAACAAGAAGAAGAACCAGTTTTCAGTAAAAATTCAGTTACTTGAATTGCACATTTCTTTCTTTTTTTACTTTAAAAAGTTTCAAAGCAAACTGTTGTCTTTATATTTAAGGCGTGATATTATATACTGATTGTCAGAGTCACATGCAGTTTTCTTTAGCTGTGCCATTGTTGGTATTATATTTCCTTAACCCTTTCAACGCCAGCCATTTTTTTTAGCTAAAACTTTCCATTACACTTGCCTGGGTAGAGAAAAGATTCTGTCTGCAATATTGGGGATTCCTCTGTGACATGCATAACATAGGACATATCCTTACTTCCCAAAATTAAGAACATAGGGTCACTGGATACCAGACCCTCATTTGATGCCTTTCAGTGACATGGGTGTTAAATCATTGTGGTGCCAAGAGGCGACAGTGGCGATGAAAGGGTTAAGTTTCTCATACCTGTTAATGTGAGCCTGTTATGCTTTCTAGTGTTTTTTTTAATTCTTTGTTATTTTTTGGTATGTTCCTGTGTCTTTATTTTTATAATCACAATTACACCACTTTTCCTCTCTTTTAGATACATCTCTGAGAGTGTTTGAGTGTTGCAATTCCTCACTTTTGTGGACTATATTGGTGCAGGTGGTGATGTTTGTGCATGCTATGAGGACACTAGCAGAGGCCACTGGACGGGCGCCAGCTGTGAGGAGTGTGTTCCTGGATGGAGAGCGCCTACCTGCACACAGTGTGACACCCGTCAGTGTTTGATTGTTTGTCTGTTTGTTTTAACATCCTTCATGGATCTTGCATTTTCGCCTGTGTTGCTTTATCTGCTTGTGCATACTGTGAGCAGCTTTTCTATTAAAAAAAGTTATGAATTAATTTTGATAAGTTATGGTAAGGTCTACAGCTTGGTTTGCGAATGTTTGTGTCTGTGTGGTTGTCTGAAAACTGGCTTGAAAGGGAGTTGGGGGGAGAAAAGTGTAGGCCTGAACAGCCTTGGATTTTCTTTGTGCTCATCTGAGTAATCTGCCTCAAAAGAGGTTTGTTCTGTGTATTTTTAAACATGCTTTAAGTATTTGTAAATTTGTACACTGAGAACTGTTTCATAGTGTTGTATTTAACATTTAAGTATTCTTGATTACATATTTGTTACATCTACCATGAAATGTCTTTATCATGTATTTTCACAGAACTTGTGATAGATTGCTTAGTCTTCCAAAAAGTGTATAATGTGGTTATGGTTGTGAGACAAAGAGGACAAGAATACTGTTTGAGAATCCAAGTTGTGCCTGTGTTCAGATCCATGTCAATCCTGCCCATAATAAATGCTTTTCTTTGAAACACTTTTTGTCCCAGACTTTGTGGGCGAGGGCCACTGCAGCATACACTGCATTGAGAATCAAGGGGAGTACCGTGAGCAGGGAGACAACCCAGACAATTCTGCCCAGTTAATGCCCCTGCGACCGGTGTTTCGTTGCTACACTGAGGACAATGAAGGAAGAATAACAGCGTGGTTTGGCTATGACAACCGTAACGCGTACACCGTGCGTGTGGCCTCGGGCCCAGAGAACTGGGTTGGCGGGGAAGGAGAGGAGGTGGTCACACTAACAGGGGATGGAGGTGTGCCCCCCACCAGGTTCCTCCCTGGCCTTGTGCAATATGCCATGTCTGTTAGGTCAGTATGATCAGCTGTTACTTTTATTCTCTATATAGTGATAATGGTGAGACAGTGCTGAGACAGCTGCACTGGCTCCCTGTTGACGCAAGAGTCGACTATAAAGTGGCCACTCTTGCCTATTGTTATTTCGAAGACACTCTTCCTGACTACCTCTCTTCTCTCCTCTCTGCCTACATACCAGAATTTAACCTCAGATCAAGCAACCTAAAACTTCTTTGCAAACCTGTCACCAAGTACAAAACAGTTGGAAACAGTTCTTTTCGTTTCCAAGCACCACACATCTGGAACAATCTCTATTTCTCTCTCCGCAGCTCTCCATCTCTGTCTTAATTCTTTCAAAACTGGCCTGAAGACGCATCTTTACAGAAAATATCTCTGTTAATTTCTGTCTGTCCATCCACTGTCAGTCAACCTTACAAATAATTTGTGTTGTATGTAGGTATTTAAATGTGAGTTGTGTGAGTGTGATAAAGTGATTTTTTTTCTTCTAAATAATTTTAAGTACATGTATTTAAAAAAAAATTAAATTCCATGTAAAGCGCGGTGTTTCCTGCTGTGTCAGGAAAATAGCGCTATGGAAGATTTATTTATTTATTATTATTATTATTATTATTATTATGGTGAACAAAGTTTCATTAATCCATCTTGATTGCCTTTGTTAGGAGGATTTTGTGGATTTGCTTAAATAATGGACATGTGTAAGTGTTTCTACTTGCCTCTATCATTAAGGTATGCTGCTATCGTCATAAATGGTTTTGTGTTTCTTGCATCCACACAAACCTTTTTGGTCACAAGTCAAAGACCACACCATGATTGAGAGTGAGAATGGGCAGCTTCATTAAAGTGCCAAATAAATGTCATGATTTTATGACATACCAGTGTTATTTTCAATTGCGTAACACCTATAATTAGTTGACAACTCATTGATGAAAATTCGCATGAAAATGATATTATTTGTAAATACTTAAGATTATACTTTGCATAACAATAATTAGGTTATTTCAAACCGTTGCAATTCAATAGATATTAACAGATTAAATTAAAGAAATAATTAGCTTGACAATATGATTGAAGCAAACTAATGCATAAGATTTAATAAAAGCCACATATTACATAATATAAAGACAAATAAATTACGAAATATTCAAATACTTGAAAGGAGTTCAATGTAAGTGTGTGTGGCTGACCGCCACAGCTGGCAGAGGAACACTTCTGACAGCAGCCCCACACAATTATAAATTTGAGCCAAGGCATTCAGGTGTGTCTCTCATGCTTAGTCAATAGCGGAAATAACTCTTGTGACTGCAGATTCTCACTTCCTCCTCTAAGAAAAGGAAATGAATCCTGTTGCTATGAAAACATTGGATCCTACTTTTGTTTTGAAGCATTGACAAAAAATAATATTTTTTTATGTCTGTGTTTGTTTGAATCACATCTTGTTTATCTGGTAACAGCAAAACCCAAAGAATGATTCATTAGATAACTTGAGGTATGACACTTGAGACATGACAGACAACACTTTAATGTTAGTATACAGGTAATTTTGATATATTGGAAGTAAAATGATATGCGGATGGATTATAATGTGGGTGGGTTTGTGCATGAATATATGCACCCCTTCATATTTTTTTACATCCAGATTTGTTAAATTGCGTATGGGTTTCTGTGTATATTATGTGCACACACCCTTATTCTTTTATTGGGTGGTTATTGCATTGTGTTTGATTTGGGCTGGCACTTTGGACTAAGGGTGACTCTGAAATTAACATGTTTGCCTTATTAGCAACAGTGCTTGGGTTGATCTTCAGCATCAGCAGTTTTCTTCTCACTCTCCACTAAGCCTCATCTTTTGGAAGAGACGTTAACACTTTGTTGCACACATAACCCAGAAGCAGCAACGGGGCTGATGGGTTACAGTGACTTTTTCCAACGCCAATTGTCCTAACAACTTCTTGGCTGAGAGAGTGGGGAGGTTGCATGGGCAAGGCTTTTCAGTCATAAATTCCAGCTCAGTTCTCTAGAATACACTTGCCTCCTTGCTACTTGGAAGTCATTGGCACTGGTGAATAGCTTGTACATGCTTATGTTTCAGACTGACAGTGGGCGGTACACAAGTATGGTGGTTTGTTGCCTACACACCATCCAACTCTGTGGTCAACGCTTCTTTCACTCTGGATGCAAATGAGGAATTGGCCTGTGATCAAATGCCTCAATTGGTGAGATGTTGTGTATGTGTGTGTCTCTGTGTCTGTATGTGTGTCTCTGTGTCTGTTTGTGTGTTTGTGCAATGATTAGATTATATATCAATTTATAGTTTGTATTATGCTTTTACAAGTGTTTGCATGTTCTCAGGAGAGTTTACAGTGGTTATAAATTGTTGCATGTTTAATTGGACGCATATCTGATTTGCAAAAGTGTGTGCTTGTGAATTTAGCCAGCTAAGTGTGGAATTCCTTAGCATTACAGATACATCCTACTTGAGCTTCTTCCAGACCTGCCTACCCATACGATTTTTCCGTATTTTGTGCATGATTTTGAGCCCCAGTACGGCAGTACGGTAAATAGAAAATTAACACGGCAAAAAAAGATTGAACTTAAAACCCTAGTAGCGCTGTTCCCGGAATGATCCGGATAGCCCCCCCCCCAGAGCCAATAGCGGCTCCCAGAATATTCCGGGAAGCCCACATGACATCACAAAGCACCTCATATAGCGGCCAATCGTTGAATACTTGTGTACCTAACACACTACGTCATCAAAAAAGGGGTTGTGCTTGACGTCACATGCATTAAATGCTGCATTTTCATTGGTTAAAGGCGTGAAATAATTTTTAAATTTTGGTCGATCTATTTCGGGGTCAGACTGAGCTTCATGCAAATGGCAGCCAGGCTTTTACTGTCGATTCGAAGAACTTTCCAGGCAGTTTTTTGATGGTAGAGATTGTAATCAGGGCTTGAAATGAGTCAATTTAGATTATATTATCAATGGAAAATATGATGTGAGAATTTTGAATTTTTCAACGGAAATTGAAGTGAAAATTGATCGCGATGGCGCCTAGTTGCAACTTGGCGGCCGCGGCCGAGTGATTTTCTCTCCGATCGCGAACATTTCCGGTATTTTGCTTTTTTCAGCTTGTTTTGTACTAAAATCAACTAAGACAGGGTTCACACAGTCTTTGAAGGTCTTTGAAAGTCTTTGAGAAATGGAGTGCCATTTTCAAGTCTTTGAAAATTGGCTTTGGTCTGTGAAATTTGTTAAGTCATTGACAACTTAAAAAGTCTTTGATGCCGTCAATTTTTTTTTAGTTTTCAGAATTAATAAAGCAGCTATTCAATATGGCTTATTTTTTCGATATCTGCGGTTCGACGATCCAGTTCTGTCGAGCAGACACCCTCGATTTGTCAAGAGTTACTTCCCTTAGCTATGTCTGGGTCTTTTGCTACACTGGTGCAACTTGAGTGATTGTGATCGGAGCAATCGTCATCATTGCATGCCGTGAGAGGTCTTTGAAAATAGGATTGAGGGTATTTGAAAAGGTCTTTGAAAGTGAATTTTGGTATAAAACATCTGTATGAACCCTGTAATAATTAATAACTGAAGGTACTAATAAAGCTTGAGCAAAAAAAATCATTGCAATCTCGAAAATCGATGCCGATGTTCGCGGAAACCGATCTTGCTAGGCCTACCAATACAAGCAAATTCAACCATCCTCGCTGGGAAGTACCTTTGCACAGTGTTTATACTGCCAAACGGACTTCGTCATTTCGCATGGCGGTGTACATGACATTATGATGCATTGCAAGAAAAAACATCACCTAATGTTGGAGGCTAGAGCAAAACATGATGCTATGAGTACGAAAATCACCGAGTACATGCCATCAAAGACAGTGACTTCGGAGGAAGAGGGAGTGATTAGGGCTGAAGTGATGATTTCCGAACTTATTGTCCGCATGAATGTGCCGCTTTCGACCGCAGACATAATCTCAGCAGCTGTGAAAATACAGAATTTTGAGAAAAAGTACGGAATTTTATTTTGTGGAGTACCTAAAAAAGAAATTGGGGGTAGGCAGGTCTGTTCTTCCATAACAGAACTATTGAGAAAGATGGTCATCATCCCACAGGTTGGATGAGCATCATTTATGCATTTTTATTGCTGTTTGTTCTTGTGAATTTAAGCATGATTTACTTACATTTAAAAACAACTGTAGTCTTTGATTCTTTATCCCATGAAATAATGACACGTTCATTATTTTGTACATTTTCTCACTCATACTTTCAGACAGAGAGACAGACATGCAGACAGCCAGACACACATACAGAAAGCCAGACACACATGCAGATAGACAGACATACAACATGCAGACAGACAAGAATGCACATGCACACACATTCATTCTCTCTCTCTCTCTCTCTCTCTCTCTCTCTCTCTCTCTCTCTCTCTCTCTCTCTCTCTCTCTCTCTCTCTCTCTCTCTCCAGTTTCTAAGGGCTAATGGCCTAAAGGAATTAAACCATTGTTCAGTTGTTCTCTCCCCCCCCCCCCCCACACACACACACATGAGACACACTCGCACATACACACTTTCTCTCTCCAACAGTTGTTTTTGTTCCCTGGGGCAGCTTTACTTACACAGAGTACTTGTTTTTATTTTCTTTCAATCACAGACCCCCACCTCACAGAGCGGAAACCACAGCGGCTATTGCCACTGTTTGCCTGGCTATTGGGGCAGCGCCTGTCAACACATCTGTCCAGGGGGCGTCACCAATCCTTACCATGGCAATGGCCAATGCCAACAAGACAGCGGCCAGTGCCTGTGCTACGCTGGTGTGAAACAAAATAACCACTGCAGTCAGTGTGAGGATGGACGGTTTGGGACAGACTGCAGTGTGGCTGTGTTGGACAGTCCAGCCGGTCAGTCTTCCCGCTTCCACTACGTCGCCAACAGCTACAGCTCTGGACATTTCATGACCTTTGACGGCAGCCTGTACGAGTACCAGGGTGTGGGGGAGCATGTGTTGATGGATGCTGCGCTGACTGGAGGCTGGAGATGGAGACTTGATGGACAGTTTGTCATTTCGGCCAACAGCGGAGCAGTGCTGTGTCAGGCGGTGGCTGTGACTGTAGGCTCTCAGCTGTTAGAGCTGCAGGCTCTGTCCACAGGAATCCTGACTGCTCTGAATGGGAGAAGAGTACCCCTGTTACAACTGCCTTCACTGGTCAGTGCTGTACAGGTCCAGCTGGTGGGGAATCGTCGCATCATCATCCAGTCAGGGGAGAGCATCTCTGTCAGTTTGTACGTGCATGAAGTTGGCATTGATGTGAGTGTGGAGGCCAACTTTGAGGTGTGCAATGTGAGCATCGGACTGTTCAGCTCGTGTAGTGAAATACCGTCACCTACCAATGACTTCGTCACCAAAGTGGGTACTACTCTGTCAGACCATGCACAGCCTTTCCTGAACCAGCATGCCATCCATACCCTGTTTGGCCCATCGTGGCTGGTTGCCCGAGAAGACTCTTTGTTTAATTTCATTGGTGTGCCTCTGAACACTTCAGGATATGGACTACGCTTTGACCACTCGCATGCCTTAAGCGAACCCTTGTTTATCTTCAACACCCCAAACACAGCATTGGAAGTGCGCTTTAAGCTAGAGACTGTCATAACAGATTGTCAGTCGCTGTGGTCATACAGAGCAGAGGCACTGATAGACATCACTGTCAGTGTGTGTCAAGACACAGTGGTTGTGGCCTATGGTTCTGTGGAGGAAAGGACAGCACTGCATGTGGAGGCATCCGTGTGGTACCATCTGACCGTCAACTGGGCATCCCAAGCTTCACGCCTCAGCCTGATTCTTCTACAAGATGAGATTACCATATCTTTGGCAATCGTCAACATCAACTCTGGTATCAACTTCTTTGTGAATGGTGGAACCTTGGTGATAGGAAAACGTAACCTGCTGAGCACAGAGATTGAAGGCTTTCAGTGGAATCTGAAAGGCATTATCGATGATGTGAAGATCTGGAAGAGGCTTGTGACCATCTCTGAAATCCGTGAGAGGTTCTACAAGTATCATGTAAAGGACAGTTACCTGACATGTTTCTGGAAACTGGAAGAGGGCTTTGGAGATGAGTCTATAGACACAATGGCCGGAATAAAGCTGGTGTTCCCTGTGGCCCCCTGGTGGCACCCTGTGTGGACTGTGGTGGACTTTCCCTACTCCCTGCCCTCGCTGGATGACTACAACATCTACTCCATTGTGCATTCTTCTGACAGCGCTCCATACGTTTCCTTCTGCACAGAGCACATCTACAGCTCACACATCAACTCCAGCTGCAGCTACCTGGGCAGCTGTGCCCTGGAGGCTGTCTTCCAACAGTGCCTGTTGAACAGTGCAGGGTTTCACAGGACCTCTGCCGCCATGGAGGTGGTGGTGACTTTGGCCGATGTGTGTCAGCGCTTCAGCCAGCTGACCTCCCTGCCCTGGCCTGCCTGGCCCTTCTGCCACGACTTTGCCGACCGACACTTCCCCCAGTGGACAGGGGCCAACTGTGATCACCAGTGTCTGGCTGGTCACTGGATCGAAGACGGTCAATGGTGCGCATGCCTGCATGGTTTCCACGGAGACAGCTGTCACCTAACCTGTCCCGTCTCCTCCGATGGTGTGTGTGGTGGAGGTGATTGTGACAAGCGAGGCAACTGCTCCTGCTCTCTCAATACCTACCTGGATTACACCTGCACACGTTGTGCTGAAGGCTGGGCTGGGTTAGACTGCAGTGTGGCGCTGGCCAACAACTCAGCGTGGAATGGAGACAGCAGAGTGGCCATGCTGTATGGCTTCTCTCACGTGATCATGTTTGATGGACAGGCCTTTGACTTTGACAGCCTTGGAGAGTTCACCTTGCTGGACACACCGACTGTCAGCTTCTATGCACAGATCCTGCCCTGCCCTGGCAACAAGGCCACATGCATGAAGTCCCTGTGGATCAGAACAGACTCCGGTAATCTGACATTGACCATGAGAGAGTCTGCCTCCATGACGGCACTACTTCTCTGTCAGAACGGAGTGGAAGTGGAGGGTAATGTGGTTCGTCTCGCATCTCTGGATTTGAACATGACTCGCTCCTCTCCTACCTCTGTGGATGTGACAGTAGGTGGTCTGATGACAGTGAATGTGATTCTGCACAAGTTTTTGTTGTCTGTGACATTCACCATGCACTCCTCTGTGTGCGCCTCTTCTCAAGGAATTCTTGGAAACTGCAATGAGAACACAGATGATGACTTTGTAGATTCCTCTGGAGCCATAGCTGTGGCAAATGTGAGCAGGTCTTTCATTAACGCCAACTTTGCCCAGCATTGGAGCCTTACCAACTGGAATTCCACTGGCTTTATTGAGGTTTCAGAATCTTCCATCCAGATTCCTTCCCCAGACGGTTTTGCCATCAGATTCAATGGATCTTCAGCATACACTGGAAGCCTGCATGCAGTGACGAACACTTCGGACATAAGCCTAGAGATAAAGTTTGAACCTGAACACGTATCTGCAGGCACAGTGCTGAGATACGTTGCAGTGACAGAGGTATCGGTGACCCTGAATGATTCAACACTGGTGGCGTGGGTGGATGGGGAGCAGTTCTCCACATCCATCTCAGTGTCTGTGGGGGTGGTGCAGCACCTGGCTGTAGTAATTCAACACAGTCACGGCACTATCACTCTATATCTTCTTGGCCCAGACACATGGCCTCAGAGTGAAGTCATCACTGTAGCCCAGGCCCCGGTGTTGGCAGGGGGTCAGCTCTACATCGGAGGCAACGACATCACAGCCGACTACTTCATGGGCACTGTGGATGAAGTGCGGGTGTGGTTGCATGCACTGACTGTGTATCAGATACAGCAGACATCATCTGTCAAGATAAACAGTGCCTACTCCTCTGTGCTGGCTGTGTGGGCTTTGAGTGAGGGTGAGGGCTCTTTAGCTGTGGACAGTATTTCTCACCTGGGCATGTACCTGCCTGTGAGTGGAGTTAGGTGGGTGTTCGGCTCTGTGTCGTGGGCACAGGAAGAAAGTGACCACTATTACGCACGTCATTCTTTTGAACCAGAGACAATAGGAACATCCTGTGATCGACTAAGAACAGACGCTAACATCATCACTGCTTGTAGAGGACTGGGTGTTCCCATGCAGGACTATGCTTTCAGAGCGTGTGAGGGTGATGTAGTTGTGGACAGATCAGGGCAGGTGGACATCTACAACACAGCAGCCTTTGTCACATACTGCATGCGAGTGCTTCAGCTGGACATTTCCCCCAGCACTGTCATCTGCCAGGACCCTGCAGACCCCTTGTACAACCAGCTGTGCACCTTGTCCTGCAAGTTTGGCCTCACCCACAGTGAGGATGGTCTCTGTCACTGCTATCCCGGCTACTGGGGCTTTGACTGCAGCAACGCGTGTCCTGGGGGAGCCAACAGTCCTTGCAACAATCATGGTTTCTGCAGTGTGACCTCGGGTGCATGCGAGTGCCAGCCCAACTGGTCGCAGGAAAGCGATTGCTCCAGCTGTAAAGAGAATTGGTCAGGCAGTGAGTGTTCAGTGTTCAGCCCACTTGTCCTTCCCAATAACACGGACAGCTCTGCTGGTTCTGATGATGCATTCTGTTCACTGTTTGGCTTGAACCATGTGGTGTCCATGCACCAAGCCACCTTCAGCATGCAGCAGGCAGGAGAGTTTCATGTGTTGAGGTCCTCAGAACTGCAGCTAGACCTGCAGGTCAGAGTGATGTACTGTGAGCAAGCCACCTTGTGCACCACTGCTGTTGTCTTCCAGGTGTCTTCAGATACTGTGGTGATCAGAGCTGGCCACACTGAGCATGAACTAGCTAGCGTTTGGATCAACGGAAACCCTCTCACTTCACCTGATCCATCCACCATCTCCGTTGCCCTAACTTCTCTGGCATTGAAATGGGAGTCAACTCATGAATACACCATCAGCGACTCTCTTCAGACGTTTGAGGTAAAGGTCCGCACCGATCAGCGGCACATCACACTGACAATGAGAACAAAGTCTACATTGTGTTCTGGTGCAGAGACCTGCGGATTGTGTGGCTTCAACCAGACTCACTTCAGCTCTCCTCCCTACACTCAATGGACTGTAACTCAGCAAGGCAGTCTGTTTGCTCCTATCTTCATCAACAGTTCATATGGAGAAACTGCCATTATTTCTCCTGCAGTATACACACTCCAACTCGAAGGACATGGAATCTCCTCACAAATCTTGCCTGACGTGTTCCAGCCTGAACAAGACTTGACGTTGGCCTTGCTGGTGAAGCCCGATGGAGACACAGGTGTGATCATGTCTTATGGACAATTATCACTCTTTGGAATAGCTTATGACACGTCTGTGAAAGTCATCATCAATGAAACGACTCGTGACACAGGTCTTACTCTGACATTCAGCGAGTGGAATGAAGTGGTGCTAGTCTACACAGCCGCTCTGCACAGACTGGACATCTACATCCACAACTCGGTCAATATGATTCAAATGCACCATCTAGATGTCCCCAGTCATTATGTCTTTGAGGCAAATGGAGTTCTTACACTAGGTGGCTGGACACAGGCTGCAGGGGAGGGGGTTCCGAGCGTTCACCTCATCACTGGTTTCACAGGAGAGATAGATGAGCTGAGAGTGTGGCACTATGTCCTGACCCAGGCACAAGTGTCTGCAGCCTGGCACAGTCATCAGCTGTTGTTGGCCTCCAGTGTCTTTGCACACTGGACTTTCAATGAAGGACAAGGCACTGTCACTGTGGACCATGTCAGAAAATATGCCTTCAGTTTCTACACCTACAACTGGACAAGATCTCCTGCCATATGGAAACTGTCTGATTTATTTTACCCACACCCACACATTCCCTCTTCCTATAGTTTTACTGATACAGAACTCTTAGAGCAAGCAAAATCCCTGTGTAGCTCTGCTCTTTATAGCACAGAGCTGAAGTCTCAGTGTTCAGTAACTCACCACATCTTTGTAGAGTTCTATTACGCCATGTGCTTAAGCGATGTAGCCGGTGTAGGGTCTGTCTCTGTGGCATTGACAGTGACGCTGTCTCTAGCAGATCTGTGTCACTTTCGTTCACCATCATCCTCATGGCCTGGTCAACACCTGTGTCATCTGTTTGATTACTACCCTCGGTTTGGGGGCCAGGACTGCTCTAAGCAATGTTTGTTTGGTACACTGATACAGCAAGATGAACTGAGTGATGAGGTGTCTGCGCCCTGGCAGTGCCATTGTCACACAGGGTTCTGGGGCTCTCACTGTCAGTCCACCTGCCCCGGAGGAGTGGTCACCCCCTGCAGCCTTCATGGCCAGTGTCACCCCTCTTCTGGTCAGTGCCTTTGCCACATAGGATGGAGCGGAGAAAACTGCTCCAGTTGTACATCTGGCTGGCTGGGTGCTGACTGCAGCATTGCTGTTCAAACCACCCCCTCCACCCCCACCCATTTCTGCTCCCTCACCGCCAACAGCCATCTGACCACTCTGGACGCAGCCGGGGTGACCTTCAGTCAGAGGGGCGTCTTCAGGCTCTTTGAAGACAGCGGCAAGTCATGGACTGTGGATGTGTTCTCCACACCCTGCCACAAGTTTGGCTTCTGTGTGATGCAGACAGCCATGCAAATATCCACCACTCACTTACTGATAGATGCTCTCCACACAAGCTATATCATTATTAATCAAGTCAGCCAACGCATAATGCCCTCTCTTACCCTAGCTTCTGGTGTCAAGTTGGTGGCTCTGGATCAGCTCACCCTGCAACTTCAGCACCCTTCAGGCCTCCGGCTGACCGTGGCCATGAGAGAAGCTTACCTGGACCTTCACCTCACTGTGTCTTCACCCTGCTCACAGCTGACAGGACTGTGTGGCAGGTGTGTCCCAGAATCCACCCACTCCTGTGACAACGAGGACTCCACCTGTCTGCTCAACTCTCTGGGCATCTCAGCCTACCTGAACACTTACACTGACACCACATCCTCAGTGATTCAGACTTATCTAGCCACATGGAAGAGAAGCGTTGCAGACAGTGTCTTTACTGGAGCAGCGGTGTCTCCGTCTACCTCTCTGCCCACCTCTACAGCTGTTGCACTGAGCGGGGGATATCTGGTGTCAGACCCCTGGCCAGCCACACACGTACACTCCGAGCACCTGAGCCTGGCAGTGAGCCTGCAGATCTGGTCACAAAGCAACCTGAGCTCTGCAGTGGTGTGGAGCTACGCAGAGACCCACATGCTGGCCGTGCTGATACAGGATGGCTGCCTGGCACTGTACTTCAGAGGGGAGACAATGGCCACACATATCAGAGTTCAGGTGGATGTGTGGAGCGCAGTGACCTTGGTGTACCACCGGCAGACAGGTGTGGCCGTGTTGCATTACCTGTGGTACAGCGGGATGGAGGTGAAGCGAGTGTACCAGGTGTTGGAAGCGTGGGTGGGGGCGTGGCCAGCATACGGGACCTTGGCTGTGGCCACCTGGCAGATGATACCTGTGGTTGACTCGACTCTACCTGTGGTAAGGCTGGGTGAATGTGTCTGTGTTTTTGCACTTGTACATTAAAGTGTCTATATCGCAGTATGTAGCAGATTGTGAATGCAGTGAGCATGTGTATGCTTTATCAAGTTTAGGTGTGTATCTCATGTGTTGCTTAGATTTTGCAAAGTTCATACATTATTTATAGTCTGATTGAACATTTGATACAAAACATGATGACAGTGAATGTAATTTTTTGACATGATTATATGACTTGTTATTTATGTTTTGTGTATGTGTGAATTATCAGATGAAGGACACTAATTGTTGATTAGAGAGATCATTTTCAGTGAGAGGATTGTTTGATGTCTGTCCTTGATGATGTTGCCTTTACAATAGTGAGATGACTTTGGTTTGATGCTTGAAATAACTGCTGTTGTGGTTATGTTAAACTGACTTTGTTGTGAATGTTTTAATATGACATCGATGGACCTGATTTTTAACATTGATAATTGACACGATTATTGAAAAATGACTGATTTTTGACAGGACTCAGCATGTGACTATTGAATGGATAAAGAAGAACCGTTGTTGGTGAGACATCTGCAATGTTAGCATAAATGGCCTGATTGTTATCACTGACATGATTGTAAATAACAAGTTATTATGTTTGTATGTCTGTCCTCAGACCAGTCCACTGCACTGCCACGTGCATCAAGTAATGGTGTGGAGCAGCTCACTCACACCAGACCAGGTCCTAGCCACCTGGCAACACCTCCGCCTCACCCCTCCCCCTAGGCTGACCTTTGGCTGGATTATCAACACCGGTGCCGGCCGCATTGTTACGGACATCGTCCACTCCCATCCCCTGTCACTGTCTTTTACTGGAGCAGCCTGGGTGTATGTAGACGTCTCCACTGTCATTAACATTCACACTTCCACATCGGTGCTGTCGTCTGTGTACCACAATGCGGCGTCCACTTGCACAGCTTTGTTTGCGGCTGTTCATGAAGCCTGCCGCAGCCTTACAACGTCTGTGAGTTTCTTCACGTCGGTGTGTGTGCAAGACGTGTTAGCGGGCCAGGCAGGGGACTGGGCCATGGCTGCGGTGCTGTCTTTTACCCGGCAGTGTAAAACCCTGCTGGCCACAGACTCCTGGCCCGGACAGGGGCTGTGCAACCAGTTCCCTTCACGACATTTCCCCGTGTATGTGGGCGAGCTGTGTGATCGGCGCTGCGTGTTTGGACACTTTGATGAGGCTGCAGGGACATGCGTGTGCCAGGAGGGGTTCTGGAATCAGGACTGTGACCAGCGCTGCTCCGGGGATGCAAGAAACCTGGCCTGTCATGGACATGGGGTGTGCGACCAGGACACTGGAAGGTAAGTCCTTGTTACTGTGCGACCAGGACACCGGAAGGTCAGTCCTTGTTACTGTGCGACCAGGACACCGGAAGGTCAGTCCTTGCCACTGTGCGACCAGGACACCGGAAGTTCAGTCCTTGTTACTGTGTGACCAGGACACCGGAAGGTCAGTCCTTGTCACTGTGCAACCAGAACACCGGAATGTAAGTCCTTGTTACTGTGCGACCAGGACACCGGAAGATCAGTCCTTGTTACTGTCACAGGCCTGGTTACTCTACACAAATTCAGTTGCATTGTACACAATTTGGACCTCTGCTACTCTTCAAAATTGACAGTTATGCACTTTGATTGTTGGCTGCTACACATTTTCTGTTAACTGTGCTTGGATTATGAAAATGAATAGGCTACACATTTCACACCAAGGCTACCAATTTCAGCTGTCCATGCTAATGGCTCATGTAAGTGGTCACAATGCCTGTTTTAATTTACCTCACTCTATCTTACATACATGTACTTCTGTCGTTGACTAAGTTTGCAGATGCTAAGCAAAAAGACATGTCATGTACAACTTAGGATTGAGTAAAACAAGACTTGAGGTTGTCATAGATTACTGCTTCTTTATTCTGTACACACGAAATCAATTACTCTGTGTGTATTATAAGAACTCTGTCAAGCTTTTTATTATTATTTTCTTTTAGTTTTGTTACTTATGATTATTTTGTTATTATTGTTTATACTATGTCAGAACCAATACTATTGGTAAGAGTGCTGAGTTTGATTTAAAAAAATAAATCTTTCTGAAACAGCTATAATTCATGGGGCAAAGTAAACTGACTTGCTGTCGCTAGCATACATGCCAAGATGTCTTTGTTCGACTAATACATGCATTAGCTTTTCATA
>CM065706.1:18731466-18758966 GCA_017654935.2 Phymorhynchus buccinoides | reverse complement strand
CACAAACAAAAACTTGCATTTGTAAATGCACACACACACATTCTTTCATATGCTCATACTCATTATAGCATTCAGACGCACACTGACACTATCACTTTTCCTTTGATGCAGCCTTTAATTTTGATTCTGCAGTGAACATACAGGTAGGTGAAGAATGCTGAAGGGTCTCTCCTCTTCAGTTGGAAGCAATGAGTGAATGCATTCTGGGATACATCTTGGTGTTCTCCCAATCACCAATTCTTTTCCCTGCCTTACTTGACATCTGACAGTAGTTGTTTTGATGGATCATTTCTGTTTGCTTTCCTCATGCCGCTGTGTGATGCTGTGCAGGCACATAGACAACCTGGAGGTGGCCCAGCACTGGAACAGGAACTATGTGGGCAACGAGACTGGCCTGGCTTACCTGTGGAAGTTTGATACGCTGCAGTCGTCTGGATCTGGTGAGAATCACTGTCAATGTACTTTAATTAGGGTTCGGAATAAAATGATACCTTTCACTCGATTGAGTCACATACAAAATGACGTAGTTTCTCCCTCAGATCGCAATATTTTAGGTCATTTTCTAAAAATCGCCAAAAATCAAATGCACACCATACAAGCATCCAATATGCACTGAGTGATATATAAATTAGTATTCTTTTGGAACCTTCTTTCTTTGAACGAGTGAGCCACATATATTTCACAATGTAAATAATCTGATGAAATACGCTTTGTCAGGAACACAAAAACTTTCTCACTCGACGGGCTGACCACTTTGTTATGATCTTGATCTATTATCACAGAGCCAGTCAAGTTTTGATAGGCTTGGTTTAGTGTATTAATAAACAAGAGGCAAAGCCTTCAAGGCTCACTCGAACAGGCACATGTGGGACAACAAAGATTGAGGGGGGTGTCTAATGTACAAGATTGCCAATAAAATTTTAAAGTACAAATGAAACTATCGTTAATGGATACATCTTTTTTTTTTTAATATAAAAAAGTGCCCGTGCCGAGAATCGAACCCAGAACCATTGGCATGACAGACACTCTACCAATGAGCTATTGAGGCTTTCAGTGTTGATGAGTTTCTTAACTCATGTTGCCTGTTGAATACTCTCTAACCCACTAATCTAAAATGTTATCTGTTTGTTGTCTGTTTACAGTGTTGTTTTAAGTATTTAATTATTCAAATCATTATTTGAAAGCTTGCATAAACATCTATGTGTATGCAAAGTTTGAACAATGTACGCCTTCTATTTCCCGAGAAAATGCCAACGTTAAAGTTTGGAGATTAGACCACGTATGCAGCACACACACACACACACACATACACACAGACACACAACCGAACAACTATCATACTATAGACTCACTTCATGTTAATGAATAACATGACTGAGCAAAAAATGATTGTTAAAAAGCATAATATAAACTATAGACATAAACATTTCTTTATTTAATGTTTGAATAAAGTGAGCTATGTGGTCGCCGCCATATTGGAATGAAACAAATTCGAAGATGATAAGTACTTTAATTCAAAGAAGTAAAAAACGAAAGTAGGACATGCTAGAGATGGTCTAAGGGAAGCAATTATAAGAAGAAGGTCTGAGGATTCATAGGAACAGCGAGTTATTTCCCTCTTACTGGTTTACACGACATTCAAAATTGTCGATATTGGTTAAAAAAACGCCCGCCGACGTGACTCCAAACGATTGGAACAGTGTCGGAATGACGTCTCCGAAGTGACTCCATTTAGTTAAATGATAAACTTGTGTACTAAGTACTCACTCACTCACTCATTGACTGAACAAGCAATATTTTACATCTTTATTTCTCTCCCCATCCATATGTTCAGACTCCATGATCTGTGACGCGGTGAAAGGTCATGCCCTGCATCTGCCCAGCAGCCCTTTCCCCGCAGGACGCCTGGTGTACTCTGATGCACCCATCCCCTTCAGACCGTCCTCCATCAGCCCACCAGTGCTGATACCAGACTCAGCAGTTTCCAGTTCACGCAGAAAAAGACAAACCGTGGGTGGCAGCAGTGGTGCCTCTCTGTATCGCACATGTGAAGACATCTTTGTCAGCAGCCAGTTTGGAAGGTATGGTATTAGGGTGCATAAGTCTGTTTATCTGTCTCTGTGTGTATGTTTGTCTTCCATTTGTTGCCAGTCCATGAGATAAAACTGGGAGACAGCACCAGAGGTGCTTCTCTTTATCGCACTTGTGAGGCTGTCTTGTGTCAATCCAAATTGCTGAAAAGCGTTCAGGTCTCATAAAATGTTACAGTTGACAGTTTTGCACAAAGACTTACAAAAACTTTCTTTTTTTTAATGACAGTTTTACAGATGGTTAGAAGGCCCATTATGGACAATTTGTAATCTAAAAACAAGATGGACATTCTGTTTGCTCTGTCTAAAGATTACTTGCTTGCACATTGGTGTATTGTTTTGGTTTGTTTTTTGTGTGCGTTGTTGATGTTTTTGTTGTTGTTGATTTCTTTTACTTAAAATGAATATTGCTAATCACCCTTCAGTCTTCTGTTATCTCTTATGTTCTGTATTGAAAGAAATTACCGTATATTACAGACTATAAGGTGATGCTTTTTTCCCCAGACTGAGGCCTCTGCGCCTTATGATGTGACTGATAATATAGTAAGGAAATAGAATAACAAAATCTCAATATTGTGTTAAATTTTGGGGGGTGCGCCTTATAATCAGGTGTGTCTTATGAGCCGTAGAATACAGTAACAATCTGCATTTCAAGGCACATAATACCTTATGTTTCAGACTATAAGGTGATAACAAAAAATTATGGGGTGAGACCCTGTGCTTTATGATATGACTACTGATAATAGTGAGCAAATATGAGAACAAATTTGAATTTTGTGTAAGATTTGGTGGGTTCAGCTTATAATAAAGTAACAAAAATATGGTATATATGTTTTTGTGCATCAGGGAATGTGGGAATGCCAGCAAGTCTGTGCAGACCCAGTTTGTGTTGCGCTGCTTCTCTCTGCTGGACCAGACTGGGGACCTGTCTTCTGCAGAGGATCCCATCGTGGGCTACTCCAGCTACTGCCAGCAGGTGCTGCAGCTGCACCATTGGCCTGCACAGTCACTGTGCACTGACCGGCCCCAGGTAACTGCCGTTGTCATAGCTTTGTTGCCTTGGAACATCCCCTAGCCATTGGAACATCCCCTAGCCTTTTTCTTTTTTTAGCTACTCATTCAATATGTCTTGTTTTTTTCTTTGTTCATCGCTCAGTTTCCTGTCATATGAGCGCAGATGCATCATGCTGCTGTTATGCGCCTAAGAAAGAGTTAGGCCTAACATGTTTGTCTTCGGCTGGAGAAATTCTTTGTAAGAATTTCTAGAGCAAAAGCAGGAGAATGAACCAGTAAGGAGGAAAGATAGTAGATGACAGTAAGCAAAGTGGAAAGGCAGGGTCAAAGAGAGTGACAGATTACAGGAAGTTGCAAGCACAAAACTTTCGGAAGGTGGGGGCAACTATTTGTACGAAAGACCCCCCGGTATGCCCTTAGGGAGTGTTCAATTGTCTAGGGCTAGACACTGGAAGGTGAGCTAATGGCATGAATGTGAACAAAGGGATATCAATTGCAGATTTGAAATTCACTTCAATTGCTTTCGTGTGAAAGTGCAGGTATGCCTCTTATCTGACCTGTATTGAAGATTGGCTTATATCTATGCATTCATGTATGTAAGATTGCATGTGCGCATTTTGCTAATTAGTTACGTAAATGATTAATTTGTTGTGTTGTTTATTCCTGTCTCTCGTTTGTTTTTCGTTTCCTTCTTCTTTTCTTCGTTATTTTGCTCACAAAAGCGCTGCTTTTTGCGTCTTACACCTCTATCATTGTTATCTGTTTGTTTGTTTGTTTTCCATGGACTATATATTATGCTGATGTCATTGCGGTTTGTTTTTCATCTATGGCGAGAATTGTTCACCTTCTGATTATGTATTGTGTAGGGATATGTGTTATAAGCGTTTGCTTGTTGTCACCCCCTTAACCTTATTATTGTTGAATTCTTTGTATTAATATTTGAATAAAGTTATTTAAACCAATTGCAGATTTGCCACATATCTTTCCTTATCAATATTCTATCCTCAACACCGTTTTAAATTTCAGCACTTCTAAAATGTTGTTAATGTTTTCACTTACTTTTAGAGGATTATTCCAAAGTGACACAAATAGAATTTGGGAAATTAGGGAATAACTTTCATAAATTAAATTAAATTAAATTAAATTAATAATTACGAAAGAGGATAAGTTTGTCATATCCAAATTGTTCCTCTTTAAAATTTGACTTGAAATTATAGTTATTTTTTGTTGTTGTAAACATTAGTTGACATAATAATACAGAAAAAGAGATAAAATATATGACTATGGAGGAGAACAATACAACATTTCATGTCTTATATGACATTTCATGTCTTAGATTATTTTGTCAAAAGTTTCAGACTTGAATCATTCTAGCTCCTCATTCCAAGGTTCTTTATTTTATCTCTTTTTCTTTATCTATTACAATGTATAGTGGTTTCTAGATCATCATTGACCAAGCAATAATGCTTTCAATATTAGCTGACCTGGTATGCATCCACCCATTTATTTTCTTTATGTTGCAGATTGCAGAGGCAACAGTGGTGCAAAATCTCTGTGGCACTCCGTGCTACTTTGGCACCAAATCTGCCTCGGATCCAGATCAGTGTCGCTGTCACCATGGTTACTGGGGATCATCCTGTGCAGAGATCTGTCCTGGAGGAGCGGCCAACGCCTGTTCAGGTTTTGGCACCTGCAATCAGCAGAGTGGAGAGTGCAGGTGTCCGCTGAACCATCAGGGCCCCGGCTGCTCTTCATGCTCACCTGGCTGGCTGGGAGACAGGTGCCAGGTGTCAGAGATGTCTGTGTCACCTGGCCACGCCCAGTCTGCCGGCAGAGCCGTGCTGCAGCCTTTGGGACACGTGCTCAACGCTGATGGTCTGGGTTTCTACATCAGCAGTCCAGGGATCCACTCTGTGCTGGCCCTTTCCAACCATGTCCTCATCCAGGCCAAGTTTGTGAGGTGTTTTGAAAACTTCACCTGCATCACTTTTGTGTCTGTGCTGGCGGGGGATGCAAATGTGGGTTATGCCAGGATCACTGCTCAGTCTTCCAGTAGACCGGATGGAAAGCCCAAAGTCTATATCAGCGATGCTCCAGCCTCTGTGGACGATGAGATCTTCTTTCACGGAATCAGCTTGTCAAGGACTTCTTTGACACAGATTCTTCTGTCAGTGTCTGGAGGTGTGGATGTCATGATCAGTAGCTGTGGACTGTACCTCACTGTAGCTGTAGAAATTCCTCACATCTATCTGAACTTAACCACAGGGCTACTGAGTGGGTCTGGACAAGAGTCATCATTGCAGAAACTAGGACATATCAGTTCCACTCACAGTAAAACCCAAATAAACTTTTGTCAAGGCAGTGTGCAAGAACAACAGGCCCTCCCCGATAGATCTTCAACTTCAGTGTTGACTGGCATGCCTGCCATCACTGTGACAGCCCAGGCCAACACCACTGTGGACTTGTCTACTTTCCTGGTGGACAGCTGTGACGTGTTCATCCACTTCCCCTCTGACCAGCACAGGCGGCAGGTGGCCAGCGGCTTCAGCCTGGACCTGGGAGGGTCAGCAGTCTACAGCAGCTTCTCCCTGCCCTTGGACAACATCACCGTGGAGCTGATGGTCAGACAGCTGCAGGTGACCCACCAGCGCCAGGTTGTCTTCTCCTTCACTCATGAGGACATGCTGCTGCTGTACCTGTGGAACAACTCCCTGTATGTGGAGGCAACAACACTCACCAATGTCTCTACACACCACACTGGCATTGTGCTGAACCATGGTCAGTGGAACAAGCTGGCCTTCACCTACAACGGGGCCTCAGGAGAGTTGACCTTGTACCATTTCAACACCTCGGCTTGGCTGGAGAGACGCGACTTCCTGATCCAGCCAGGCATGTTCTCCACCCCGGGTGTTTTGGCTGTGGGCAGCTGGCAGCCAGTTCATGATGGTACCTCTCACCCCCGTGTGTACCCTTTCCACGGAGAGGTAGAAAACCTGCTGGTGTGGGACAGCGTCCTGGAGCCCAACCTGGTGCCGGACATCTGGCTCATGGACCCCCAGGTGGCTAGACCCGCTCTCACCTTGGCCTGGACTTTTGATGAAGGCCAGGGTTTTAATTCTGTGGACTTTGTGGACAGGGAGTCCCTGCAGCTTCCAACGCCCCCTTTGACCTCACCAAGCTGGCTGCCTTCAGATGTGGAATATACGTTAACAAGAACTACCACTACTGGTGCAGACCTAGTGCTGGCTTTCCCCACCTCACCAACAGACATCTGCAGTCAGCTGATCTCTCACTTCAGTGCCTCACAGTGTCAGGGCATCAGCAATGCAACAAAGCATGATTTTCAGGCATTGTGTCATTATGCAATGAACGGTATTGATTACAGTCAGGCGGCTCTGGGCACTATCTTGACATACACAGCCCTGTGTGTGGATTCCTTGGCAGTCCCTCCATCCCTGCTGCAGACTGTATGCGATGCTGATGAAGACTGGCGTTCCCTGGCGGTGTGTTCCCCTGACTGTGTGTTTGGAGCGTGGTCACCCACCAACAGCAGCCAATGCTCTTGCAGTGCTGGTTATTACGGGTCGCGGTGTGAAGCGGCCTGTCCTGGAGGGTCTCAGACCCCCTGCAGTCTCCATGGACAATGCAATGCTGACGGTGGCTGCACCTGTCAGCCCAACTGGGCAGGGTCATCAGACTGCAGCAGCTGTTCTCCGAACTACACGGCTGTGGACTGCTCCATCTTCACCAGCAGCCCCATGAGGACAGGCAGCCAGCATGTGGCCATGCTGACCTCAGCCGCTGATATCATCACCTTCTCTGGTCTGTACTTTGGACTGTCAGGCCTGCGTGGTGTGTTCACCTTGTTCACAGACACTACCTCCACCACCCACACTGAAGTGCAGGTGCTGCTGGTGGGCTGTCCCTATGGATCCTGCACTGCTGCTGTGGCCTTTGCGTTTGAAGGTCATAACATGATGGTGCTGCCATCCCAGCTGTCTCTCATGCCTCAAGTCTACATCAACGGCTCTCAACTTGAACTACCCCAGAACCAAACCTTCGATTCAAACCTGACTCTGACCATGACCTCTGTGCAGAGACTGACATTCAGTTTGGGTGGTCAACTAGAGGTGGAGGTGATGACACAAGGAGGATTTTTAGAATTAAGTGTAAAAGCAAATTCCACCTTGTGTAAGCAGTCAGGAGGTATTCTGGATGTCTGCCAGCCTTTGACATTGTCAGTGTATGCTCCAGTCAGTACCCAATCTGTGAGTGAATTACATGACAAAATTAACAAAGAATTTAGTGTGATGGGCAGTGCCCTCTTTTTCCAGCAGTCAGAGGAACAAGGACAGTTCAGCACATCATCCACTAGCTACTCTCTGTCATTCAATGGCACTTCAGCCTGGTCTGGTCCTATCAATGTCAACTCATCTTCAGGACTGCAAGATTTCACCATCAGTCTCCACGTGAAACCCTACTCGTATGGCGGCACTATCCTGTCCTTCGGCAAGAACCTGACTCTGTCTATCACCAATGACAGTCCTCTTAAAATGATTTGTGGGTCTTCAGAACTGAACACAGGTCTGAGTCTGATGCTGGAGAAATGGAACCAGCTGCTGGTGACTTTCATAGGCAGTGAGGGGAAGATTCACGTGTTTGTGTATGGCGAAAACGGCAGCATCCAGCACAAGGTGTTTGCTGAACACTGTCCCCTGACTGTGGCAGACGGAGCTGTGATGTCCTTGGGAGAGTGGGTCCCTTCTCCAAGAGACCAGGCTCGCCAGATGAAGCAGGCGTTTAGCGGACAGGTTGAGGAGCTGGTGGTGTGGTCCAGGCCCATCCCTGTTGCTGTGGTGTTCCAGGTGTACAACATGGACGTGGATGTCGCCGCCTTCAGAACCATCCTCTCCTCCCTGCTCAAGCTGGACGAAGGTTTGGGAGGCGTGGCCCATGACAACCTGCTGTCTGCCAACAACCTCCGCCTGCCCCTATCCCCGTGGCCCGCCCCTCAGTGGATCCTTTCTGACCTGGAGCTCCACACACCATCTGTTGCTGATTCCCCAGAACAGTGGACGGTGGAGCCAGCCTGGATCAGTTTGTGTGACAGTTTCTTCACCACTGCCTCCCTGATGTCCACATGTTCCACTCACAATGGTGTCTGGTTCAGACACAGGTGCCTGCACCTGGCTGCCACCACACAATCCAGCCAAGCTGCCTCAGTGATCATGGCTACCTTCATCAACGCCTGCAGTGTGATGAATGAAGTGGACATAACACAGGTGTACAGAACATTGTGTGACCTTATTCCCCATCCACCAACTTGGTTACAACAGCAATGTGTAGACTGTTCCTTCGGTTCTCCACACACGGCCTCAACCCCCTCCAATCTGACTTGTTCCTGTCTGCCAGGATTCTGGGGTTCTGGATGTGGTCAACAGTGCCCTGGAGGTGCTCTGAAGCCCTGCCATGGCCATGGACTGTGTGCAGACGATGGGACCTGCTGGTGTGACCGACACTGGTCTGGCGAGGCCTGCCAGGCATGTGCTGAGGGATGGACAGGCGACGATTGCATCCTGAGCTTCAACCTGTCTGCATCTACCCCACCCTCTTCTCCCCATGTAGTAGGACAGGTCTCCCCCCTAGCTCGTGTGGTTACCTTTGGTGGCACAACTTATGACCTGGTAAACTATGGCCTTTTCTACCTGTTCAAACACACAGACCTTGGCTTATTCTTGGCTGTGCAGGTGACATTGTGCCCTGAAGACCTCTTCTCCTCTCACTGTGTATCTTCTGTCCTTGTGGGCTCTCACTCTGACACCATGGAAATCAACCACAGAAGCTTCACCCTCAACACTGTGACAATCTTTGGGGAAACATCAGACCTAGAAGTGCGAGGAACATTGACAACAGGCAGCCTCAAGTTTGACTACGCCAGTTTCTCTAAGTTAGTGATTTCAGCAACAGACCTGTCTGTGAGGGTGACTGTCACCCTGGTGAAGTCCAACCTTCTGGTGACGGTATGGTCAAGGAAGGATGTGTGGTTCACAGGCGGCAGTGAGGTGTCGGGTCTGCTGACGTCATGCAACACTGGGCTGGCCGTACAGTACTCTGCATGTCACAACCAATCCCTGCAGCCGTGCACAGACTCCATGACAGCAGTACTGCCCTCCACATGCGACCAAGGCCTCTCTCTGACAGCTCTGCTCACCTTCTTCAACCTCCATCGCTATGTTGCTACAGTGTCTCCTCATGGTAGCATTGTGACTGAGGCCTGTCTGAGACTGAACAACTCCGGAATGGTAGTAAGACAGGTACCTCTGCCAACTCAGCATCTCTCTGTGGAGTTTCATGTAAAGATGTTCAGCCTGACAGGAGTTATAATGGCCTACCTGGTTGATGTCAACAACTTCTTCATTTTGGGGTGCACAGAATCACAGCTGGTGGTCTTCACTGCAGAGAAGAGGATACTGACAGGACTGGAGGTGCCCACTAATGTCTGGACTCAGGTCCTCTTATCATGGCATGCCACCCTCAGCTCAGTGGAAATTTACGTCATTGATGCTGATGGTTTTGTTGCCTTCAAATCAGTGAGACTCGCCACCCAAGTGTTTGTGTCTGGTGGCACTATGATATTTGGGTTGCCTCCTGGTGGAGTGAGTGTGGCAGTGGATGTTGGCATCTTCCAAGGCCTGTTGGATGAAGTGCGCATGTGGTCCCGGCCCACTAATCCCAGCCTGGTCAGCCAGACGTGGAGAATGACTGTCAGTGACAACACCCCGGACCTTCACCTCCACTGGCCTTTCAACCCCGGAGCTGGTATGGCAGCCAGAGAGAGAAAGCGGGGCTCAACCATGTACACTGTGAACATCGACAATCCTCCAACATGGCAGGCTTCTGACTTGACCTTGACCTCTAAATTGACCCCAGACATGGGTCATTCCATTGTGGATGATGCAAGTGCTGTGAATGCAATGTTTCCTGTTGAACCGGCCACCAATGCTACCAGCAAGGCGACTGCTGATGGAATCTGTGCCGCACTGGTAGGTAACCTGACCAGCAGCCCCCAATGCTCTGCGGTGTTCCCTGAGGCAGACAGTGTGGTGCAGCAGTGCAGCAGCATGGTGTACAGCACAGGCAGCAGTCTGAGCGCCGAGCTCTTGGCCCTGTCTCTGGCTCAGCTGTGCCAGGAAACTCTGCAGCTCCAGGCCTCCCCTCTACAAGCCCATTGCAGGGAGCTGGTTCATCTCAGCTCAGTTTTGCCTTACTACGGCTCCCACTGCCTTCAGCCCTGCCTCTTTGGACACTCACCGGCCTCGTCATCCTGCCTCTGTTATCATGGGTACTGGGGGGATGCCTGCAACCGGCTGTGTCCCTTCACATATCGTGGTGTTTGTGATGACAGCGGCGTGTGTTCCAGTAATACTGGTGTCTGCTCTTGTTCTCCTCACTGGCTGCAGTCTTCACTGACAACGTTGAGCTACTGGACCAATGAACGAGTCGCTGCAGTCAGCAGTTATGCCTGCACAGAATGCACAGCAGACTGGGTTGGGGGCGACTGCAGTGTGACAGTGACTATTGTGGATGTCAGTGTCCAGTGGAGAGCGGCCATCGCCTTCAGCAATTACCTGACCACCTGGAATGGGGCTTCCCTGGCTCTGGTCCTCCCAGGCACCTACCGTCTGATCCAGACACATGATGTGTACCTCATGGCTCTCTTCCTGCCTTGTCCTCAACAACGTCTGTGTCGCTTCATCACTGCCCTCTCCTTTAGCGTGGATACCTTTCATTTGAAAGTGGCCTTTAGCAGGGATCATTCCAGCAACTTCACTGTTGCAGTAACGGTCGAGGGACAGCCAGAAAACGTGACATTCCCTATCAGCAAGGTGTGGGGCAGAGTCAAGCTGAAGTGGTGGAGGAACACCTACCTGCGTGTCACCGTGGACAGCAAGCTGACAGTGGTGATGGGTGCTAGTTCTGCAGGACTTGTAGTGGCGGTCAAGCTTCACCGAGACTGGTTTGCCCAAACCTCTGGCCTGTTTGGACATCCTGATGGCAGCTACATCAACGACCTGATGCCTTCCTCTGCCACAACCAATACAGGTTTGACAGCAGCCAGAGTGTCCCAGCACCAGCGGAATGAGTTCTTACTGACGGACCAGGACCTGTCCATGTGGCTGGGAGAGGGTGTGGCTGGACAGAATCTGACCGCCTGTGGTCACATGCTGCGACTGACTCACCACTCCGTTGCTTTTTCCAACCTCCACCAGCTGACCAGCACTGGACAACTGACTCTGACTTTCTGGCTGAGAGTGGAGGCCGTGTTATCTGTGGCTACAACGGTCATGGAGCTGACCACATCAGCAGGGGCTGTGCGTGTCTCTGTCCACCAGCACAACATCCTCGTCACCTGGTTTGCAGGACACACAGCTGTTCTGAGGCCTGACAGCATCAGCACCTGGACCTACCTGGCAATCACCTGGGATGACACTGAGGCCTCCTTGACAGCTTTTGCCATACAGGAGACTGGCTTTGACTACACTACTCTGCATGTGGATCATCTGTCCTCAACACATCTGGTCATCACTGATCTTGTACTGGTCGGACCTCACATCAGCCACCATGCCATTGAGGTAGACTTGTTGAGACTGTGGCCTTCAGCTAAGTCCCTGGAGTCTATAGCGGCTGACCTAAAAGTGTACACCCCTGAACCAGAGTTGAATACCAGGTCTTCCCTGCCTGTTCTGCTGATTTCTGCCGGTTTTGATGAAGGAGAAGGCAACAAAACCTACCTGTCTGTCCACAGCACAGACACACCATACAAGACTTCAGCAGTGATTGAAGCAAGCACTCAGCTTGTCCCTGCACTGTCTCCTGTGTGGAAGCCTTCCACTATTCCTGTGCTAGACGTGGTGTTGCCTGAGGATGTGTTCCACACCCCTGACACCAATAAGTCTGCCCAGCTCTGTCTATCAGCTCTGCAAGAGACCAGCCTTCAGACATACTGTGCAGACCTTCATGCTTTCTTCAGTCTCTATCTGGAAGCCTGTGTGAGAGAACAGCTGAGGACCGGCTATGCCGATGCCACTCGCACTGTGGCTGACTTGTTTGCCTTCTACTGCCACACCACCAAGGACGTAGAGGAATGTAAGCTGGACGATTATGTGGACTTCTGTCAACCTGATGATGATGAGCTGAGTGTGTGGATCATCATTGTTATCTGTGTGGGGGTGCTCGTTTCCGCCTCTATCTGCTGCTGCTGTCTTGTTTTCATAATTGCCAAGAAGAAAAAGAAGCGACGGAAACAACGTCAGTTGAACACTTCTGTCTCCCGTTTATCATCAGAAGAAACAGAAACGTCTTTCATGCGAGAGGGTGGTGCGTCTGTTGCATTAGAACAGCCAGACAGCGGCATTGTCAATCCAACCTTCAGCCATGGTGCAGCTGCTGTGTCGGGACCATCCAGCGCTGATAAAAAGCAAGGGGCACAGAAACCCACAACGAGGGGTGTATTTCATGCCTGGGAGACAGGAACTGAGAACATGGCTACACTGACTTATTCAGAGAGGCCAGATTCCGGGAGTTCCATGCACAGAAGTCATGCAGCTTTCAACGAGAGGACTCACATGGAGGCATGGACTTCTGACAGAGATCATCCCATCTCTGCCCAGCAAGGTCAGTGGACCAAAAAGATGACCAAAGACCCTGGAGCACCACTGAGTTTCTACGGATCCCAGGAAGACTCATGCACCTTCACCTACAGTCCAGAAGCAAGAGGAGGGGAGCTGGGCAGTGCTCATCCACCACAAGCCACCTGGTTGCCGTCCAGCCAGAGAGGAGAGGAGGGGGAGACAAGTGAAGACGCATCCCAGGCTTGGCCCCGCAGACAGCTGTACCGCATGCAGAGCATCCCAGACCAGGAGAAGATTGTTCTGGATCAAATGGAAATAGAGGAGCCGGCGGCCATCGTCTATCGTCAACATGATGAGGACTTCTTTTCTGGCCTCAGCACTCGTTTGTCCTCGCGACAAGGATCTGTCAACCCCTTGGACAAAATCAACCTGGCTTTTGAAGAAGACTGAGCCCCTTTCTGCTGTCAGCTTATTGCTACCATGAAGCTTGAAGCATGATCATGTTGTATTGCTGTATGGCATGAGCATGGGTCTCAAAATAATGTGGTCAGTCTGCCTGTTGTCAGTCCACATGTGCCTTAGTTAATATTTTCATATCAACACATTTACAGGGAAGAGTATTGATTATTGATATATTTAGTGAATTGGTTTTTATCTTTGTGACTTTTCTGTTCATAACAAGCTGTAATCAAAGTTTCCATGGGCTTATATATTGTTTAGCATCCCAGTGAGTATTGAAATTGTGTGATCTTTATAAAGGAAATCTTTGTCATTTTGCATCTTTCTGTTCATATTAAGCTGCAATCAAAACACTTTTTTTTGTTTCTCTGTTCATTTATTATGTATGAAATCAAAATGAAACTTTTTAATTCTGTAATATTTTCTTGCTTTAAATCTGGGTGATTTCAATATTCATTTCATGCATATTATAACAGTTGCATTGCATGTGATTTTTTTTTAGACTATATTAAATCATATTTTTTTCTTTTTAATATTCACGGATTTCCTGGGAAGCCGTATGGTGGCTGCCATTAGTGTTACTAAAATTAAGAATATGCTTCCCACTTCCGTTCCAATTAACCCTTTCACCGCCAATGTCGCATGTATGCACCACAATGGTTTAGCACCCATGTCACTGACAGGCATGAAATTAGGGCGAAAGGGTTAAAATAATCACTCAAACAACAACAACAAAGAACGGTCGACAGCTCGAGGACACACGTGGTTAGCATCACTCAAACAACCAAAACAAAGAAAGGTCGACAGCTCGAAGACACACGTGGTTAGCATGACTCAATGCAAAAAAGGTGACCGGTCAAATCGTCCCTTCGCCAACTCGTCCCCGACAGACAGTCAAACAAACAGACAAGAGAGATGGGGGAGAGGGACGAGTTGGTAGAAGAACGAGTTGACCTGAAACCAATGTCACAGTTCACAGATGCCTTCGTAAAACCGGAAGTTTCAAGCATACAGGTGAAAGGTCAGGAAAGTTTTTCAATATTACTAGACATATTTTATGTGCTTTGTAGAATTAACGTTAAATTTAAAATAATTTTATAAGAATTTGAAATGTATAAACATGCATGTAAATGTTTTTTTGTGTGCTTGATTTTTTTTTAGTCTATATTAAATCTATTTTCTTTTTTTTTAGTATATTACTAGACATATTTCATATGCTTTGTAGAATTCACGTTAAATTTAAGATAATTTTATAAGAATTTGAAATGTATAAACATGCATGTAAATGTTTTTTTGTGTGCTTGATTTTTTTTAGACTATATTAAATCTTTTTTTTTTTTTTTTTAATATATAGACATATTTTATGTGCTTTGTAGAATTCACGTTAAATTTAAGATAATTTTATAAGAATTTGAAGTGTATAAACATGCATGTAAATGTTTTTTTGTGTGCTTGGTTTCAAGATTCAAAAGTGTTTCCTGTGCATGCAGGATTATTGAAATTTGCTCCTTTCTTTGGCTTATTTTTGTTCTGTAGCCCAGCCTGACAATATGGCTAGTCTAAGCATAGACTTCTGCCTCTCCTGACTAGAGTTTAAGTCTTACAAGTTACATCTGTTATAATCTTGGCCACCTTCTGGACTAGATGTTATAATCTTGGCCACCTTCTTGACTAGTTTAATCTACAAAACAGAATAAAGGGAGAATAGCTAAAAAGACTGGCTTTTGAATAATGAGCTGCTTGAGTTTAAATTGGGGTTCATGTGTTTTTTGTGTGTTATTGCTGATGTAATCAGACTTTGTAACTGGCTGAAAATGTTATAAATAACTCTAATGGCTAAAAATTAACAACTTAATTCCCAACGAGTTATGACAGTTTAGAATTGCTTAGACTTCTCAACAATTTTATATACAGGGTTGGGAGGGTTTCAGAGCTTATATCTGGTTCAGGGTTGAAAAGTTTATGAAACACTTTCAGATTTACACTAGACAATAAAATATTTTAAAAACAATGATACACAAATGTCTCCCGTTTATTATCATCACAGTGTTTGTGTTTGTATGTGATTTTCTCTTGCACTTGCTAGCTTTTACTGATTTCCATGTATATGTCAAATAGCTAAAAAAAATATATATTTGTATTGGTATTTTGCATTCTTTTCATCTATCAATTGGGAGAAAATCAGTGAAAATGCTATTGGGTTTCAATTTGTTGTTGTTGCTGATGATTTTTTCATTTAAAAAATAACAATTTGATTTGCAAATAAGAAATAGCGTCATTTCATTTATAATCCCATTTTTATTGCTTTGCATCAAGTTTTTATAAATAAATAATACATTATTCAGTACCAATTGTGTCAAGCCTTGCATGTGGTGGTTTTTGTTTTTGGATATAGAATAAGCACTTGGAGAACACTAAACTCTATACAGACAACCCATATGTCTTTATTTCTTTATTTTTATATCTCCATCTCCAGGGAAGCAACTGTTGCTACTTACAAATGAAAAGATACAGTTAGTTCCCTTGCATTTGTCTTTTCCATCTTTGAAACATCCCTGTCTTTGAATGGCAGTGCAGGAGATCAAGTCCAAAGATTGATCTCACAGTTCTTCAGACTTAGGGTACACACAAAGACTCTAAACGGGTAAGATGGACTACTTAAGAGTTACGGCGAGCCGGGCTGATAGAGTTATCGTTAGTGGGGTATTTATCCAAAGTATAACTGACTCATGAAAAGATGACTCTCTCAGGTTTAAAAAAAAGAGTTAATGTAACCTAAATGTGTCACGTTTCTGTCCTCACTACTCATATAGGGAAAAGGGACCAGATGTTAGTCTTTCTTTTCAGTGTCTTTGGTACACACACATTAGACGTGGAAACCTCATGCGCTTATTGTTTCCTTCTTTCTTTTACTTACGGATAAGCGCATGAGGTTTCCACACATGTCCCATATGTGCCTTCCCAGGTGAAGAGGACGTAAAGCTCAAATTTACGATGAGGTTTCCACATCTAATGTGTGTGCATCCTTATTATTTTAATTTATTTAAGAGGATTTGTTACATGTACATCTGTATTGTTAAAAATTCGGGACTTTACTGGTGTTGTACTGACTGCCTCCAGGATCATTCTGGCCATCTTTACATCTACTAATGTCCCATATGTGTCCGTTCCAGACCGGAGGACGTTAAACAGACTTTACTGGTGTTGTACTGACTGCCTCCAGGATCATTCTGGCCATCTTTACATCTACTAATGTCCCATATGTGTCCGTTCCAGACCGGAGGACGTTAAACAGAATTTCTGAAGAGGATTTGAAAAAGTATTTAAAACCCTCCCTGTATCTGAACAGTAATAGAGATTAACTCCCAAACTGAATGGATTATTGGTTTGGTGATACCCTAACCCTCTGCAAACTTTCCCCCCTACAAATCTAGTCCTAATTAACTTTGTAAGTGAAGCTGCAGATAAAGACAGATAAAGAAAGACGAAACCATATCTTTACAGAGATAGAAATATGTTAGGGCTTCCAAAGTCTAGACCCCCTATTTATATTGGTCAGGAGAGCGGGGATTTACCGTGGGCAAGGCATTCTCATGGTAAATAAATTATAGCCTAGCCCTCCGGAATAGCATCTGCCTCCTCTGCTATCTGGAAGTCATAGTCTGACACAACAGACTGACAGGCAAACATGTTCGATGAAAACTGTAAATAGTGTTTTGTTGTCTCATGTGAAATCAGAAGCGCAAGGAGGAAATGAAGACTTTGGGCATGGGGCAGGATAAACATCACCAGTCGGGAGAAGAAGAAGATAAACCGTGTTCTCATGAAATAACTTCAGAAAAGAATGATAATTTTTTGTAACCTGATTATTACACCAAAATTATCAACCTGTTGGGTGTCGAATTTTTTTCTTTCAAAGAAAAATGTTGTTTAGTGCGAACTACCACCCCAAGCTCTTTTCACACGTAAGCTTACGCATTGTGTGCAATATGTGCAACAAGGTGTGTATATGCGTACAGCTGCCCGTGCGCGCGCGCGCCCGTGTGTGTGTGACAAGGAAATAGGACTTCTCAAACAACAGTTGCATTACATGTGCATGAGTCTTACGAGGCTTTGCGTTTCCTGTTGTTTTCATGTGCTGTTTATCATGGGAAAACGATGTAGCATAAAATGTCCAAGTTCCTGCTGTCCCGTCTTTCCATGCCGCACAAGGCCGAAGAGGGCGTTAAACCCTATTATCACACCGTCCCGTCTTTCTATCCTCTTGTTAGACCGTAAGCCAACCTATACCCCCCTGCACCCCCCTGCGGATTTTATGAGACATATACCCCACGAAAGCCTAGCCCCTATGCCATTAAAATCAAGATGTTTGCCTCCGATCATCCTCCGGGTGTGGATTTAGCAAGGGCACAAGCTTACGGTACTCCGAAATGATGCGCGTCGAGTAGTCCACGACACAAAACTTATTTTTGCACCTGAAAACTGATCGATGTCAAACTAATTATTTCATAATCTTATGCTATTCCGTAGGGATACCAGGGGCTCTTTTGTACAAATATAGTTCCCCCACCTTCTGGAAGCTATGTGCTTGTTACTTCCTACAATATGTCAGTCTCTTTGACTCAGCCTTTATCCTTCACTTACTGTCTTCCTTACTGGTCCATTCTACTCCCCCCCCCACCCACCCCTAGAAACCTCTATAAAGATTTTCTCCAGCCGAAGACAGACATCCTGGGCCTAAATATGTCTTAGTTAGGCAGTATGATGCATTGGGTTCATATGACAGGAGAGCGATCGAAGAAGAACAATGCTCATGCAAAATGTAAAGAGAGACTGCCATCACGATTATGGTTTGTACGTATTGATATTTGTATTATGTTTGTCAGATAGTACTAAAATAGATAATACAGTGAAACCTGCTTTATTTCAACTCGGTTATTTTCAATTTCGGGATAATTTCAAGTCATTCTAAGGTCCCGGCCAGAGGCCTTCTTTCTATCTGTTACAAAACCAGGGATAATTTCAATTCAGTTAATTTCAATTAAAATCTCGTTCCCAACTGAAGTGAAACCCGGTTAATGTCAAGTGCTCGGTTAATTTCAAGTCAACACATTTTTCAAGAGGAGGAGATCGGCTAAATTCAATTTTTTTTGCTCGCCTAATTTCAAGTCAACATACTTTTACTTCAATTTTTTCCCAGGCTTGTCTAAAATCTGTACGCTCATGCACATGTATGTCACTGTGTGTCGTCTGGTTTTGACTTGGTGAGAGGAAGTATCAATCAGATCACCTTGTGTGCGCGTGTGTTTAGCTTTAAACTTTGTTTGAACCCTGGTCTGAGGGAGCGGGAGAAAGGGGAGTGTTGATCAGATCACCACAGTTTTTTGGCTGTCGCCGGGAGATGCTCGTAATAGAGTAAGATGGCGGACAAGAAAGTGAAACACGCTACACTTACTATAAAACGGAAAACAGAATTAATTAAGTGCGTGGAGGCACTGTCTCTCTCTCTCCCTCTCCCTCCTCTTTCTGTGTGTCTCTCTCTCCCTCCTTCCCTCTCTCTCTCTGTCTCTCTCCCTCCTTCCCTCTCTCTCTCTGTCTCTCTCCCTCCTTCTCTCACTCTCTGTCTCTCTCTCTCTCTCTCCTTCCTTCTCTCTCTGTCTCTGTCTCTCTATCTCTCTCTGTCTCTCTCCCTCCCTCCTTCTCTCTCTCTCCCTCCTTCTCTCTCTCTGTGTCTCTCCCTCCCTCCTCTTCTCTCTCTCTCTGTCTCTCTCTATCTCTCTCCCTCCTCTCTCTGTCTCTTTCTGTGTCTTTTTCTCTCTGTCACAGTCTCTCTCTCTCTCCCTCCTTCTCTCTCTCACTCTCTGTCTCCTTCTCTCTCCCTCCTCTCTCCTTCTCTCTCTCTGTCTCTCTCTCACCCCCTCTCTCTCTCTCTCTCTCTCTCTCTCTCTCTCTCTCTCTCTCTCTCTCTCTCTCTCTCTCTCTCTCTCTCTCTCTCTCTCTCAAGTGAACAGAGGGCCTCACGTGAAAGCGCCACCTACATAAAATTATCGCCCTTGGGCAACACGAAGAAGCAGTATAAAGCCTCATTGAAAAGTAATGTACACTTTATCTAACACACGCACGCATGCACACACACACACACACCAAATCCGTCCGTCCATCCCGCAATTTTCTCAAATACAGTATAGACCTTAGCGCTTATATGAGATGAGGTTCAAACACCATTTAGCCCAAAGTAGAACAGTTTGTATTTCTGGTAAAATATATACAAGATACAAGATACAAGTGTACACTTTCTAAACACATAAATCAATGTGAAAATATCCATACTATAAGAAAATTCCTTTCTCCCCCGTCTTGCTCGGTTAATTTCAACTTTGCTCGGTTAATTTTAATTTTGTGTTAAATTAGGCAAAAACTTGAAATTAACCGAGCACTCGGATAATTTCAAGTTCGGATAATTTCAAGTTATTTGGTGGTCCCAAGTTGGTGGTCCCAAGTTGGTGGTCCCAAGGCAGTTGAAATAAAGCGGGTTTGACTGTAGTATAGTCCTGTTCAGTTAATGTGACGGGAAATGTCTCCCAATAACAGAAACACGCAGCTCATTAATAATCCTCTAGAACCATTTGTGCACATACAAAATTGATTCTAACCCATACTTTTAAATGGTAAAAAGATAACAGACCCTGATGTATGCAAATTTAAAGCTGTTAGTGCAATAAGGCAGGGGAAAAAACAAGATGGCTAGACAGTTTGTCTACATCATTCAGTTTGAAGACCACAAGTGTGATGCAAAAATAACGATATTGACACAAAAAGTAATAAACGCAAGGGCACAACAAATCAGGCTTTTTGTTGTGACATATGCAGGAATCAGTCCAAGATTCGCTCTCAGTTTCCTCTAGCACACTTCTCCCATGTTCATGGTCATTTTAGAAAATGCTACCAGAAATTTCTAACGAGCCAAATGATTAAATTCGTGAGAAATACCTCTGAGGGTCAAAGTGATGATATGCACTGGAATTCTGTCCCAGTCAAACGAACATCTTACAATAATAATAATAGTACATTTATATAGTGCTTTACCTTAAATGAGCCCAAAGCACTTTACAATCGAATATTCATCAAGTAGACAGCAAAAATAGTGTTTAAGAAGTGCCTGTTTCAGTTATTACATACAATAAGCTTTAAATCAATACCAAACACTTTATATCATATTTAGTTAGTTAGCCCACAAAAATCGGGTGATTCTTTTGTTGTTACCAGCCGCGTACAAAGAGCCAAGCTGGTAATGTTTTCAGTGCATTCTGAAGCCGACTATCTGACTATGTTAACACGATAACGTTTGAACGGAGGGACCTATGGCGCTCAAATTTTGCATGCGGATAGGTACTAAGAATATCTAGGCCAAGTTTGAAAATGTTTATAGGTCAAGGGTCAAGGTCACTGGAGCCGAAAATGCTGCCGAACACCTAGCATGGTAACTAAGGGACCTAGGACGCTCACGTTTTGCATGCTGGTAGGTACTTAAGATATCTAGGCCATGTTCAGAATTGAAGGTCAAAGGTCAAGGTCACTGGCACCGAAAATACTGCCAAGCACCTGGCACGATAACGATTGAACAGAGGGACCTAGGACGCTCAATTTTTGCATGCGGATAGGTACTAAAAATATCTCGGCAAAATTTAAAAATGAAGGTCAAAGGTCAAGGTCACTGGAGCCAAAAATGCTGCTGAGCACCTGGCACGATAACGTTTGAATGCAGGGACCCAGGACACTCGCATTTTGCTTGCGGATAGGTGCTAAGGATATCGATATCTAGACCAAGTTCGAAAATCAAAGGTCAAGGTCACTGGCGTCGAAAATGCTGCTGCGCGGCAGGTGATCCAGCGTCTTAGCGCTCTAGTATTGGAGTTTGGTTCAATTACGACATGTCATATATCATTGTCGTCGAGATATTGGAGATAACTGGACCAATTTGTTTTGTTATTGTAATTGGTCCAGTACTTTCCGCTTTCTCTCTTTCTCTTTCTCTCACTGGATTGGACTGGACTGGAACCAATTTATTGTCAGATCAACTATAAAAGTTCTACTGACTCTCTCTCTCTCTCTCTCTCTCTCTCTCTCTCTCTCTCTCTCTCTCTCTCTCTCTCTCTCTCTCTCTCTCTCTCTCTCTCACACACACACACACACACGCGCGCGCGCGCGCGCGCGCGCGCGAGCACACATGCGCAGAGAGAGAGGGGGAGAGAGAGAGAGAGCGACGCACGGGGTTCCAATGCAATGTACTCCGGTAGACCTGGAAGGGAACATGTAACAAAAGACACACATAGAGTGTTAAAACACCAAGAGTTATCACAATTAAAGTGTGTGTGCGCGTGCGCGTGCGTGCCTGCGTGTGTGTGTGTGTTCTCTCTTCTTTTTTTCTTTAAGGAAGAGGGATTTGATACGGGTGGGAGAGAGGTGAAATGGTCAAGAAGTAGAACGATTTTTAATTAATGGATGTTTTTAAGTAGAAGGACAAAACAACAACAACAACAATACGCACGAGTGCTTTGTCTTTATGTGGCCTTCAAAACGGGTTAAAAAAGGAACACACACACATGTACACACGAGACACAGACACAGTGCGCATTCACTGTCACTACACGCACAAACACGAACATTAACGCAAATATTACATACATATCTACCCAGGGCTGTAGAAATATAAATACATGCATGTTTTAATGTAACAAAAAGAGTTGTTTTGTTAATAAAAGAACAAATAAACAGCAATAGCAAAGATCACAACAACGTTGCACAAACAACACAACAGCAACAAAACGATACAAATCAAACCAACCAACCCAAAGTGTTCAATACTTTTAGTAGTTTTACACCCTAAACAGTAGAAAAACAGAAAGGT
Source organism: Phymorhynchus buccinoides (assembly GCA_017654935.2). Classification (NCBI taxonomy): domain Eukaryota; kingdom Metazoa; phylum Mollusca; class Gastropoda; order Neogastropoda; family Raphitomidae; genus Phymorhynchus; species Phymorhynchus buccinoides. The sequence continues at coordinate 18,736,863 of CM065706.1, read as the reverse complement.
AACAAACAAAGAAACAAAAAACACCACCCAGTTGACCCTACCCCCTCCTGATACAAAACAAACAAACAACAAGGACAAGCCTTGTTCATAACTTTTGCATCAACATCATTAAGAGGCAGAAACCTAGAACAACAACAAAACTATTCAGTTGTTGACCCTACCCCCTCATGTCCCCCCTCACACATACATCGTTCTGTTGGTCCTCCCCCGGGTAGTGCCAAACTGGATCCTCTCTTCTACCCCCATCCCACCCCCAAACTACCACCCCTCGACAACCCTCTCAGCTTATTCCCTCTTCTCCCCTTTCTATTAGACGCCTTCTCTTCTCTTTCTTCCTGACATTATATCACTAATCTGTGCTCATTTCGCGTCATAGCTCCTGTCCAACTTTTTCACCTGTTATGTCGGAGATTTGGGGAAAAACTAAAACTGTAACCGGAGATGCCCGATGGTGATGGTTAGTTTTGGCTGACTACTGTCCGGTTCAGTACAAGTTCACGGTAATCGAAGTGCAAACAAGGTGTTTGTTCTTAACACAATCGTGCTGTTTGTGGCGCCACACAAGGACAAGTTGCTTAGACAAATCACTCTGGCAAATCATTTCTTACTTCTATTGTTGAGCTGATTTAGGCCTATGGATTCCGTCATTGCCTGACTGATTGACTGAACACCTCAACCGTGTGTATGACTCTCCTCACTCCCCCAGGTCGACGTTGGACCTTGGATGAATCTTCAACGTGACAAAGAAGGCCAGGACGAAGAAAGAAGAAACGGTAGCTTAGTGCCTTAGGCTGTGAGCACATTTACAAAAACTTCCGTTCAGAAACCCATCCACAATCCACAAATACAGTAACAGAAAGTAAGAAATAAGCGGATGGGATATGCGGATGGGTTTCTGCATCTAATGTGAACGCTCCTTCATATTTCTTACTTCCAGATTGTTCCTTTTTATTTGGCAGCTTGCAGATGGGTTTCCGTACAGTTTGTGTAAATGTGCACACTTAGCTGTATCTGGCGACCACCCCATTCTTTACTTTAACAATGACAGCTAGGATTGAGGTCATCACACAATGGCAGCTAGGATTGAGGTGATCACAGCCCAAGGCTATATCTGGAGACCACCCCATTCTTTACTTTAACAATGACAGCTAGGATTGAGGTCATCACACAATGGCAGCTAGGATTGAGGTGATCACAGCCCAAGGCTATATCTGGAGACCACCCCATTCTTTACTTTAACAATGACAGCTAGGATTGAGGTCATCACACAATGGCAGCTAGGATTGAGGTCATCACAGCCCAAGGCTATATCTGGAGACCACCCCATTCTTTACTTTAACAATGACAGCTAGGATTGAGGTCATCACACAATGGCAGCTAGGATAGAGGTCATCACAGCCCAATGCTATATCTGGTGACCACCCCATTCTTTACTTTAACAATGACAGCTAGGATTGAGGTCATCACAGCCCAAGGCTATATCTGGTGACCACCCCATTCTTTACTTTAACAATGACAGCTAGGATTGAGGTCATCACAGCCCAAGGCTATATCTGGTGACCACCCCATTCTTTACTTTAACAATGGCAGCTAGGATTGAGGTCATCACAGCCTTTACTTTAACAATGGCAGCTAGGATTGAGGTGATCACAGCCCAATGCTATATCTGGTGACCACCCCATTCTTTACTTTAACAATGACAGCTAGGATTGAGGTCATCACAGCCCAAGGCTATATCTGGTGACCACCCCATTCTTTACTTTAACAATGACAGCTAGGATTGAGGTCATCACAACCCAAGGCTATATCTGGTGACCACCCCATTCTTTACTTTAACAATGGCAGCTAGGATTGAAGTCATCACAGCCTTTACTTTAACAATGGCAGCTAGGATTGAGGTGATCACAGCCCAAAGCTATATCTGGTGACCACCCCATTCTTTACTTTAACAATGGCAGCTAGGATTGGGGTAATCACAGTCTTTACTTTAACAATGACAGCTAGGATTGAGGTGATCACAGCCTTTACTTTAACAATGACAGCTAGGATTGAGGTGATCACAGCCTTTACTTTAACAATGACAGCTAGGATTGAGGTGATCACAGCCCAAGGCTGTATCTGGTGACCACCCCATTCTTTACTTTAACAATGGCAGCTAGGATTGAGGTCATCACACAATTGAACATTACATTCTGAAGACGTGTGGTTATCAGATAGCCTGGTCGTGATTTTGTACTTGATGAAAACTTTAAAGAAAAAACCCTCTTCATGTTCATGTTTATGTATGCGTGAAACTGTTGGCAACAAATAGGATTGAAAGGATGTATCAAAACTTAATTTAGCGGCGATATGGCAGAATGGTGCTGAATAATGCCAAATGGTGCCGAATGGTGAATACAGATATTGGTCGAAACACTTAATATGTGGGCAGAATGGTGAAGACGTTGTAGGGGAGACTTATTGATATAGTACATGTTATGCAATTCGTACCAACTGGTTTCCTAGCAAACGGTAGAAGATTGAGAGTTAATGATTGTGACTGTGTGAAGTTTGGACAATGAATGGGAAATATGTTATCACAACCAAAATGCAACAAAGCAGAAGACCGTTCATAAGGCAAACGAAAATTCATTTTGAAAGCATCTGATTTTATTTTGTGTAATGCTTTTTAATTGTTATTCAATGCACCAATGCAAAAATAAATTAAAACTCTAAATGCCACACAACAAATCTTTAAAGTGTTAGGGTCAACGTTGTCCATTTTGTAAATTAAAATATTCAAAGCAAAAATGACCGAGCCATAGTACCAATTTGTACCTATGTCATGTAATTCGCACCTCCTACGTCTTTTCAATGGCGCAGCGTCAAAAATGCATTCAAAAGCCTGTTTTAAATGACTTCAACAAACTTTCTATGAGAAAATAATATAAGATATATTTTGACGTCACAGAAACTAACTGGAACATTTAGAAGAAAGAATGGCCTATAGTTGAATTAGTGCTATAAGCCCCCTGGTACGATATCAGTAACTTGGTGGTACGAACTCCATAATAGGTCTTGTAATTCGTACCTTTTGAAGAAAAAGGTATTCTTTCTATTGCATGCTAGTCTGTCGTTTCCGACAATGACTGCCAGATAGCTGAGGGGGCAGATACTATTCTGGCGGGCTGGGCGATAATTTTTCTTTATAGTGGAGATGCCTTGCCCAGGGTACATCCTCACTCTCTCGGCCAAAGAGATTTGAGGACACAGCTGGCGTTGAGGAAGGTCCCCAAAGGCCAGCCCATTCTTTCTATTAAGCCAAAAGTATAAACCTCATCTTATAGTTATAGCCTCATAGTATATAGTTATAGCCCTCTGCCAGCAGTATCCATGTTGAACGTTTTTATGGCTTTCGGATTATCTGCCCTTGAGATAGATATCTCTATCCTTAACTGAGAGGTACTATATCAATAAGTGTCCCCTACCGAATTCCACAGTAAATTTAACTTTTAATAAAGACTAGATTATATGCATTAGAGTAGTGCCGAATGGTGAAAGTACCGAATGATCAAAACATCGAATGGCTAAAACTGTTGCAAGTTATCTCACGAGTTGGCAAATAGACGATTTTGACCGATAACCGTCAAAGATCAAGACAACCAGAAAGTGTAATAGTGCAGTTTTAGATTAAATTATCTAGGTAATCTGTGTATGCTTTCACCATTCGGCCCCCTACAATTCGGTGTTTTGACCATTTTGGCATTCACCATCATTCGGAATTGTTCGGCACCATCCTGTGTTTAGACGCACCTGCGAGAAAGTTCATAAATACAGGTTGCTCATAACGTTCAAACCCAGCGTTCCAGGCGTTCCGTTTATACACCCCCTCCCAGACCAAGTGCTGTTAATCCGATCAATGATTAGTCTGAGCGCACCACGAAAACAGAAGGGGAATAGGTCGAGTTGATCACAGTAAGTCTAATCGATCTTTTCCGGAAATTACTAATCACGCGCGAGAAAAAAAAGTCCGCTCCGGAAGTAGTGAATATAATAGCTGCTTAGACGAACTTGGCACACGATTAGATAAGTCTTTAGACACAGACACAGAGAATTGTTTTGACAACGGAGTCCGCGAGTCGTGTGACAGACGACATGTTGCACTTTAATTGCGCAGGTGATTAAGAACAAACAAAGCAACAGGATTATGCTGAAAGAAACGCCTTGACTAATCAGCTAACGGTGATTTAAGTGGACCAACCTAGGAAGGTGTGAACAGTTGGCCCGTGTTTGTTTTCCCTGTGTTTGGATGACGGCTGCCTTTTAACCATGGCAAACAGTGGAGCATTGTTGACCTGGGTTTTGAACCGGCACAAGTGTTCTGTAAATAAAACATCGCTAAGCCTACACAGAGACCTGTAGCTTATTTTGAGTAATCGAAATAAACATCAGTCTTGGCCAACTTTACCTATTGTTCAAAAACATGTAGGCATACACAAGTGTTTGTCTCCTATGATATAGTGTTTGTGGGAACATAATGTCTGTGCGCATTCCTACACATGCACATTCAATCATTTTATATACACACGATACATTTTAAGAAGAATAATTTGAACAATTTACTTTCAAGCAATTTACACACACACACACACACACACACACACACACACACACACACACACACACACACACACACACACACACACACACATACATACATACACACACACACACACACACACACACACACACACACACACACACACACACACACACACACACACACACACACACACACACACACACACACACACACACACACACACACACACACATACATACACACACAAACATACACAAAATTAATGTATTTGAAATTAAGACAAACAAGTACTGTTATGTACAGTGTGTATTATGAAGTGTGTGTGTGTAAAATAGAGAGAGAGAGAGAGAGAGAGAGAGAGAGAGAGAGAGAGAGAGAGAGAGAGAGAGAGAGACGTTCTGCGGATACCAAAAAAAAATCCATCCGCTAGAAGGCCCCCTGGCAGAGTTTTTGACACATCCTAATCTGATGTTAACGAACGAAGAACGACAACACCATCCACAAAGCAGCAATGACCCCCCTTATAGCTGAACGACAACACCATCCACAAAGCAGCAAGGACCCCCTTATAGCTGAACGACAACACCATCCACAAAGCAGCAAGGACCCACTTATAGCTGAACGACAACACCATCCACAAAGCAGCAAGGACCCCCCTTATAGCTGAACGACAACACCATCCACAAATGTGTGTGTGAGTATATGTGTATGCACGTGCTCGCGCATGTGTGTGTGCGTGCACGCGCACTTCTCTCTCTGTGTGTGTGTGTGTGTGTGTGTGTGTGTGTGTGTGTTGTCTGCTCGCTCTTTCTTCC
>CM065706.1:18723966-18726466 GCA_017654935.2 Phymorhynchus buccinoides | reverse complement strand
GTGTGTGTGTGTGTGTGTGTGTGTGTGTGAAATGTTGTGATTGTTAGCGCGAATGATTAACGATTATGTTGTGTGAGTGTGTGTGCACGTGCAAGCATGCGTGCACATATGGACATATTCGCCAGAGTGCGAATTGCGTCAGCAGATAATAGTTCTATCTCTCTGTCCTGTTTCTGCTTCTGTCTTTGTCTCTGTCTCGTTCTCTGTCTGCCAGTGTGCGCACATGAATGTAAGCTTACATGCGCGTGTGCGAATGTGTGTTTACAGCTGTGTATGGGTGTATCCGTTTATGTTTTGAAATCTCTCTCTCTCTCTCTCTCTCTCTCTCTCTCTCTCTCTCTCTCTCTCTCTCTCTCAACCCCCCCCCCCCCCCTCCATCTCTCATCCAAAACATGAACCATGATTTGAACTCACGGAATTCAAACCTAAATACCCTACCCCTTCTCGATCATTAATTCAGCCATCAGTCCAGCTCTCATGTTCGAGCCTTAATCGGCGTCATTTCAGCTAACCTCCAGATAAAGTAAAAGTGCGGTAAGTAAGGCTAGCCACACCAAGGGTGAACCAGGGACAATTTTCTTCTGCATAGCCACACCTGTCAGCTCTTGGCAGCACCCCTTCCAGGCTCATATCGGAAATTCCTCATTTACTCTCCTCACTCTCGTCCATTCCTCTCCCTAGTGCAGGGATGTGTGGAAAAAAGCATTTAACTTGATTATGTCATGTTCCCTGGTTAAATACAATGTCGCTTTCGTTGTCCCTGTCTGTATTCTAAGCATCCGTTCCTTTCCCATTATGCCCCCTTGTCATGTACTACTGTATGGTGCACTTTCAACAAGACTATCATTTTAGAGGATAATGGAGTATTACATTTTCTGATAATGCACATTTCTGAATTTGGAAGGGAACGATCAGCATTTGCAATAGGACTAGAGGAGTAGTAAACAACAACAACAACAACAACACAAAAAAGGACTAGAGGTTTACGATGTGAGATCGCATCCTGTTGTGACACACAGTGTGCTGTCCTATCCAAGTGCTATGTTGTTTTGTGTTGTTTGAGACCCACAGTGTGCTGTCCAAGTGCTATGTTGTTTTGTGTTGTTTGTGATACACAGTGTGCTGTCCTATCCAAGTGCTATGTTGTTTTGTGTTGTTTGTGACACACAGTGTGCTGTCCTATCCAAGTGCTATGTTGTTTTGTGTTGTTTGTGACACAGTGTGCTGTCCTATCCAAGTGCTATGTTGTTTTGTGTTGTTTGTGATCCACAGTGTGCTGTCCTATCCAAGTGCTATGTTGTTTTGTGTTGTTTGTGACACAGTGTGCTGTCCTATCCAAGTGCTATGTTGTTTTGTGTTGTTTGTGACCCACAGTGTGCTGTCCTATCCAAGTGCTATGTTGTTTTGTGTTGTTTGTGACACAGTGTGCTGTCCTATCCAAGTGCTATGTTGTTTTGTGTTGTTTGTGACCCACAGTGTGCTGTCCAAGTGCTATGTTGTTTTGTGTTGTTTGTGACACAGTGTGCTGTCCAAGTGTTATGTTGTTTTGTGTTGTTTGTGACACAGTGTGCTGTCCAAGTGCTATGTTGTTTTGTGTTGTTTGTGACACAGTGTGCTGTCCTATCCAAGTGCTATGTTGTTTTGTGTTGTTTGTGACACAGTGTGCTGTCCAAGTGCTATGTTGTTTTGTGTTGTTTGTGACACAGTGTGCTGTCCAAGTGCTATGTTGTTTTGTGTTGTTTGTGACACAGTGTGCTGTCCTATCCAAGTGCTATGTTGTTTTGTGTTGTTTGTGACACAGTGTGCTGTCCAAGTGCTATGTTGTTTTGTGTTGTTTGTGACACAGTGTGCTGTCCAAGTGCTATGTTGTTTTGTGTTGTTTGTGACACAGTGTGCTGTCCAAGTGCTATGTTGTTTTGTGTTGTTTGTGACACAGTGTGCTGTCCAAGTGCTATGTTGTTTTGTGTTGTTTGTGACACAGTGTGCTGTCCAAGTGCTATGTTGTTTTGTGTTGTTTGTGACACAGTGTGCTGTCCAAGTGCTATGTTGTTTTGTGTTGTTTGTGACACAGTGTGCTGTCCAAGTGCTATGTTGTTTTGTGTTGTTTGTGACACAGTGTGCTGTCCAAGTGCTATGTTGTTTTGTGTTGTTTGTGACACAGTGTGCTGTCCAAGTGCTATGTTGTTTTATGTTGTTTGTGACACAGTGTGCTGTCCAAGTGCTATGTTGTTTTGTGTTGTTTGTGTTATACTGCATTGGGTTGTTTAGATTGTGTCATATTGTGTGGCTTTATACTGCATTGGGTTGTAGTCTGCGGCACAGCACTGTATTGTTGTATTAATTGTTTATACTGTATTCTGCTGTACTTGTGCTCCACTGGACTGGACTGAACCATACTCTACATGTTTTCTTTGAGTTATGCGAAGAACAGACATAAAGAGAAGCAGGCGGATGTGAAGGTCATAAGCGACACAATGCTTCAAATTTGTGCCACTTGTTT
>CM065706.1:18708966-18718966 GCA_017654935.2 Phymorhynchus buccinoides | reverse complement strand
GCTTGGGCCGACCCTTTTCCTGTTGGCATCAATGGTCTTTCGAGGCAACTATCTTCCAACTTCCTTTCTCTTTGTGGACGACTCTGTCACCGAGCTGTGGACCCTCCCAGAGACCTCAATGATCTCCAACCAGACCTAAATGAATTAGCATCATGGGAAAACAAATGGATGTCCTTCCATCCCGACAAATGCAAGAGCCTCCATGTGATCAGGAAGAAAAATCCCCTGATAAAGAACTACCAACTATATGGCCAGGACCTGGATTGGATAGAGATGAAAATAAATGTCTGGGCTTTACAATATCACAAGACCTTAGATGGGACACCCACATCTCAAATGTGTGCAGCAAAGTCAGTAAGACCCTTGGCTTCCTCCATCGCAACTTAAAAGTAGAGTTAGTCAACATCAAGGAATTTGCATATAAGGCAAGTAGTAAAAGGCTTATAATTATGTCACTGGTTAACCCATCCTAGAAAGGTGCCTGTTATGCCATAGCATTGCCTCTTTAAACTGATGTAAAACTATATATATATATCTCTTTACATGTGTGCGTGTGTGTGTGTCACTGTGCGAGCCCCTTCCCCCATCCGCCCCACTTTACTCCCACCCTTCTAGTTCTACCCATTCCCAAATCATAGTGAAAATCCTTCATCCACGACCCACCCACCCTCTAGTAGAATCCCCCGTTTGCTTGCATGCCCCCTTTCCCCTCAACCATATCAAAATTCAAACTCAGATTATTTTATTTGTTGTAAAACCATCAAAGAAATTATGGAACAAACCAAAGCATACGGCGCTCTCGCCACACCGTAATTATTTACACAGATGTGGTAAACAGTAAACACATTATCGTCATAGGCCTACCATGAAAAGAAACAAAACAAAAAGCGCAGGGTAAAGATGGTGACAAAGTAAATGTTATTGAAGCAAATAAGGAGTAGTAAAACTCGCGTAATCATGTGTAGGGACAGCAAAACATTCATGTTCGTATCAACATCGCGATTTATCGTCAGAAGTGGCGTCTGCGACGCAAACAGAAACAGGAAAGTCGATCTACTATCTACGGTAGCTGCCCAACTCGCCACCGGAAGTTATAGCAAACAAGGGGACTGTATCAGTGAGCCACCAAACCAAGGGAAGTAACAACCCCACCTAAAACGGCTAATAATGGGGGAACGTGAAGGTGTCGACGAGCGGCACACATGTCCTCACCTGCTTTTCCCTTCTCACAGTTCTTCATGGGATTTAGCACTCAACTTCTGTATCTGTGAATCTCTCCCCCCCCCCCCCCCCCCCCCCCCCCCCTGCGGGGATACGGGGGTGTTTTTCGTACAAATAGTTCCCTCACCTTTTGGAAATTACGTGCTTGTAACTTAATTCCTCTAATCTATCACTCTCTTTGACTCTGCCTTCTCCTATGGTTACTGTCATCTACTATCTTTCTGCCTTATTCTCCTGCCTTTTTCTCCAGCAGAAGACGAAAATTCTGGGCTTAAATATTTTTTTAGTTAGGCGCATAACGGCAGAATGACGCATCTGCACTCGTATGACGGGAAACTGAGCGATCGATGAAGAAGAAGTAGTGAATCTCCTGACCCCCTTAGTAACTGGCCCCCTTAGTAACTGACCCCCTTAGTAACTGGCCTCTTCCAGCATTACAAAGTATCTTTTTTTTAAACTTGAAAGGCGATGATCTTGCATCTATCGCCACACTTGGCCATCGCACCTTCAATGCTGAAAGAGACAACCTAACAACGGTATTTCGAGATACATACCGCGTGAGATCTCCAGCCACAAAGGGGGCTGTACCATTTTGTAGCGATATACTATCTTTTACTACGATGTAGGTAGGTCGTTCAGAAAAGGTTAGTTATCCGTCCATCTAAAAGTCACTGAATCGAAATAACTACATCGATTATCTTCACGATAACAAAGAAGATCTCAACAAGTGACACCTGTTCACAATACCAAATTTAGTCTGCATCCATCCAGTAGTTTTCGATAAACTAAAATATCGGGACAGACAGATACACACAGATTGACATAAACGAAAATATACTCCATCTTCCACTTCGTGGGGGAGGGCCGAGGACAAAGATGGGAGATGGGAAGAGAGAAGGGAGGAGAAAGATGTCTATGTGTGTGTGTGTGTGTGTGTGTGTGTGTGCGCTTGCTTGCTTGCTTGCTTGTTTGTGTTTGTGTGTGTGTGTGAAAGAGGAGGTGAAGCTCTGGACATGACAGGAAGAAGAATGAAGAAGGGGGCAGGAGAATGGGGGGGGGGGGGGGGGGGGGGGGGTGAGAGGGAGGGAAGAAAGAGGGCGAGCGAAAACAGGCGTCAAGGTCTAAGGTCAGGTCAGGATATTAAGGACGTAGGCTTTAAAGTGGTGGATCTTTTTTAATTAAATAAAAAACAACAACATTTTTTTCATGTCTGTAGTTGGATTTGTATGACGGGGTTCAGATTGTGAAATCAAAGGGGGGGGGGGGGGGGGGGGGGGGTAGCTAAACCCTGATTACACTGTATTTAAAGTTAATTGAGAGTGGCGAAAGGAGAGAAGAGAATGATAACGACAACGCCTGCGTGTGTGTGTAACACGACGACAACGACAACGACAACGGTTATAGGAATGTGTGCACGTGCGTGCGAAAGCGCGCGCGCGTGTATGTGAAAGATAGTGGGTATGCGTAATAGTACTATAGATGAAACTCTACATGTCGTAATAGTACTATTATACTTATCACTGATGAAACACTACATGTCGTAATAGTACTATTATACTTATCACTGATGAAACTCTACATGTCGTAATAGTACTATTATACTTCTCACTGATGAAACACTACACGTTGTAATAGTACTATTATTATTCTCACTGATGAAACACTACATGTCGTAATAGTACTATGAAACACTACACGTATAGTACTATTATTATTCTCACTGATGAAACACTACATGTCGTAATAGTACTATTATGCTTCTCACTGATGAAACACTACACGTTGTAATAGTACTATTATTATTCTCACTGATGAAACACTACATGTCGTAATAGTACTATTATTATTCTCACTGATGAAACACTACATGTCGTAATAGTACTATTATACTTCTCACTGATGAAACACTACATGTCGTAATAGTACTATTATACTTCTCACTGATGAAACACTACACGTTGTAATAGTACTATTATTATTCTCACTGATGAAACACTACATGTCGTAATAGTACTATTATTATTCTCACTGATGAAACACTACATGTCGTAATAGTACTATTATACTTCTCACTGATGAAACACTACATGTCGTAATAGTACTATTATACTTCTCACTGATGAAACACTACACGTTGTAATAGTACTATTATTATTCTCACTGATGAAACACTACATGTCGTAATAGTACTATTATTATTCTCACTGATGAAACACTACATGTCGTAATAGTACTATTATACTTCTCACTGATGAAACACTACATGTCGTAATAGTACTATTATACTTCTCACTGATGAAACACTACACGTTGTAATAGTACTATTATTATTCTCACTGATGAAACACTACATGTCGTAATAGTACTATTATACTTCTCACTGATGAAACACTACATGTCGTAATAGTACTATTATACTTCTCACTGATGAAACACTACACGTTGTAATAGTACTATTATTATTCTCACTGATGAAACACTACATGTCGTAATAGTACTATTATACTTCTCACTGATGAAACACTACATGTCCACGTTGGAAAAACAAACGACACAATCCCAAGCCCCCCCCCCCCCCCTTCCCTATCGATCTTCATACCCCCCCTCCCCCTCCTTCAACAAAATCTGTTTTTACTTGTTAATGATTCTTTTTACTTTGTTTTGCTTTATGGCAAAATGTGATAGTCTCTCTCTCTCTCTCTCTCTCTCTCTCTCTCTCTCTCTCTCTCTCTCTCTCTCTCTCTCTCTCTCTCTCTCTCTCTCACTCTCATTCACATACACGCGCGCGCACACACACACGCACGCGCGCACGCGCACGCACGCACACACACACACACACACACACACACACACACACGTAACCCCCCCCCGCATATACTCATGCACCCACATTTATCCATCTCCCGCACGCGCGCGCGCACACTGACAGACAGAGAGAGAGATAGAGAGAGAGGGGGGGGGAGAGAGAGAGAGAGAGGGGGGGGGGAGGGGGGCGCACTTATGCATCACCATCACAAACACTGATGTCATTCTGTAGGAAAGGGAAGTTACCTACTTGTTTTTGGTTCGAACAGGACATCGATTGAAAACAGGCATCAGCAACTCGTTCACTGACACTGCCTGTGTTTGTAATGGGTGGTTTCGGTGTAATTATGGTCCCTAGCCCTTGCCACCAGGTAGCGTTCATTTGAAGGCCCTCTCTTAGCAACGCCAAACTCACCCTCTCTTTATCTCTGTCTCGCTCAGCGCGCGATAAAAACAGATTTTGCCTTCTATTTCAGAAAGGGAAGTAATATAATGACGGTAGAGTTATTTCCAGAAGCGCAGTTAACACGCTTTAGCCCACTGCCGCCCAGTGGTGGGGTTTTATGATCGGTCGGGATTTTCCCCTTTTTTGTTGTTGTTTTGTTTGTCTTTTTCTGTCTATCCAGGCTATTATATCTCGTGAACCGCAGCACAGAATCGCTACAAATGTTGTACGGTGATAATCTGTTAATGCCCGAAGTTAATACGTCACGTTGAGTAAAACGATGGTTTGTGGAGGGTTAAAGTATCACCGTAAGAAAAATCGGCTATCTTGTAGTCCACCCCCTCCTCCTCAGTCCCCTTCAAATTGTCGCATTGAAAAATCAAGTTGAAAAGCAACATTCTGCCATAGTTGGGAAAGGGTTAGGATCAGCCTAGGAGTATGTTCATTGAAAAATCACGCTGAAAAGCAACATTCTGCCATAGTTGGGAAAGGGTTAGGATCAGCCTAGGAGTATGTTCATTGAAAAATCACGCTGAAAAGCAACATTCTGCCATAGTTGGGAAAGGGGTAGGATCAGCCTAGGAGTATGTTCATTGAAAAATCACGCTGAAAAGCAACATTCTGCCATAGTTGGGAAAGGGGTTAGGATCAGCCTAGGAGTATGTTCATTGAAAAATCACGCTGAAAAGCAACATTCTGCCATAGTTGGGAAAGGGTTAACTTTTCAGTCCTTCAGAATAGCTAGCTATTCACTGAGATTTTTCTTTCATACTATATACACTACTCACAAAAAGTTAAGGATCACTATGAGAAAACAGGTGCGCAATAAACTCCGTTCGCTCCTGTTATTGTTTTCTCAGTCAAGCCAAATTGTTATGAATTCTTGTTCAGCTGTAAGTGGGCGATGTTGTGTTAGTGGAAACATTGCACGTGATTCTCTAACTGAGCTTTCAGCAAAAGAAAAAGCGGAAACTTGCGACAAAGGACCTTGTTTTGGATCGTTCTGCATTGGGACACATTGCACAAGCCAGATGGAAAAACCATTATGCACGTGCAAGCACTGCTGTTTATGTGTGAGATGCTGTTTCTTGCTTAGCTTTATAAGAAGACATACCACCAGTATTAGGCCTGATTTGACAATGCCTCCACGACGAAAATTGAGCGAGTTGGATAGGGGACGAGCTGTTGCATGGTTCCAAGATGGTGTTCCCAAGCGAGAAGTGGCCAGGCACTTCAGGTGTCCATCTCTGTCATTGTCAGACTGATCTCAACGCTTCACAGCCACTGGGAGGGTCCATGAAAGACGCAGATCTGGTCGACCGAAGTGACAACTCCACGTGAAGATCGTCTCATTGATCGACAAGCCCTGCAGACAAGAACAGCCTCTTCCAGCATCATTCGAAGGCAGCTGAGGGTGGCTACTAACATCAACATCAGCCAGCAGACATACGGAACCGCCTTCATGGGTTTAAATTCCGTTCTCGTCGCCCAGCTGTACGGACGCTTAAATCCAGCCCATAGGGCAGCACGCCGCGCCTTCTGCAGACGTCACGTGAGCTGGACACGTCAGCAATGGTCCCAGGTCCTGTTCAGCCGATGAATCACGCTTCACCCTGAACCACAACGACGGCCGTCTGAGGGTCTGGAGGCGCCCAGGGGAACGCTTTATTGACGCCACTGTCCAAGAAAAGGTGGCCTTTGGTGGAGGTTCTGTAATGGTCTGGGGGGCCTTCAGCCTTCACCACAGAACACCCTTGTATCATGTACAGGGTAACCTGACTGGCCTCCGATACCGGGATGAAATCCTTCGACCGCTGGCTTGTGCCTACACTGCAGCAGATGGGACCGCCGGCTGTCTACCAGGATGACAACGCTCGCCCCGCATCAGGGCAAGGGTGGTCAACGACTTCCTGCAAAACAGTCTGGAGTCAACAGAATGGAGTGGCCAGCACAGCAGTACCGATCTCAACCCGATTGAGAACCTCTGGGATGAGCTGGATCGCAAAGTGAGGAGAAGAACCACCCCCCTCCCAGGAGATGCCAGCACCTCTACCAGATGCTGCAGGCTGAGTGGCAGGCGCTTCCAAAGAGGATCTTCACCACCCTGGTCATCTCCATGAGGACTCGCTGGCGTCGAGTGCCAAAACAGCCATGGCGGACTACACGCCCAACTGAAAGATTGGGCAGCATCAGAATGCCCTGTCTTGTGATTTTACAATGACTTTGGGAAATCAAATTTCGATACGTACCCACTTTGACTCAAATGTACAGACCAAACGATTGCTCGAAATTGAAGGCAATTGTTCGCATCCTTATCACTAAAGCATTGAATTAAATGTTGGCCGAAATTCAACGCATTGGCTTTCTTATTTGGAAAGTTATGAATTAGTTTGCAAGTGATCCTTAACTTTTTGTGGATAGCTTATATAACGCTTTTTACCATTTCTGTTCAATTAAGTGCTGGTTTGCTTTTTATTGTGGACTTTCAAACTGGTGCAGCGAACTACAACCTTTCTCCTGTAGAAAGTCTTCTGGCTTGCTTGAACATCCACTGTGGACAACTTTGCAAGCAGCGTCATGAGTCTTTCACGAGACGAAACAGCAGTCTTTGCATAGGCATTGTCTATCTCCCCCATTGGAGAAAAAGTAAATCAGCACATTATTTTGACTTCAGAACACAAAACAAATCGTAAAAGTTAAAGTGACAGTAATTGAGTTTGTTTTCTTAGGTTTTCAAAACATACCATTGGATACAAAAAAAGATTTACCAAATGGTGTCCAAGGAAAACGTTTAATGGTGGATCAAATCCTTCCTTCAATTCTTGATCCAGCATATTAGTCTTACCGCCAAATCAGGAAAGCGCATTAGTCTAGCTGAGTCCCCCAGGCACACCTCTTGGCCATTTCTATTCACACCTTTTGTCTGTTGGTGTTAACTACAATTTCTGTGACCTCCCTTTTTGAATCCTTGTATTGGATCCACCAACATGGCATTCCATCTCTTCTACCCTCTTCGAGGGATTGTAATTTTAGGACATTATTATTTTTGCTATTTTACATAAGATTTTTTGCCATTTCTGCTGAAGTAAGTGCTGGTTTCGCTTTTATTGTGGACTTTCAATCTGGTGCTAAGAGGACAACACTTTCTCCTGTAGAAAGTCTTCTGGCTCAGCTTGAACATTCACAGTGGACAACTTTGCAGGCCGACATGCAGACTGAAGAGTCTTTCACGAGACGACACAGCTGTCTTTGCATAGGCATTGTCTATCTCCGCCCAATCATCAACTGGAAACCCCCACGCAAGATCTTTGACTACGCCAAAGCTGACTATACCCCTATTAAACAAAAACTGACAGATGCCTGTCCGTTGACGATCCGTGGACAAAGTTCAAAACATTCCTCACTGACTTGATCAACGAGCACATTCCATCAAAGCTCTGCAAATTCAACAACTCCAGTAAGCCTTGGATCACCTCACGCATCAAGAACAAGGGTAAGAAATTACAGTGTTTCTGCAAAACAATCAAAGCCTCATCAAACCGGCAAAAACAGCGTTACCTCAAATCCCTTTGGATTTGGATAAATCCCAAGGTGCAAAGAGAAGAACGACAGAATTACTGGAGATATGTCAACACCTTAATTGACTCACCAGAAGAGGAGAAACCCGCCAGCAACCAAAAACGATTCTGGCACTACATTAAATCGCTAAGGAAGGACAACACTGGCGTCTCACCATTAAAACATCTTGGCAGACTGCACTCCCAAGCGAAAGATAAGGCAAACATCTTGAACCAACAGTACCAATCAGCCTTTACCAAGGAAGACCACAGGAATATGCCCGCACCATCTGGGACTCCATTCCCACCCATGGAGGATATAGTAATTTCTGAAGAAGGCGTTCGCAAGCTCCTTGCCACATCAAATCCTTATAAGGCAGCAGGCCTGGACGATATTCCAGCTAGAGTCCTCAAAGAGTGCGCTAATGAACTGGCTCCACTGCTGACCTTGATCTTCAGGAAGACGCTGACTGACGGATGCATACCCAAGGACTGGAAACACACCCACGTGTCAGCAATTTTTAAGAAAGGCGACCGTAACTGTGCAGCGAACTACAGGCCAGTGTCCTTGACCAGTCTGGTTTGCAAAGTCCAGGAGCACATAATTGCAAGCAGCGTCATGAGGCACATTGACAGACACAACATCCTTACAGACTGCCAGCATGGTTTCAGAGCGAGGAGAAGTTGCGAGACCCAGCTCCTTACTTTGACTCACGAACTTGCCTCAAATACGGACAAAGGAATCCAAACTGACATGATTGTGCTGGATTTTTCTAAGGCTTTCGACAAGGTTCCACATGAGCGCATTCTCCGAAAGATTTACCATTATGGTGTCCAAGGAGCTACGCACATGTGGATCAAATCCTTCCTGTCGAACCGAACCCAGCAAGTCTTAGTCGATGGTGCCAAATCAGACACAGCGGCAGTGGTTAGCGGAGTCCCCCAGGGCACAGTCCTTGGCCCACTTCTATTCCTCCTTTTTATCAACGATCTCCCGGACCAACTCAAATCTCAAGCACGATTATTTGCAGATGACTGTATTGTCTACAGACAGATTAAGAGCACAGATGACTGCAAGAGGATCTCAACACCCTATCCGCGTGGGAAAAACGCTGGGGCATGGAATTCCACCCCCAAAAATGCAATGCAATGACATGCTCCAAGTCCCGCAAACCTATCGCCTTCAAATACCACCTGAAATACTGCCTAAAAGAAATGTCAAGTGCTAAATACCTAGGAGTGGATATTAGTAACAAACTGAACTGGAAAACCCATGTCAACAGAGTCACCAAAAAAGCAAACAGTATGGTAGGGTTCCTACAAAGAAATTTGAAAACAGCAAATAGAACAACAAAAACAAACGCATACAACACCTTAGTGCACCCACATCTGGAATACTGTTCAACAGTATGGAACCCTCACACCACAGAACTAGCCAAGAAGGTCGAAGCTGTTCAGAGAAGAGCAGCCAGATACGTGAACAACTGCTACGACACCACCAGTAGCGTCACAGCCATGCTCTCCAAGCTTCAATGGAAATCACTTGAGGCAAGAAGATCAAAACATCAGGCCACCACGTACAAAGTACCAAAGTACAAAGTCATCAACGACCTCATAGACATCAAAGCGGAACAGTTTCTCCTCCCTGGCAACACCCGCACTAGGTCAAATCACTCATTCAAAGCCAGCAACAAGAACAAACACTTTCAAATGCAGCTTTTCCCCCAGAACTATCCCAGTTTGGAATTCTCTTCCAGCAGCAGCAGCTGAGGCTCCCTCAGACTTTCAAGAGGGAGCTCAACAACTTGTCTTTCTAATCTTGTCCACCCCCCCTTCCCCCTCCACCACACACATACACACACTTCTGGATTTTTGTTTTGTTTTTCCCACACACACTTTCCCCCAATTAGTTTTCTTATTATTTTATTTTCCACATTGCGCAACCTCTTAAGTCACTGTAATGTCTACTGAG
>CM065706.1:18688966-18701466 GCA_017654935.2 Phymorhynchus buccinoides | reverse complement strand
TGGTATGGGATGGAACAGCTGTGATTTGCACAATTAAAAATATGCATTCAATAATAGAAGATAAAGGCAAGACGGAAAGAACGCAATGAACCAGGACTGTGACCGGGGCCGGGGGTGTTGATCTGCATCTTTACCGTACTTTTTAATGTTTTATTTTAAAAAAACGGCGACAAAGAATGATGGTAAAGGTAATGTACTTCTGTACTGTACTTCCGAATGTTTTTGTTTTTTCTCTGGATGACAAAGTACTTGATAACGACACAAAAGTTGTTCCTTTGTATTACGGAAGACGGTAGTGGCGGCTTAGGGTGAAAACAGCTTGTTTTGCTGCGGAATGCCCAATAGGGCATTTGCCACGTGTGTTCGCTCTCTATACTAGACTACTAATTTGCCCGTACTCGTTCTGCCCGAGTTACGCTGACCTTTCTAATTCAACTCTCTAAATTCAACTCGGTGAATTTCAAGGTCGTCCTCACGTGGCAAAAGCCCTATTGGTTCTGTGTTTGCGAGCAGCTGCACGAGCGCGCATGCACACACGCGATGACCAAATCAGTGTTTACACATAATACCGCTTATTTCCAAAATGGGATGGGGTTTAAGCTTTGTGGATGGGACCTTTTTTCAGAATCAATAAGGTGAAAAGTTTTTTGGACACGCTGACAGTAAAATCCATGTTTGATTAAAACAAACATGATGATTTTATATTGAAAACGACCACGTAAGCATTCGCTTGTTGTCTTAAATTAGCATGGGAGAGGATGGGCTAGATTGGTAAAAAACAACAACACCCAAACATGTGTGCATAGTAGGCCTAGGCTCAGATGTCACACTGAAACTGCCTACTTACATCCATGACATTGTCTTAGAAACAAGCTAGCTAGTGCTGAAACATTGACATATGCTGAGCTTTTTGTTTTGCTTCTTCCCCCCTCAGATCTGTCTTCTTATCCATGTCTCAAAACACCGGCTCTTATCTTTTGTGCATGTGTTTTGAGATCCGTCCCTCGATGCCTCCATCCCCTTTGTTTTAGTGCTGTTAGATTCTCTCTTTCCCTCTCTCGCCTTCCCCCGCGGGCTTCCACCTTGTCGTGGTGGGGGAGCTTTGAACTAAGAGTAGCCCCCCGTCCCCATTTTTTCATTCTCTCCATCCTCATCTATGACATGCCAGTTTTTTTAAATTTATTGTTCACTTACGTCCTGAGATAACCATAGCTGTTGACGGGACTATAACAGATTAACTAACTCCCTCTCTCGCTTGATCTCTCTCTCTCTCTCTCTCTCTCTCTCTCTCTCTCTCTCTCTCTCTCTCTCTCTCTCTCTCTCTCTCTCTCTCTCTCTCTCTCTCTCTCTCTCTCTCTCTCTCTCTCTCTCTCTCTCCCCCCCTCTCTCTCTCTCCCTCTATCTCTCTCTCTCGGCTCTCTCTCTCTCTCTCTCTCTCTCTCTCTCTCTCGGCTCTCTCTCTCCCCCCTCTCTCTCTGTGGCTGTCTCCCTCCCTGTCTCTAATTGTTTCTATTGATATATGTTATGTGTATGATTTCTTTGTTTCTCCCATTCCCCATGCTTCCCCAATTAACTCCATTCCCCATCTTACTATTGCATTGTGGCCCAAGGCCGATGTACAATTAAAACAGTTTCGAGTTAGGAGTGTCTGTCTGTCTCTGTCTGTCTGTCTCTCTCTCTCTCTGTATGAGTGTCTCTGTCTCTCCCTGTCTCTCTCTCTCTCTCTCTCTCTCTCTCTCTCTCTCTCTCTCTCTCTCTCTCTCTCTCTCTCTCTCTCTCTCTCTCTCTCTCTCTCTCTCTCTCTCTCTCTCTCAAAACATAGCTGAAACTGTGTTAATTATCCGACTTTCTCAACGCTAACAGTTTCCCTTTTGTCTTTCTGTCACAGATCCACCAAACTTTAACCCACCCACCTCACCATGCTGACCAAAGTAGAATCCGATAGCACCACCCTCACCCCCACTCTGCCCCCCACAGCGGACCTCATCCCCACGCCCTTCACCGTCACTTCCAGGGACCGCCAGGGGGCGCCCCACACCTTCCTGGTGGACTCCATGGCGGACAGCCAGCTGTCGGACACCTTCAGCATGATCCAGACCGCTGGTCAGCACAACCAGGGCTTCAGCGTGGACGAATACGCCGACGAGGCCGAGTTCCGCGCGGAGGTGGAGAACGGTTACCGCTACGCCGTCATTGATAAAGACTCCGGGGAAATGGTGTCCGCCTTCATCTTGGCGGTGAGCAAGTACTCCCGGGGCTGTCCCGTGGCGGACCCCTTCATCATCGTCAGGGACGGCCAGCGGGGCAGAGGCCTGGGGCGGCTGTGCATGGAGCTGTGCATGAAGATGGCCGCCCGCCTGGGCTTCATGGGCGTCTACGTGGACACCTTCTCCAACAACGCCGCCATGCTCAGCATCATCCGCTCCGTGCCCAGCCTGGTCCAGGTGGGCTGTCTGCCCATGGGCGGCGTCATGACCGACGGACAGATCGTCTCCACGCTCATCTTCTACAAAGATCTGCGCTGTCCGGACAACGCCATTCATAAAGGATAGACTCGGTTTAGAATGTACTGTCGCTGCCTCAACGGTGATTTGAAAATAATCTCACGGCTACAATCCCATGATCGTCACGACGTCTGTACTCCCTGGGCCGTTTCTGGAGAATAATGGACGTCATCAATTCTTCTATCAGCTCCTTCGGACTGATGGTTGAACAGGACAAGGACGACGTGTAATAATGCTATGAAAATCAAACTCTACGTGGTGACAGCCCTAGAGTGATATGGAGAGCAGGCGGGGCTATGTCTCACATGACTTGCCTTGACTTGACTGATGAAACCAGACGGTATCAAAGCAGCAGAAAATATGTCACTAAGATACAAAACGTGCAACGTTAACGTGTCCCTGAACCACCGGCCATCCCTCTCCCAGTGTAGAGCGGACTGTGGCCAGAGACCAAGCCAACATTGACCAGCTGAACTGTTGGCTACTGTCTAATAATACAATTCACTCAGTGCCTCTAACTTCGGACTGAGAAAATGGCCCACAAAGATCTGATTTGTACTGGCTGAGGAGACTATGTTAAAACAACAAAAGAGAAACAGACAGATCTGGTTGGGTTTGAGAGAGAGAGAGAGAGAGAGAGAGAGAGAGAGAGAGAGAGAGAGAGAGAGAGAGAGAGAGAGAGAGAGAGAGAGAGAGCGCGCTGGTGAGCTGGGGAAATTGAAGGACATGGAAGGAAGGGGTTGAGGATGAATGAATGGGGGCGGAATCATTATGATTGCAAGTCAAACGTGAAGAGCATGTGCGGCGGTCGGAAGGGGGGGGGGGGGGGGGGGGGGGAGTTGGAGGGTTTGGGGCATTTTTGCCGAAAATGTTTTTGAAAGTTGGAATAGGTGTTTGAATGAGAATTGTTGTAATTTTGAGTCAAGTTGTCTGAATAACCGTCTTCCACAAAATCGCAACAACATTGTTGTCAATGGAACTTATTAAATTTATTTAACGGGCA
Source organism: Phymorhynchus buccinoides (assembly GCA_017654935.2). Taxonomy (NCBI): domain Eukaryota; kingdom Metazoa; phylum Mollusca; class Gastropoda; order Neogastropoda; family Raphitomidae; genus Phymorhynchus; species Phymorhynchus buccinoides. Next base: position 18,697,959 of record CM065706.1, on the reverse strand, counting down.
ATATGGATGGCTACTGCTTGGCGTTTCTTGCTTTCCATGTCAAGTCGCAATATTTGAGCTTTTTGAGCTGACATACCTTAATTAACATGTTAGCATGATTGAAAATTGTGTTTCTAAATTGATTGTAATTTGAATGTGGTCACTATGTTTATAGCCCAGCGTTTGATTTGGAAAGAATGAGAGAACCGTTCGCCAAGCATGCTATGTTATAGTTATTGCATCGTAATTAACCAGACAACGTTTGACATGGGCATGTAAGAGAGAACGACAGAACCAAATTGCAAACTTAGAAATGTACATATTAGTGTGTTTGTGTACATGTACATATGTGTTTGTGTGTGTGTACGCGTGTGTGTGTGTGTGTGTGGTGTGTGTGTGTGTGTGTGCGTGCGCGCGTGTGTGCGTGCGTATGCGTGCGTGTGTGTGAGTGTGAATCAGAATAATGTTGTTTTTTGGCGTAAGCCGCTGCAAGGTTTTATATGACACTAAAGGAACAACGAAACAAACAATGAAATAGTAAAGTAATAGTAAAGTATGGAATATAAAATTATTAAGTAAACATCATTTCCGGTTATACTTCTTATGAAGAACTTGTGTGTGTGTGTGTGTGTGTGTGTGTGTGTGTGTGTGTGTGTGTGTGTGTGTGTGTGTGTGTGTGTGTGTGTGTGTGTTATAAAACTGGAGTTTGGAGAAAGATTTGTACGTATGTTGACAACAAATTGTATCAGTCCATGCCAATCAAGCTCTGGTCAAATCCCAACATAAATCACGAAAGAGATTATTAATGCCCCATTAACAATGTTGTATTGATTAATGATTATTAATCTGGAAGTCGTGCTACAATGTTTGAATGTTAAAACCTATGCTTTCCCTTGGCACAGTATTAAACACGAACAATGAGAATGAGTCATAATGAGAAATCAATGGCAAAGTCATAAATCCTTTGCTCTGATTGTTCTTACGATTAAAAAAAGGAATAAATTTGCTGTCGTGGTGTATTTTGTTTGATTGTTTAACCTCTGGATTTAAATTCTAGTGCCATATGTTTTTAATTTTATGAAACAAATATGCTTTTTACATGAATAAAATGTGAATGAAAAGTTCGCACATGTGGTTTTTTGTTTATGGGCGTGTTGTGTACATATGCGTGGGTCTCTCTCTCTCTCTCTCTCTCTCTCTCTCTCTCTCTCTCTCTCTCTCTCTCTCTCTCTCTCTCTCTCTCTCTCTCTCTCTCTCTCTCTCTCTCTCTCTCTCTCTCTCTCTCTCGCTCTGTCTGTGTCAGTGTGTATGCGTGTGTGGACGTTGTGTTACATTTTGTGTGTTGCAGTGAAATGTTAGGTGGGAGATAGGAGGGGTGCAGAGACAGTTGGGAATGCAACAGTCCCCTTCTCACTCACCGTAATTACGGTTCTCTGTTTCTTCTCGCTCTCAGACACACACACTTACTTACGCACGTATACTCACACACACGCGCAGACACATAAAGACATGCATCGTTCAACAGAATCAACTAACATCGTAAACACGTCAATATGTAACCGCTCTCTCTCTCTCTCTCTCTCTCTCTCTCTCTCTCTCTCTCTCTCTCTCTCTCTCTCTCTCTCTCTCTCTCTCTCTCTCTCTCTCTCTCTCTTGTCTAATGACATTAAAGGGTCCAGTGTGACAGTGATTCTCTCTCTCTCTCTCTCTCTCTCTCTCTCTCTCTCTCTCTCTCTCTCTCTCTCTCTCTCTCTCTCTCTCTCTCTCTCTCTCTCTCTCTCTCTCTCTCTTACACACACACACACACACACGCGCGCGCGCGCGCGCGCACGCACACACAGACATGAACCATAGCAATGCCCGTCTGCTCTCTTTGAGACGTAGGACTAAGAAAACATCATTAGCTCATTAACAACTGATAACTCAGCAGACGTCGACGCTACATCATAGGAAAGTGCTGGAAGGATGCAGAGTCTAGTTTGACACACATGTTACAACGTCAAGACGCACATGTTACAACGTCAAGACACACAAGTTACAACGTCAAGACGCACATGTTACAACATCAAGACACACATGTTACAACGTCAAGACACACAAGTTACAACGTCAAGACGCACATGTTACAACGTCAAGACACACAAGTTACAACGTCAAGACGCACATGTTACAACGTCAAGACACACATGTTACAACGTCAAGACGCACATGTTACAACGTCAAGACACACAAGTTACAACGTCAAGACGCACATGTTACAACGTCAAGACACACATGTTACAACGTCAAGACACACATGTTACAACGTAAAGACACACAAGTTACAACGTCAAGACGCACATGTTACAACGTCAAGACACACAAGTTACAACGTCAAGACGCACATGTTACAACGTCAAGACACACAAGTTACAACGTCAAGACGCACATGTTACAACGTCAAGACACACATGTTACAACGTCAAGACGCACATGTTACAACGTCAAGACACACATGTTACAACGTCAAGACACACATGTTACAACGTCAAGACACACATGTTACAACGTCAAGACGCACATGTTACAACGTCAAGACACACATGTTACAACGTCAAGACACACATGTTACAACGTCAAGACGCACATGTTACAACATCAAGACACACATGTTACAACGTCAAGACACACATGTTACAACGTCAAGACACACATGTTACAACGTCAAGACACACATGTTACAACGTCAAGACACACATGTTACAACGTCAAGACACACATGTTACAACGTCAAGACACACATGTTACAACGTCAAGACACACATGTTACAACGTCAAGACACACATGTTACAACGTCAAGACACACATGTTACAACGTAAAGACACACAAGTTACAACGTCAAGACACACATGTTACGAATCTCCAACTTGGAGATAATTTGCTCTTTTTTTTTGTCCATATCAATTATAATCAGAATACATGTATCATTATTTCGTTTTTCACTCTACCAACAGCATTTAAAATGTCATTGCTACTCGCTAACGACAGGTTTGCTTCAGCAGCAGCCAAATATCTCACAAAAGCATTCGAAATCAGATGTCAGTAGGTCAACATTTAACTGTGATATGGATGCTTTTTTCACGTGCCTACAACATTCCATTCTTGCGCGCGCGCGTATGTGTGTGTGCGTGTGCGTGTGCGTGTGCGTGCGTGCGTGCGTGCGTGCGTGCGTGCGTGCGTGCGTGCGTGCGTGCGTGCGTGCGCGTGCGCGAGCGCGTGTGTGTGTGTGTGTGTGTGTTTGGGGTGGGGGTTGATGCCTTTGTGTTGGTGGGTTTCTGTATGCGTATGTGTATGTTGAGTGTGTGTGTGTGTGTGTGTGTGTGTGTGTGTGTGTGTGTGTGTGTGTGTGTGTGTGTGTGTGTGTGTGTGTGTTGTATGTATGTATGTATGCATGTATGTATGTATGCATGTATGTGCATGTATGTATGTACGTACGTATGTATGTTTGTATGTATGTTTGTATGTATTTGATTTGGTATTTGATTTGGCTATCTTATTCATTTATTTATACTAGCGCAACGCCGAGTCCCAGTAACGCCTAGTAACGGTAACGCCAAGTACTGGTAACGCCGAGTACAGCAAATTTGAAGCGATTCGGTTAAGAAACGGCGGAGTCGTATAGCGCGCGCGTTTCTGAACCGATTCCCTTCCGGGTTGGCACACGGATAGTCACCGTCCCCGGTGATCTTCCTGCCAAATTCGAAGGCAATCGGTCCAAAAACACTGGAGATACGGGCGCCGAGAGGCCGGCGGATGCGCGTTTCGCGCATTTGCCGAACCGCGCAAATGACACGGCCGCCTCGGTTGCCGTTGCCATCGGCCCGTTAGGGCTCACAGCAAATTTGAAGCGATTCGGTCGAAAAACGGCGGAGTTATAAGGCCCGTTTCGTGTTTCAGACACAGACACACACACACACACGGACAGTTGGCTTATTACTATATGATGCTTATGAATTGTATGTTTCTATACTACACATGTATTTCTTACTGTATCATTTCTTGATTGATTTACCGGGTTGTTTCCGCATTCTTGTATGCCGGTATGCTGTTATTTATCTATTCAATTTATTAGTCCCCGAGCCGAAGGTTCGGGAACTATTGTTTCTGTCTGGTCCCTCCGGCGTGCCTCCGTCCGGCTATTCGTCCGTTTTTCTCAAAAACTATTCAGTCTATCATAATCAAATTTGGTATACTAGTTTGCCAAGATGCAAACTATCCACTGATGTATTTAGTTTTACATTAAGGTCAAGGTCGCGCCAGTTACGGGGTTCAAACCCCAAAACACATAATCTCGCGAAGTTTTGCATGTATTTCAATGCAGTTTTTTTCCACAACATTCCTTGATGAATGGTCTATAACACAGTTGTCATGAATTTTTCTGTGCGCTCGTGTGCGCATGATCGCGCACGCTCAAATCACGGGTACGAACCCCAAGGCTATGACTAAAAATTTCACAAAGCATTGTTGGAAACTTCATGGTTTGAAACTCTTATCTCTTGACTGATGATTTGATGTAAATATTACAAGTGAACCCATAAGCCCAGACTCCACCAACACGGCTGGAAACACCCAGAGACAGAGACAGAGAAAGAGACAGAGAGAGAAAGAGAGCGGTGAGGGAGAGAGACAGAGAGAGAGAGAGACAGAGAGAGAGAGAGGAGAGAGAGAGAGAGAGAGAGAGAGAGAGAGAGAGAGAGAGAGAGAGAGAGAGAGAGAGAGAGAGAGAGAGAGAGAGAGAGAGAGAGAGAGAGAGAGAGAGAGAGAGAGAGAGAGAGAGAGAGAGAGAGAGAGAGAGAGAGAGAGAGAGAGAGATAGAGACAGAGAGAGAGACAGAGGGAGAGTTGGCTGTAGCACTTGACTCACACTTGACTACTGAGTTCCTGCGCGGGTGTGCTAGTTTGCTGGCATCGCCGAGTCTTGCTTGCCTCAGTGACTGGCTGGATGGGGGAAGGAGATGCATTAGGGGAGGAGGTGAGTGGGTTTCACGATAGTGCATAGGTGGAAACTAAATGATCCCAATGATAGACTTAGTGCGATTTTTTATCACGCCAGAGGGCATGACGCTCGTTTGGGGCTATTCCTCTCTATATTATTAGTTGGGGATAAAGAAAGAGAGAGAGACAGTGAGTGGTCCTACCATCACTCTCTCTCTCACTACGCCCAAGTAAGAAAATCGCGTGATAAGCCCCTAGTGCATTGACTGCCCTCTGGCGTGAAAAATTTCGCCATAGGTTGACCATTGAACGGCCGTGCCTAGGCCGTTTGTGTCACAGGCCCGATATGTCCCACTTCTTTCCGGCCGTCCATCCGTCCGTGCGTGCGTCCTGTTTTCAGTTCTCAATGGTCTCCCCGTTGTGTGTACAGCCGACACATTCTGATTTCGGAGTAGCTCGTGTGACGTAAGTGTCCCGCGCGACCCGCTTTCTTTATTCCTTATCTACACCCCCCCCCCTCCTTTTCATTTCTCTGTCCGGCCGCCACGTTAATTGCCACCCACCATCTAAAGAACGCCGAATAAGGCAATTATCTCTTTGAAGCAAGATCTATCTACCCATCACAAGAAAGTGACAACCACGGTTATCTCCCTTTGAAGATGGTTTTGCCGGTCCGAGCACGAGAAGGATTTGAATGTCGGCACGTGATAAGGATGTAATAGGCGCGTGATTGTTCGGTACATTTAGAACAGCATCTTGTGACGTGTCGACTGCTATAAACCAATAGCAGGCTTTCATTGTTTGAAAGTGAAGGCTATAATTGGCGTAGTGAGAAAAAGTTTTTCACACAAGACGCTGAAACTGACTAGAGCAACACCTCTCCCAGCCAGAATAGCCCACCTAGTAAGTCTTATTGATGACTGGTGATTGAGACTGGTTATTTGTTTGACTCTAGTTTTGATCTAGATCCTATGTTCCATGATGAATAAGGAGTAGATAGATATGTTATAGAAAAGAAGTGGTAAACATTCTATTCTATTTATGTGCACTGATTATTTGTGTGTGTGTGTTTTTGACTTGAACACTTTTGGTACCAGAACCGGAGTTTATGCCTACTAACCCTTTTGTCTATTTTTAGTAGGAAACCTATGGGCCGCAATCTTGCACTATTTTTAGTAGGAAACCTATGGGCCGCAATCTTGCACTTTATGATACCATTCCTTTCCAGGTGTTGGATGGAGAATGATGTTGTCTTGATCACCTTTTATGTTTTACTGATCTCAGTTTGTTAACTGAAATTCAGTTTATTTATTAACTACATGTAGTGCTATTGTACAAGGGAAGCCTTCAAGCCGGTTGGGATTCACTAATTCCCTGCCGACTGAAGCCCCTTGTCTCTAAGCCATAGAGATCTACATCCACCTTCTCCTGTGATTATCAGCAGGGCATCGTGGGCCGGAAGATCATCCCGGACTCCACCAAGCACCAAGACGGGATCGCCGCCAAGACGACCCGCACCCAGAATCCGCGAGGAGACCACGCCTGAACCGTGCCATCCCGCGAAGCCGTAATCGGAACGACTGGGAGCTACTCTCACCTGACGAGCAAGCCCAGAACTTCAAACAGCTAAGTCTACCTGACTGCGCCAATCATTTGAACTTTCCTACGGACACCGAAGATAATTAGTAACCCTTCCGGCATGGGGCGAACCTTATAGAAAGACAAAAGTCTTGTGAATCCTTTCGGATTTCATTGTTTTTTATCCATATTTTGTTTTGGCGCCATTGAGCTGCTTTATTATTATTGTTGCATAATCTTATGCAGATTTTGGGAGTAAATAAAATACCAGTGTCAAATAATCCTGAACCCTTTGGTCAGACTGATGAGAGTGGGAGTCTTGTAATTTCATGTAAAACCCTACTTCTCTCTGTCTGCCATTTAGAGCAATTCAACCACTTGTATTTCTTACAACCATCTGACGAGCCAGAACCCGGGCACAAATATAAATTTATTAGATGAAAAGGGGCCGGGAAAGTTGCTCATCTCCCATACCCTAGAGAAGTGGGCTAAAGGCAAATTTTCTAAAGTCTTCCCTAGAGACTTAGCCTTTTAACCCATTACCTCGTCACAGCTCGGCGTTGCACTTATTATTACTTTTTATTTTCTGACCCAACCCCCCTGTTCCCATTTGACACGGGCACATGGCCAAAATCAAATAAACCATTTAAAATTTTAAATTTTAATATCTCTCTCTCTCTCTCTCTCTCTCTCTCTCTCTCTCTCTCTCACTCACTCTCTCTGGTTGCTTCGCCAACAGAACAGGAGGAAATTGAAATCGGAAACGTTATGCAACAGCAAGTAGCAGTCTATATAACGACGCCTGCTCCAAGATATTGAGCTGTTTGGATTAACTGCTGGCAAGACAGAGAAGTGAACTGCGTGGAGACCAACAACACTACAAAGGATCCAACACTACATCCAGGCTAACCACTGAACAATCTATACACATCGGCGAGTGTCCCCACTGCCAACCATGTCCCATGTTGTGACAACAGTGTCAGTGTTATATCGTGTTCGATAGACATGTACCGCGATATGGAAACCATGACGCGAAGATAGTTTGCTATTGCATTGATTTGTATACGTTTCGATTCGATGATGACACCCCCCTCCCCCTTCCCCAATTGTGTCTAGAGGTTAAAGACATGACGCAATAAAGCCTTCAAATTGTCAAAAATTATCAAATTGTCTCTCTCTCTCTCTCTCTCTCTCTCTCTCTCTCTCTCTCTCTCTCTCTCTGTGTGACAAGTTTATAGAAGAAGTGGACTCGCATACTATACTTGGTCTGGGGGTTGACAACAATCTTTCTTGGTCGTACCATGCCTCTATTCTCACTCGTAAGTTATCTACAAAAATATTTCAACTAAACAGAATCAAGCACTTTCTTGATATTCACACCAGAAAACTTTTCTTTCATGCATATATTCAGCCTGACATTGATTATGTTTCAACTTCTTGGGATCAAGCAAGCAAAAACTGTCTAAGACATCTAGAAAGTATTTATAAACGTGCAATTAAACTAATTCTTCTTAAATCATCAACACTACAAATTTCTGATTATAAAATTGTTAACATACTTCCCTTCCACTCCAAATGCCAATTTAATAAGGGTGTAGTTATGTATAAAATTTAAAATGGACTCGCACCTCCTTATTTATGTAAAATGTTTCCTGTAACTCAGGTGCGGAATAAAGAAACCATACTCCTCCCCCGACCTAGAACAGACTTATTTATGTCATCGTTGACATACTCAGGTGGAAGGTTGTGGAATGAAATCCCTGAGTGCATAAAAACTAAAAGCACATTGCTGTCATTTAAAAGATGCTTTAATTCAAAAGGTTATAACAGTTCATTCCCCTTTTCGAAACTTATTTATTGTGCATGTTATAATTCTAGTAAATGCGCATGTCTGTAGCTATGCTCCTACTACCTGATATTGTAAAATTGTCAATTGATTGCTTGTCTAACTATGATTTATGTGTGTGAAAGGAATTGTGAGAATGTTGATTTATATGTCATGTTGTCCTTGTTCTTTGGATTTGTTACATTTGATTGTTACATTGTTTACTTTTGAACCATTTGAGTTTGTTTTGTAATTTATTTATTTATTTATTCACTTCATATGTCTTTATTTTAGAGGACCTGATGAAAATAAACTATTTCTGCTTACTCAGTTTATCCTCATTAAAAATGTCGAGTTCGAGTTATCTCTCTGTCTCTCTCATTGTCTGTCTGTCTGTCTATTTCTCTCTCCCTGTATCTATCTTTTTCTCTATGCTTCTCAGAACAACCCACAATTCACAAAAGAAAATTGAGAACACGGAAAACAGATAACAATGTCTTCTTTGGCCGCATCTGGAGGGGTCCTAAGGAACCATTGTACCACGTTTTGTCAAGATCTGTTTAGTAATTAAGTAGCATAGTTTGGGCACTGTTTATTGGAAGAATAGAAGTTTTCTTTATCACACACACACACACA
>CM065706.1:18673966-18683966 GCA_017654935.2 Phymorhynchus buccinoides | reverse complement strand
TCTCTCTCTCTCTCTCTCTCTCTCTCTCTCTCTCTCTCTCTCTCTCTCTCTCTCTCTCTCTCTCTCCTCTCTCTCTCTCTCTCTCTCTCTCTCTCCTTTTTTCGGTTTTCCTTTTTCGGATTTGTGCCTTTGGCCTTATGGAATAAATATCTTCATTCATTTCATTTCTCTCTCTCTCTCTCTCTCTCTCTCTCTCTCTCTCTCTCTCTCTCTCTCTCATCTCTCTCTCTCTCTCTCTCTCTTTATCTCTCTCTCTCTCTCTCTCTCTCTCTCTCTCTCTCTCTCTCTCTCTCTCTCTCTCTCTCTCTCTCTCTCTCTCTCTCTCTCTCTCTCTCCTCTCTCTCTCTCTCCTTTCCTTTTCGGTTTTCCTTTTTCGGATTTGTGCCTTTGGCCTTATGGAATAAATATCTTCATTTCATTTCATTTCTCTCTCTCTCTCTCTCTCTCTCTCTCTCCTCTCTCTGTCTCTCTCTCTCTCTCTCTCTCTCATTCTCTCTCTCTCTCTCTCTCTCTCTCTCTCTCTCTCTCTCTCTCTCTCTCTCTCTCTCTCTCTCTCTCTCTCTCTCTCTCTCTCTCTCTCTCTCTCTCTCTCTCTCTCTCTCTCTCTCTCTCTCTCTCCTTTCTCGGTTTTCCTTTTTCGGATTTGTGCCACACAACAGCAGTATTCTCCACGTTGTTCGGATTTGCCAGTGACACAAAAGAGAAGTACGCTGTCAACTGAAAAAGGGATAAAAGTTGCAAGTGATTACTGTTTATAAGATCACCAGTGAAAACAGATTACAACACGCTGAACGCATGGCTAAAGCGTGCATGTGCAAAATAAAACTGTAATTACAGTTAAGTGATAACCGTTTACAATGTCAATGACATCTCAGGGGGGAAAAAAAAATAAAAAAAATAACTTACTTTATTTTTCTTTCAACATAACATCAAGCTAGCAACCGTCACACAGCTAGCAACTGGCGTGCTAGCAACTGGCGTGCTAGCAATTTTTCAGCTAGCAACAGTCGTGTCCGGCTAGCAATTATTCAGCTAGTAATAGTCGTAGCTAGCAACTGTCCTGCTAGCAATCATCCACTAGCAATTGTCAGCTAGCAATTATCCGCTAGCAACTGTCGTGGATCCGTCGTTATGTAAGCTTACGTACGAACGCGTCAACTATTCCTCATCGAGACACTGGGAACATCACGATGTGCATTTTACATTTGCGAATAAATAATTGGAAAAAAGGGCTTACCCGCTCCTCCAATTTTCGCATTAACAATTTGCAGTGCCATTTTTGGGAAAGGGATAGCATTTGGAATCAGCCCAGGGTTATTTTCATGAAACTGAAAGAAGCAGACTTTGAGACTGAGAGTGGTAAACATGGGGGTGTTGTAATTGGTGTTGTTGATCAAGCACAATGTTACACACATATAGTCTCCCCCTCCTCTCTCTCTCTCCTTCTTTTTCTCTCTCTCTCGTCTCTCCTATTGTCAACCATTTTCCCACACGGACAGAGAGACAGACAGACAGACAGACTGAGACAAACGACAGAGAAGATAAAATCCTGCTTCAGTGCTCAGCAAATACAAGTGTTAAAAAACAAAGATAATTGACACAAACAACGAAGCCCCAAACAATCTGCTTCTCTATTTTCGTTCGACTTCACCCAGATGGGGACGACAGTTCACGTGGCACTGGTTTACGGACACCACTGATCCCACATTCTGCAGGAAAACTGGCCTTCCATCGACACCAAAGGACACGAAATATGGCCAAGGCTTGTGGCGCTCAAGCTGTGGGGATCTGCCGCAGCGCTTCCGTTGATCTTGAGGAGCGTTAGACTGCTCTTAACGCTTGAGCATGGCCGCGATTGAAGAAGAAGAAGAAGAAGAAGAAGAAAAAGAAGAAGAAGAAGAAGAAGAAGAAGAAGAAGAAGAAGAAGAAGAAGAAGAAGAAGAAGAAGAAGAAGTTCTTGTGGTCTAAGGGGCCCTTTTGAAAAGCAGAGCGTTCGGTCTTAGGCAACCAGACCCAGCTAACTCTCACTTCACTGATAACTCTCTGTCCCATTGTTCACCATCTATTTTTAGAGCCTAAATTGTCCCCCTTTATAAAGAGATCGGTCGGCATGATATCATTTTTTATCGATAATTCTGATCGCTTCTCGGCCTTTTGGCTAAGACAGTGATTCAGGAACATAAATTTTTGTTTATACCATGGTTGGTTTGTTCAGCCCGTCGTACATGGCGAAAGCCGATACGCGACGTTAAACTGAACTTCCATGATATCATATTATTACAATCGTTATATAGTTAGGTTTTGGGTGTTCGGTTTTCGTGTCACATAGAAGGTTTAAATTAAATAAAGTGTCTCTCTTTGTCTGCGTCTCCTGCTACATGTCTGTTTGTCTTGCTGTTTATCTTTTCCACAAAGTTCATTTTAATAGCAGTAATAATTGTCTGTTCTGTTTTGATTCGTTTTAAACAGTTTTATATCCCATGCCCAAACAGGAAATGAATCAACTATTCAACGATATCTGTGTTTGTCTTTCAGTTTTTGTTTTCCATGTCTCTTTTTTGTGTGTCTCTCTCTGTCTCTGATTCTCTGTCTATTTGTCTGTCTGTATCTATGTCTGTCTCTCTCTCTCTCTCTCTCTGTCTCTGATTCTCTGTCTATTTGTCTGTCTGTATCTATGTCTGTCTCTCTCTCTCTCTCTCTGTCTGGCAATGTCACTTAACATTTGTTCAGTTCAGATGAGGGTTTTTTCCAATCATTATTTGACATGACCCTGAAGTTTGTTCCAACAGTAAAGTGAGACCTGCGCAATAAGTGGTTAGGTCTACCTGCAGTAATCATGGGACCGCTTAGTCTTTTGTGAAAGATTGTGATTCGCAAACTGAAGGCGCAACACCTTTGGCTGCAACAGCCAAAGTACCATGCAGTATGTATAAGCATTTTGCTTGTTGTACTCCTGTTCATATGTTTGTTGCTGCTGCATTATGTACTTTGAAATACATTTGTTTAAACCAAAGGGATGTGTTGGCCTTTGGTGACCTTCCCCATCGCCAGTTGTCCTCAAGTACTTTTAACTAAAGAGAGTGGGTATGTACTCTGAGCAAGGCATCGCCATTATAAACAAATTTCGATTCAGTTCTCCAGAGAAAAAAATATTTCTTTCTTTTGATCATATTTTCGATCTTTCTTTTTTTTGTTCGTTTCTGTCTGTTCGTCTCTCTTCCTTTGCGTTGTTTCTTTCTTTCTTTCTTTTTTTTGTCTTCCTTTCTCTTCTCTTCCCTCTTCTTTTTTAATATCTTTCGGACGTGAATGATACCAGCTGACCTTTGAGAGGCTGGGAAACTATGATTGATCAGGGCCCATGATTAGCGGTATGATAATAATTAATAATCTGATACAATTATCTTTGGGTCGCCACTTACCTATGGGTGCATCTTATTGTTATCTTTCAGTGAATACAAACGTACGCCCCCATTTTATCTACATGTCTCTTTTTTGTCTGTCTCTCACTCTCGGTGTGTGTGTGTGTGTGTGTGTGTGTGTGTGTGTGTGTGTGTGTGTGTGTGTGTGTGTGTGTGTGTGTGTGTGTGTGTGTGTGTGTGTGTGTGTGTGTGTGTGTGTGTGTGTGTGTGTGTGTGTGTGTGTGTGTGTGTGTGTGTGTGTGTGTGTGTGTGATTCAGATTCAGATTCAGATATTTAATGTCTTTGAAAACCGTAACAGGTTTTACATGACACTAAAATAAAATAATAATAATAAACAAACAACGAAACACTAAATGTAAGAAACAAAGCATTTGTAAAATGAACTTTTTCATCAAACATTCTGTTCTTGTTTGTACTTTTTCCCCGTTCTACTTTAGTAACTGCTGACACTCATATACATATTTCGCAACCTCGCTGATAACATTGTCATTTGATATTAAATTGGTTGATAGCACGTTTTGTATTTTGTATTTTGTCTTCAACATGTTTTAAAAAGTGCTTTCTTGCATCGTCATATTTGATACAATTATCTAAGAAATGAATTTCATCTTTGATTTCATTACATTCCAAACATAATCTTCTTTCCCTTGGAGTTTTAGTATATCTACCTTTTTCTATTTTAAGGTCATGACAAGAAATTCTTAATTTACATAATGATTGTTTTTGGTTAAATCTTATGAAAGAGTTTGCTAAATATGGTTCCATTCTATATTCTGTAGTAATACTGTTGTAAAATTTAAGCTTTGATTCTGTTTCTGATTTTATTTTCTTCCAAAATAATATGTATTCAGCTTTTCATTTATTTTGGACAACATGACATAACTTATTAATATTAAAAGTATGCTGGTTGTTCCAAACATGCTCCAATCCAATTAGGTTAAGAATTTGTTTGACAAATTTAAACCAACATGTTCGTGTATATGATTTTGATAGGAGAGTTGTCTTTAGATTCTAAAATATGGTACCAGAACTTTATAATCTGATTGATTATTGTTAAGCTAATTGGCAAACTTCCGAGTTCTCCAAAAACAGCTAAGTTTGTAGCTTTTTTGTGAACTCCTAAAATTTGCTTGAAGAACTTATGTTGAGTATGCTCATGTGGTAATTTGTTTGAAAGGCATTGATTAAACATCGATGGCTTGGAGTCAAAACGGACTATCTTTAGATAGCCCTTTGACGTATTATTGAAATTATTGCGATAACTAATAACTTGAATTAAAAAAAAAGACTGCAGAAATATACAAAGCCTAATCCCCATTTTATATCATTTGCAGTCTTTTTTAATACAAGTTCTTAGTTTTTTCAATAACATCAATGATAAGCCAATGGACTATCTCAAGATAGTCCGTTTTGACTCTAAGCCATCGACATGCTTTCTAGAGTAAAGTTGTCATTTAACTTCAAGCAAAAAGGTAGCCATATATCTGCACCATACATCAATATTGGTGACACAAGACTATCAAATAATTGTAAAACAATTTGATCATTAATATTTTCATTTTGAAACGTTCTTTTTAGGGTATATGTTGCTTTGTTCCCTTGCTTGCTTAGATGTTCTGCTGCCATATCAAGTTTTCCTGACCTATGAAAAATTATTCCGAGATATTTGTATTGTTCTGCTGTTTCAATGAATTTTGTACCACATTTAAAGAATAATCGAGTTTTAGGTTCTGTTTTAGAAAATATTATTACTTTAGTTTTTTCAATGTTAATTTGCAACCCCCATTCCTTACAATATAAGTATAATTGATCTAATTTTAATTGTAAACCTTGTTTAGATGCTGCAAGGAGTATAAGATCATCTGCATATAATAAAGTAGAGATACATGTATTGCTCGAAGGATCCAGTGTTGGTGAATCATCTTTTGGAAGCCAGTTTGTTAAATCGTCTATAAACATATTGAATAATGTTGGACTTAGTGAGTTCCCTTGCAGAATTCCTCTTCGCATATAGACTGAATGACAAATTCTATTTTTTCCAGCTGAGTAGATTTGTGTGTTTGTGTGCATGTTTTTAACCAAATGAAACCATTTACCGTTGATACCAAATCTTTGTAATTTTATTAATAGTCCTTCGTGTGAAATGTTATCAAACGCTTTCTGAAAGTCAACAAAGCATGCATACAATCTGCCATTACGCGATTTCATTGTGTGGTCTACAATACTTTTTAAAATAAAGATATTATCCGTAGTTCTATGGCCTTTTCTAAAACCTGCTTGTTCCTTAGATAACAAATTGTTTGATTCTAAGTACTTGTTTATTCGAGCGTTTAGTATTTGACATAAAATGAACAATTAAGTGTGATTCCTCTGTAATTGCTGGGGTTTGTTTTGTCTCCCCCTTTATGTATAGGAACTGAAAGGCCTTTTTCCACAAATCTGGATATTGGCCGGTTTTTAAAATTAGATTAAATATGTGTTTTATTGTGGGTAATAATTCTGAAATCCCAGCTTTCAGAAATTCATTCCTAATTCCATCTATTCCGGATGACTTTTTTTGGGTATTCAACAATTTTTTTATTCCTTTTCTTCATTCATTCCACAATTCCTGCTTTCACTCACTCTTTCATCCCATCTTTCATACATGTATGCATAAATGAAATCAGCGCAAAATCAAAATGGGACAAATACAAAAATGCAGCTGATCATAGGCAATATGAAGAAAAAATCAAAAAATCATCTGTTTCTCAAACTTAATCATATATCACCAATAGCAGTATTCTTAATATTACTTATTAGTACAAGTATTATCTAAAGAGAAGGGTTTTTCGTATGGGGTTTTTTTCCATTACAAAACAGAAACAGTGACAATAACAACAACCACATCAATCTTACAAAACAACTGACAACAGCCACATCAACATTACAAAAACAGATTTGAAAAAAACAGATTGAAATAGATTTTTTACCCCAGCATTTCAGATTTTCCGTTCTTGCTTTTTTTGAAATTCTAACATAAAGGTTTATGTGGATGACACGCTTTTATAAATATTTATTGTTACTGCATTAATGTATGCAGTGACAGATTCTGTGAGTCTACAATAAAATTATTGCTGGTTATGTTATTAACAAATTAAACTGAAATGGATTTTGCTGGATCTTGCATCTTATTATATGTCTTTAATTTCTGTGTTGTTGTGGGGGTTTTTGCGTTCTTTTCTGCCACTGACACCCTTATCAGAAATGGATAACTCTAAAATTGTGTGTATGCTTTATCATGATTATTCTTGACATGTACTATACGGGGTAACAGGCTCCAGAGCCAAGTAGCTGAATAAATTGTGAACAACACCTGGAAAAAACAAAACGAAAAAACACACAACAACATTACAAAAACAACAGTGACAACAACAACCACAACATTACAAAACAACAGTGACAATAGCAACCACCAAAACAAAAACAGGTAGCAACAATACTGACCAAAACAATGTGTAATCAATTATAAAAAATAAATGCGTTTGAGGAAATGGGATCAAGAATAATTTCAAATTATAACATCATAAAAAAGGGGGAAACACACACACACACACACACACACACACACACACACACACACACACACACACACACACACACACACACACACACACACACACACACACACACACACACAGGGTGTACAGTTGCAGACTAAACTAGAACTCAACAATGCATAATATTCAACTTTGTAAATTGTGTGGAGTGACACATGATTTAGCACAACAAAAGTTATTTCAAGTTCATCTTCCTTCAGGAGAGACATCAACTTACTCCTCTGGAAGCAGAAGAGAGACTACAAGACCATCCAAGTGAAATTAAATAATCAAAAACAGATTACACAACAATTGACACCAATCACCAAAGTACTGTAGAATACTATGCACCCGATTACTAGACAATAATCACCAAGGTACTATCAAGGTTTTTTGTGTTTGTTTATTTGTTGTTGTTTTTTAAATTAAGAAGTTAGTGTAGAGTAAGGGAACCAACTCTCTTCAAATTCCCTTAAGGCATAGTTAAGAAAAGACAGGTATTTTTATAATTCTAGTCTGTTTTTAAGTATGGTTATGAAGATCTGTAACCTTGGCTGGACATTTTGTAATTTGCACTTATATATGTAAAATTTGGCTAGAAGCAAAATAAAATCCATTGGTTTATCTGTCTTAGTGTCTTGTTTTACTCCAAATAAAACCAATTCTTTGTTAATTTGAAGGCAATCACAATGTTGACATTTTTCTTTGAGCAGATTCTCAAAACTAGTCCAAAATCTATCAACAATAGTACAATCAAACAACATGTGTGAAATAGACTGCTCATCCATACCACAGAAATTGCATACAGGGGAATCAACAACTTTGATCTTGAACAAGTATTTCTGAGTGGGGAGCAGTCTGTGCAATGGCTTGAAACCATCTGAGCTGAACATCTGTAGTAGTTTTATATACATGTGAAAAAATATGTTTCCAGCTCAGGGTCCCAAACAGGCCATTCCATTTTATGACTGCCGTTGGAGTGTCATCACTTCCATTTAAAATGGTTTGCACATACTTATTGCCTTTGTTAATGCAAGACCATGGTTTGGGGTCTAGTATTTTGTATCTATTGGTTAGGACCACATTTAATTTTTGACAGTATGTTTTTATAGAATTAAGAATGCCTTCATATAATATAAAATTAGTTGTAATACCTGGGTATTTCAGCAAGAACTGGTTATATGTTATAAAAGTGCCATCATCATTTACTAAATTTTTTACAAAGTAAATATCAAAATCACACCATTCTCGCACATAAACCACCTTTCTTCCCCTTAAAATATTAATATTGTAATGTATACATTCAGACATGAATTCATGTACAGAGGATGGACAGCATTTCACACACAGCTTTTTATAATGTTTTAGAACATCCTTCCAAAATGGGTTTTTAACATTTTCAATAATAATATTAGCATATTCAGCTCCAAAATGATGTACATTTTCCAGCCTAGGATACATTTTAATTGTAAAATCTTTCCATTCAGAATCGCAGCTAAGTCTCTTTAACCAAGATATTTTCATGGAAGACAAAAAATGTTTAACATTCAGCATCTTCAAACCCCCTTCACAATATTGTTTTTCAACCACAGACCTTTTTATTTTGCTCCGTTTACCATTCCACAAAAACGCATATAGTTCTTTCTCTAAAGCTTTAAAAAAATCCTCGGGGGGGGGGTCAGGTAAGTTAATTAGCAGATGAATTATCTTTGAAAATACTAAGGTTTTGATTACAGTGATTTTTCCAAAGGGAGTAATTTGTCTTTTCTTCCAAAAAGCTAGTATTCGTCTCATTGCAAAAAGTTTATCTTCATAATTTAATTGCACAATACTATCAGTGTTTGTAGAAAACTTAATGCCTACATTTTTAAAAGTGCCCGGGTCCCAGACAAAGTTCTTTTTTAAATTTCTTGATAGCTTTTATCATTTCTATATCAGATATCTCATAATCCACATTAGCGTCACTCAGAGCCGCTTTTTTGCCTTCATTTTCTGTATTTGCATCTGTTACTACATCTTCTTTGTTCTCTATATCAACTTCTTTTCCTATTAGTTTTTCAAGATGGGTCATCCATTTTTAGTAGGTAGTGGTTGTGTCTGCTCTTGAGTCTCCATGGATTGTAATTCTTTCAAGGTTTTCCAAACAGCGTTTGGATTTTCATTCAAGTTTTTGTATATTCTCTTCTTTTTCTTAATAATTTTGTTATATGTTTTCCTAGCAAGGAAATATTTTTGGTGAAGTATTTTGTTGAATGGGTTTCTGTTTAATGCATTTAATAGAGATTTTGTTTCTCGACGTTGTGATTCACATTCCTTGTCAAAACATTTTTTATTCTTTCTTTTCCTTTTCTTTCATGTCCTTTTTATTTTGTATGTAATACTTTGTTTACCAGCGTCTTGTAGCATTTGTGTGAACTCGTGAACTACATTATTCACAGTCTTCGTGGACTCAAGCTTCTTGTCATCTAATATCATAATATTGTTGATAGAAGTTAAACGCTTTTTCATTTCTGAAGATGTTAGTGCCCTTTGAAGTTTTATAGCAGATTTTTCATCCCAAAAGAAAATAATATTTTCATCCTTCATGTCATGAGATTCTATTTCTACATGTGTTTTGTTGGTTAGTTGGTAATCAGTCACGTTTGGGACACTTTGATTAATTCTTATCGATACTGGGCAGTGGTCTGAGTATACTGTTAGATCATGAACTTTCATGTCCATTATGTCTTTCAGTAAATTTTGGGAACATAAGAAATAGTCAACTACACTACATCCTTTTGGCGTGAAGCAAGTATATCGTCCTTGTAGATCACCTAGTATTCTCTCATTTAGAATACACATGTTACAGTCAATACACAGGGATGAAAGTTTTCTCCCGTGTTTATAAACGTATTTATCCATTGAGCATCTATCTGTTATATTACTGAAAGGATAATCTTCGGGTAAAGAATATATATTACTTTCCCTTTCCATTGTAATGTAATTAGGAATTGTCCCCGATCTCA
>CM065706.1:18663966-18668966 GCA_017654935.2 Phymorhynchus buccinoides | reverse complement strand
TCTCTCTCTCTCTCTCTCTCTCTCTCTCTCTCTTTCTTTCTCTCCGTCTATCTACTTCTACCCCGTCTTTCTGTCTGTGTGCTTGCGTCTGTCTGTCTCTGTGTCTACGTCTGTCTGTCTCTGTGTCTACGTCTGTCTGTCTCTGTGTCTACGTCTGTCTGTCTCTGTGTCTACGTCTGTCTGTCTCTGTGTCTACGTCTGTCTGTCTCTGTGTCTACGTCTGTCTGTCTCTGTGTCTACGTCTGTCTCTGTGTCTCTGTGTGTCTCTGTGTCTACGTCTGTCTGTCTCTGTGTCTACGTCTGTCTGTCTCTGTGTCTACGTCTGTCTGTCTACGTCTGTTTGTCTCTGTGTCTACGTCTGTCTCTGTGTCTACGTCTGTCTCTGTGTCTACGTCTGTCTCTGTGTCTACGTCTGTCTCTGTGTCTACGTCTGTCTGTCTCTGTGTCTACGTCTGTCTCTGTGTCTACGTCTGTCTGTCTCTGTGTCTACGTCTATCTGTCTCTGTGTCTACGTCTGTCTGTCTCTGTGTCTACGTCTGTCTGTCTCTGTGTCTACGTCTGTCTCTGTGTCTACGTCTGTCTGTCTCTGTGTCTACGTCTGTCTGTCTCTGTGTCTACGTCTGTCTCTGTGTCTACGTCTGTCTATCTCTGTGTCTACGTCTGTCTCTGTGTCTACATCTGTCTCTGTGTCTACGTCTGTCTGTCTCTGTGTCTACGCCTGTTTGTCTCTGTGTCTACGTCTGTCTGGCTGTACCCCGGTGTTCTGTCACTGTGGAGAGTCATTCACAAGGGGCTACTGTCCCTGTGTTCTGTCACTGTGGAGAGTCATTCACAGTCTGTCTGTACCCTGGTGTTCTGTCACTGTGGAGAGTCATTCACAGTGTCTAGGCTGTACCCTGGTGTTCTGTCACTGTGAGAGTCTTCACAGGGGGCTGGCTGTACCCCGGTGTTCTGTCACTGTAG
This sequence comes from Phymorhynchus buccinoides, assembly GCA_017654935.2. NCBI lineage: Eukaryota > Metazoa > Mollusca > Gastropoda > Neogastropoda > Raphitomidae > Phymorhynchus > Phymorhynchus buccinoides. The sequence continues at coordinate 18,668,003 of CM065706.1, read as the reverse complement.
AGAGTCATTCACAGGGGGCTAGGCTGTACCCCGGTGTTCTGTCACTGTGGAGAGTCATTCACAGGGGGCTAGGCTGTACCCTGGTGTTCTGTCACTGTGGAGAGTCATTCACAGGGGGCTGGGCTGTACCCTGGTGTTCTGTCACTGTGGAGAGTCATTCACAGGGGGCTAGGCTGTAACCCGGTGTTCTGTCACTGTAGAGAGTCATTCACAGGGGGCTAGGCTGTACCCCGGTGTTCTGTCACTGTAGAGAGTCATTCACAGGGGGCTAGGCTGTACCCCGGTGTTCTGTCACTGTAGAGAGTCATTCACAGGGGGCTAGGCTGTACTCTGGTGTTCTGTCACTGTGTCTAGTCATTCACAGGGGGCTACGCTGTACTCCTACGGTGTTCTGTCACTGTGGAGAGTCATTCACAGGGGGCTAGGCTGTACCCTGGTGTTCTGTCACTGTGGAGAGTCATTCACAGGGGGCTGGGCTGTACCCTGGTGTTCTGTCACTGTGGAGAGTCATTCACAGGAGGCTAGGCTGTAGCCCGGTGTTCTGTCACTGTAGAGAGTCATTCACAGGGGGCTAGGCTGTACCCTGGTGTTCTGTCACTGTAGAGAGTCATTCACAGGGGGCTAGGCTGTACCCCGGTGTTCTGTCACTGTAGAGAGTCATTCACAGGGGGCTAGGCTGTACCCCGGTGTTCTGTCACTGGGGAGAGTCATTCACAGGGGGCTAGGCTGTAGCCCGGTGTTCTGTCACTGGGGAGAGTCATTCACAGGGGGCTAGGCTGTACCCCGGTGTTCTGTCACTGTAGAGAGTCATTTACGCTAAACTCTCATTTTACTATATGGGCCACAACTTCAAGCTGACATCAACCAACCATAAAAGCCATTGGGTTTAAAATAGAATCTTTATTTTTGAAAATCACAAACAAAAATCAATATTCAATAGATAGGGCAACAAGAGAACTAATATAAAACCCTATAAAGGTCACTTCAGAAACGGGCAATGTTACTGAGGCTCACATGCAGGATAATGGAGGCTTTTTTTTTTTTTACTGCTGTTACTGGCGACATTGCAGAAATTAGGACTATTATCAGACAGCTTTATGCGACCATTTGACCTTCTCCGGGGATACACCATAGAACACGGTTCCTGAAAACGTACAGATTGCGCGTATTTACGTATTAGAACCTCATAATCGAATCACCCCCTCATACCATGGTGATAATTACTCTTAAAATCTTAAGTAAGGGGTGAGATTTCTCTTTACACTCTTGATTGGTGCGTTGGAACAGCGTTACCTGTTCACAGGAGGCTAAGCTGTAGGCCTATGTAGACCCGCAAAATGTCGCATCGTCGCAAAATGTCGTAATTGCGACGTTTTGCAGCAGTTGCGACATTTTGTGAGGCCATCCCCGATGCAAAATGTCGTTACGAAATTTTGCGTGGCAAGTGCCCACAGGAATCACGGCTGTGGTTGTGTGTGTGTCTGTCTGTCTCTCTGTCGGTCTGTCTGTCTGTCTGTCTGTCTCTCTCTCTCTCTCTCTCTCTCTCTCTCTCTCTCTCTCTCTCTCTCTCTCTCTCTCTCTCTCTCTCCATTTTTCTTTTTTTTCCTTGCAACAGAGAGAGGGGGTTCTAAAATCAAAGTAATCCCTGCCTTACCTGGCACTGGAGTATGTAGGAAATATATCATATTTTTGTTTTACTTATATTCTAGAAGAAAAAAGGCTTCTGTGTTGAATACAGACTTTAGTACTTAGTAGTAGTGTGTGCACACCGAAAACCAGCTTCCTCTATCATTATTATTTATATCAACTGTGCTGAGTGTTGCTGTTGCTGTTGTTTTCGTCTTTTGCCCAGTTTACACTGGGGCAAAAGAGTCTGCGATCGTCGTTGGGTGTTGTTGTTGTTGTCCTTTGCCGATCTGCGATCGCAAAGGAGTCTATTTTCGTTCGTGTATGTTTCTTTTTTAGTCCGTCACCAAAGGTGATCGGACTATTGCGATGGGCTGGTTTGTATGTTTTTTTTCTCTTTTTCTTTCTTTCTGTCTGTCCCAAGGATATCTCCCGAACCGCTTGACCGAATCGCGTCAAATTTTGTGTGGAGGTGTGCCACCTTAATAGGAAGAGATCCGCGCAAACCATTTTGCCGTCGTGACCTTGACCTTGACGTACGACCTTGAAAACCGAAAATCTATTTTTAGCCATATCTCGGGCACCGATCGACATAGGATGTTGAAACTTGGTATGAAGGTGGTTTGGGTTATGCCCGTTCTGATGATGGCATACCGATCAAGGTCAAGGTCAAGGTCAAAAAGATCGCTGGAGCCTGAAAATCGGAGGGTCATTTTTTCTCCTTCTGTCTGTCCCAAGGATATCTCCCGAACCGCTTGACCGAATCGCGTCACATTTTGTGTGCTGGTGTGTCACTATGGGAGGAAGGCATCCGCGAAACTCTTTAAGGGGCCATAACTCCCACACCGTTGGTGTTAGAGTCTTCAAATGTGGCATGTAGGTACTTTGGCTTATGCCCGTTCTGATGGTGGCATATCGATCAAGGTCAAGGTCACGGTCCGGGAGATCGGTAGGCCTTGAAAGTGGTAGGGGTCTACAAATTGGGTTTTAAGCCATATTTTCCACATTTGTACTTGACAGAAGCGCTTCAGATTGTGCGTAGTACTGTAAACCCTAGAGAAGAAAACATCCGAGCATAAATTATCACCATGCTGACCTTGACCTTGAAGTGTGACCTTGAAAACCGAAATTTCCTTCTTTGCGCTATATGTTTCTTCTTCAAGCTGTATCTCGTGAACTAGAAGACAGAATCCCTTCCAATTTTGTGTCAGGATGTGACACTCTACGGGGTGTTGCAAGTGCGTGGCATTGCTGGTGACGGACATGTCTGCCGCTCGGCGACGCCCTTGTTTTTTGTTGTTTTTTTTTTTTGTTGTTTTTTTTGCTTGTTTTTCTGTCTGTCCCAATGATATCTCCCGAACCGCTTGACCGAATCGCTTCAAATTTTGTGTGGTGGTGTGTCACCATGAAAGGAAGGCATCCGCGCAAACATGGTTGCCGTCCTGGCGTTGACCTTGGCGTATGACCTTGAAAACCGAAAAATCGTTAAGGGGCCATAACACCCACACCGTTGGTCTTAGAGTCAAACATTCTCATGCGTGCACACACAGCCATCAAATGTTCCATATCGACAACTGGTGTGGGGCTATCATAAGTTACGTATATGACTGTCACACAATAATATAGTAGGTATATCCACAAAAACGGTCAAAATTCAAGGTAGCCAAAAACCAAATGCATATTTATAAACAAACCCGCAATAGAAACTCACATGCAAAATTTCAGTTAAATCTCTTCAATAGTTTATAAAATAACTGCTTATGAATATCCAATATTTTTCGCTATTTTGGAAAATTGCAAAAACGGCTGTTTTTGAAGTCGCATATCTCAAAGATTAATTACTTTTAAAAGTTGAAACTTGTATTTTGTAATAGTAGGCAACATATACAACATGCTAATTTTTTTTCTGTGTAATCAAAATGTGCAGTTTAGGATATACAGAGGTGCAAAAATGGCTAAAAACTGCTATTTTCGCTTTTGTCCAATATGCAAATTTCAGCACAACTGACACTAACATGACAATATTTCTAAAACTACTGGACCGACAGCAACAAAACTGGTATGCAGGGATTCAGTATGAACTAAAGAATAAGAAAACGTTAACAGTTGTGGAAAATAAACAAACTGTAACTCACACACACAACTAATATTAGCCCTGGTGCTAAAAAGTACCTTAGATTAGTACCACTGCAACCATCACAGTTCCTTGTTCCATAAAATATTCCAACATCAAGCGGTTTTCCTGTCTCCAGAACAACACATCTTTTGAATGTTTGTATTCCAGACCTGCTGACCGTCTCCACAGTGTCTTGCAAGATGATTTATTGTCCTTTGCCCCACTATTGTGGGATAGGAGTATGTTTGTTGCGGTCTATTTGATTTTGTTCTTTTCTTGTCTGTGTTTGTCTGTC
>CM065706.1:18641466-18651466 GCA_017654935.2 Phymorhynchus buccinoides | reverse complement strand
TCATTATCTGTTCTCTCGCTCTTTACTGACAAAAACACATGATACTGACATCATTATCTGTTCTCTCCCTCTTTACTGACAAAAACACATGATACTAACATCATTATCTGTTCTCTCGCTCTTTACTGACAAAAACACATGATACTGACATCATTATCTGTTCTCTCGCTCTTTACTGACAAAAACACATGATACTGACATCATTATCTGTTCTCTCGCTCTTTACTGACAAAAACACATGATACTGACATCATTATCTGTTCCCTCCCTCTTTACTGACAAAAACACATGATACTGACAACATTATCTGTTCTCTCCCTCTTTACTGACAAAAACACATGATACTGACATCATTATCTGTTCCCTCCCTCTTTACTGACAAAAACACATGATACTGACATCATTATCTGTTCTCTCGCTCTTTACTGACAAAAACACATGATACTGACATCATTATCTGTTCTCTCGCTCTTTACTGACAAAAACACATGATACTGACATCATTATCTGTTCTCTCGCTCTTTACTGACAAAAACACATGATACTGACATCATTATCTGTTCTCTCCCTCTTTACTGACAAAAACACATGATACTGACATCATTATCTGTTCTCTCCCTCTTTACTGACAAAAACACATGATACTGACATCATTATCTGTTCTCTCGCTCTTTACTGACAAAAACACATGATACTGACATCATTATCTGTTCTCTCGCTCTTTACTGACAAAAACACATGATACTGACATCATTATCTGTTCTCTCCCTCTTTACTGACAAAAACACATGATACTGACATCATTATCTGTTCTCTCGCTCTTTACTGACAAAAACACATGATACTAACATCATTATCTGTTCTCTCGCTCTTTACTGACAAAAACACATGATACTGACATCATTATCTGTTCTCTCGCTCTTTACTGACAAAAACACATGATACTGACATCATTATCTGTTCTCTCCCTCTTTACTGACAAAAACACATGATACTGACATCATTATCTGTTCTCTCGCTCTTTACTGACAAAAACACATGATACTGACATCATTATCTGTTCTCTCCCTCTTTACTGACAAAAACACATGATACTGACATCATTATCTGTTCTCTCGCTCTTTACTGACAAAAACACATGATACTGACATCATTATCTGTTCTCTCCCTCTTTACTGACAAAAACACATGATACTGACATCATTATCTGTTCTCTCCCTCTTTACTGACAAAAACACATGATACTGACATCATTATCTGTTCTCTCCCTCTTTACTGACAAAAACACATGATACTGACATCATTATCTGTTCTCTCGCTCTTTACTGACAAAAATACATGATACTGACATCATTATCTGTTCTCTCCCTCTTTACTGACAAAAACACATGATACTGACATCATTATCTGTTCTCTCCCTCTTTACTGACAAAAACACATGATACTGACAACAACAACAACAACAACAACAGCAACAGCAACAGTAACAGCAACAACAACAGCAACAACAACAGCAACAGCAACAACGAAGCTTTAAAGACACACCAGATCACGTGTCAAAATCACGGGTTTCATGTGTTTTCCCTCTTTATGTAAGAAATCTTGTTTTGACCAGGTTTGACTCCCATACACATGTCCCCAAATTGAAAACGAAACATCATTTTAAAGAGCAGCCTCAATTGGAAGTTGGAGACATTTGATTGTGGGTCACAGCTACCTAGAAAAAAACCAAGGAACTTAATCGTGGTGCGTCAGTGTGTGGAAGCAACGTTCAACTGGACACAAAATCAATCTAAGGGAAACAACTGTTCATTGGTGCCACACTGGAATAAAACAACAGTTATCTTCAGACGTTGGAACGTTCAGCAATGAACACGACCAGAACGAAAGTAGGCCCCATAACAGTTTAAAGGTCTCCGTCCACGCTAACATATTTCGCTAGTTCTCCATGACAACACAATGTTAATGCTACTATCATCGTAACATTTCAATATCACGGTGCTAGTGTGACAACTATTTCGCAATAGTATGTCGTCGTATTGCTTGCTATCATATCACGTAAAATCAACCAATCGTTGACAGAAGCTATGACACACCCCAAGCAGCAGACCACAAGAAAAAAATGGATGCTGAGTTGAAAACGTTCCGGTTCAGTTACAAAAACCACGATATCCTTGTGTGTAAGATACCCGTCACCCGTTGACACGAGTGTTTCAAACGAAGCATTTCATCACATCATGCATTTCATGGACATGACCAGTGAGTGTTTTCCTTTTGTTTCCGTTTTCGGTACAACCAAGAATGGTGTCACAGTGAAACTGACAGTAGGCCTAGCCTAGACCTGGAGTAAAACGGGGTCAGCCCGTTGTAGCACAGCCCCGTTCTTGTCTATGTGTCCCCATCTCTATATTCCCTGTCACTAGGTGTCCCCATCATTGTGTCCCCGTCTCTACATATTCTCGTCTTTATATTCCCTGTCACTAGGTGTCCCCGTCATTGTGTCCCCGTCTCTACATATTCTCGTCTCTATATTCCCTGTCACTAGGTGTCCCTGTCATTGTGCCCCCGTCTCCATGTGTCCCCGTTTCTACATGTCCCCATCTCTATATTATGTCTGTCTATATGTCACGTCGTGTATGTATGTCCCCGTATCTATATTCCCTATCACTATGTGTCCCCGTCATTGTGCCCCTGTCTCTATGTGTCCCTGTCTCTATGTCCCCGTCTCTATATTCCCTGTGACTATGTGTCCCCTGCCATTATGTCCCTATCTCTATAATGTCCCCGTATCTATGTGACCCCGTATCTATATCCACTGTGACTATGTGTCCCCATCATTGTGTCCCTGTATCTATTATGTCCCCGTCTCTATGCATCCCAGTCTCCGTGTCCCCATCATTGTGTCCCCATCTCTATGTGTCCCAATCTCTAAATATGTCCCCATCCTTATGTGTCCCCGTCTCTGTGTGTCCCCATCTATACGTGTCCCCTTCACTATGTGTCCATGTCATTGTGTCCCTGTCTATATATCCCAGTCTCTGTGTCCCCATCTCCATATATCCCTGTCTCTATAGATCCCCACCTCTATAGGTCCCCGTGCCTATGGGTCCTCGTCTCTATATTTCCCTGCGGAATAGGGTTAAGGTCAGTGTTTGGGTTAGGGATAGGGTAAGGACAAACAGAGAGGCGTAAACATGGAACACATTGAGGTAGGGACACATAGAGACAAACGTGGGAACACATACAGGCGGGGACACAATGACAAGGACATATACAGAGACAACATGATGGACAAATAGAGACGGGACATATAGAGTCCAACATATAGAGACGTGGACATGTAGAGACACAGACATAATAGAGACGGGGACGGATAGAAATGGGGACATATGAAGACGGGGACACAGAGACAAAATGTGGTACACATAGAGGCAGGGACACAATGACGGGGACACACACAGCATGGAACATAATGCAGACGGGGACACACAGAGACAATAATGGGCAACAACGGGATGTAACCGTCTTAACCCTTTCACCGCCAGCCATATTTCAGCCAAAAATTTCAATTAAATTTACCTGGGTGAGAGAACAAAATCCATCTGCAGTATTGTGGATTCTTCTGTGACGTACATAAAATAAGGTCTATCCTTACTTCCCAAAACTAAGACAATGGGGTCTTTGGATAATAGACCCCAATTTGATGCCTTTTAGTGACATAGGTGTTAAATCACTGTGGTGCTAAAATGCGACTTTGGCGGTGAAAGGGTTAAAGCAGGCTTCGAACTCAAATATTGTTGGTAAAAATGATTCGATCTAAGCCAACAATGGGTGAAAAAGTAATTAGGCCTAATATTATTTCCAGGGATTTTCTAAAACACAGGAATTTGATGCTTCAGTTTTGTTTACAAGTTTTTTTCTTAAACGTCTAAACTTCATAGCGCAATTGCTCATTCATTTTATCTCGTTTTAAGATTATAATAAGAAAAAGTGCTTTGACGTCATGAAACCAACAAAGAAAGAATTATAAAATCACATCGACCATGATTTTAGATAATGCCGAATCTGACTGGGACAGAAAAGTTAAAGTGTTACGTCCTCTCGGCCGAAGCCATATGGGATGAAGTGGGACAGCTATGCTATGACTCGTATGAGGCAAGCATAACGTAAAACGACCTTGACCTACGAGGGAAATTTCAAGGGAGGAAATCAGCGAAGTAACAGCGTGTACGACCAACATGCTAGAAATATCATTAGCCTAGAACTATCATAACAGCAAATATGTTAACGTGGATGGAGACCTTTAAGATCACTTGCATATCACTGTGTTGCCATCGAGAAAGAGTACAAAATGTTCACTGTACAGAGACCTTTGGTAAAGGTCTCCATCCACGTTAACATATTTGCTGTTATGATAGTTCTAGGATAATGATATTTCTAGCATGTTGGTCGTTACTTCGCTGATTTCCTAATAAAATGAATGAGCAATTGGTGAAAATGGTGAAGGGGACACATATAGATGGGGACACACAGAGACGGGGACACATAGGGATGGGGACATATTTAGAGATGGGGACACATAGAGATGGGGACACAATGATGGGGACACATAGTCACAGAGAATATAGATACGGGGACACATAGATACGGGGACATTATAGAGATAGGGACATAATGACAGGGGACACAGTCACAGGGAATAATATAGAGACGGGAACATAGAGACAGGGACACATAGAGACAGGGGCACAATGATGGGGACACATAGTGATAGGGAATATAGATACGGGGACATACATACACGACGTGACATATAGACAGACATAATATAGAGATGGGGACATGTAGAAACGGGGACACACGGAGACGGGGGCACAATGACAGGGACACATAGTGACAGGGAATATAGAGACGAGAATATGTAGAGACGGGGACACAATGACGGGGACACCTAGTGACAGGGAATATAAAGACGAGAATATGTAGAGACGGGGACACAATGATGGGGACACCTAGTGACAGGGAATATAGAGATGGGGACACATAGACAAGAACGGGGCTGTGCTACAACGGGCTGACCCCGTTTTACTCCAGGTCTAGGCTAGGCCTACTGTCAGTTTCACTGTGACACCATTCTTGGTTGTACCGAAAACGGAAACAAAAGGAAAACACTCACTGGTCATGTCCATGAAATGCATGATGTGATGAAATGCTTCGTTTGAAACACTCGTGTCAACGGGTGACGGGTATCTTACACACAAGGATATCGTGGTTTTTGTAACTGAACCGGAACGTTTTCAACTCAGCATCCATTTTTTTCTTGTGGTCTGCTGCTTGGGGTGTGTCATAGCTTCTGTCAACGATTGGTTGATTTTACGTGATATACGACGACATACTATTGCGAAATAGTTGTCACACTAGCACCGTGATATTGAAATGTTACGATGATAGTAGCATTAACATTGTGTTGTCATGGAGAACTAGCGAAATATGTTAACGTGGACGGAGACCTTTATTAGCGGCTATATCACTGCGTTGCCATGGGGAAAGAGTGAAAAATGTTAACTTATATTGAGACCATTAACAATAGAACTCGGCAAGCTAAATAAATATACAATGCTTTTAAGCGTTAAGATATAAAAATATATAAAAAGAGAAATGGGGAGATAGATGAGGAAAAAAAGAATGAGGTCGAGAATAAAAATAGAAGGGTGTTGGTTGTAAATTATGTCCTCTACGTGAGGATAATTTTTTTTAAAGTAGCGCGCGTTTATGATTAAAAACACTGATTGATATATTTTTTTTTAAAGCAAGAATGCTTTCACTCAGAATGATTATTGTAGGCACAAACATTTTTTTCTTGAACCAGTTTTCAAAAAGGCTACAGACAGCTCTTTTTGTTGAGCACAAAGTGCTTACACTTTGTAATGTAGGCCTACATGTATTTTTGAAAAAGAAGAAAGAAAACAAAAGCGCGCACATGAGCACACACACACGCACGCACGCACGCACGCACGCACGCGCACGCACGCACGCACGCACGCACGCACGCACGCACGCACGTGGTGTAGGCCCTATGCGTGGATGTACAATTACCGCTCACCATCACTTGTTGTTTTTTCTTCTCTCTTCTAGTTCTAAATCAAAAGTTGATTTTCGATCATATATACTGATCATCTTTTTTTTTAATACTTATTTTAGATTGAATCAACTTTGATTGCTGATTTTGTGCATTTATATTTGTTCCACCAAGAAAACATGGAATGTATAAATATTTTGGTTTATGGCAAAGTGCTAGCCTATTCGTTTCTCTCTCTCTCCTCTCTCTCTCTCTCTCTCTCTCTCTCTCTTCTCTCTCTCTCTCTCTCTCTCTCTCTCTCTCTCTCTCTCTCTCTCTCTCTCTCTCTCTCTCTCTCTCTCTCTCTGTGTGTGTGTGTGTGTGTGTGTGTGTGTGTTTCAGTTTCTGACCCTCTTTTTCTCCAGATCCCTAGGTATAAGCTTTCAACTGTTGGTCGGCGCTCTTTTGCTGTCTCAGGACCGACCTCCTGGAACAAACTTCCGCTCTCCCTCCGTCAGCGACCGACTCTCTCTGCTTTCAAAGCTAACCTCAAAACCCACCTGTTCCCCCGTCATTAAAGCTCCTCTCTCTTTATCTTCTCTCTCTTGCCATTAGGTCTGTTTCTGCTATATTCCATTTATGTTATCTGTGTGTGTTCGCGTTGTATTGCGTTTGTGTTTGAATGCGCTTTGAATGCTAACGTGTGTGTGCGCTTTGATTTGATTTCTATCAAGATTCAGCGCCGTATAAACATGTTGTTGTTGTTTGTTTGTGTGTGTGTGTGTGTGTGTGTCTGTGTGTGTGTGTGTGTGTGTGTGTGTGTGTGTGTGTGTGTGTGTGTGTGTGTGTGCGTGTGCGGGTGCCTTGGTTTCAAACCCTCCCCCCAACCTTACAGGCTCCAAAGCTTGAAAACAATGTCGGAAACTTGTGCATTGATGAAAATGTGCCTTGACTTCAAAACACACGCACGCACACGCGCACGCACACGCACGCACACGCACACACACACACACACACACACGCACACACACACACATGCCTTGACTTCAACACACAGAGAGAGAGAGAGAGAGAGAGAGAGAGAGAGAGAGAGAGAGAGAGACGGTGGTGGCAAACGGGAACAGGTGACTCCTTAAAATTCCCTGGAAACCCGGCTTGGTGGACAAGCAGCTGACGTCATTGGTTCTGACCAATAATTATTAGGAATCCTGCCAGATAAGCTGCCCGGGCACGTGTTGACCTCTTCACAGTGACACAGCTCTGTACAACCGTGTATTATTATAGTCCATTTATTTGGTCCCCAGAATCTCGCCATCTTTAGTGTTAGCATGGCGGCAATAAAGTTATTGATCATGACTTGTGAAGGTGATGACGATCAGTCCTCCTCCTCCTCTTTCTTCTTCGTTCCCAGGCCATATGGGTATTTTTTGTTGTTGTTGTCGTACCCTGGCTAAAAGACTCCAGGGATCATCCTAACAGCCGACGTACTTGAACACTATAATCTATGATACAAATGCATCAGCTAGGGATGAGAACATTACGTGTGTGACCGTTTTTGATCACCCCGCCACGTGAGCAGCCACACTCCGACTTCGGGGGAAGTATGGGTATAATGGGTAAGGTACGTATGTGTTCGGTTTTCAGTTTTCACTGGTCTCCCCGCTGCACTTAGCTGACACATTCCGATTTTGGAGGAGGATCAGTCTGACTATTCCGGCCTGCAACTGTTGCGCATTCCATGAATCAAAAGTGTTCAGGTATGTTATCAACATTTAAGGCAAAACAAATAAACAAACACAAAAATAAAGTCTTAACCCCTTTCATCTTACAGTAAAGGGCAATAATTTTTATAAAAAAACCACACAACAACAAACATAAAAGAACCAAACCCTGATTTCCAAACTTATTGAGCAATACTTGGTTGTTGTTTTTAAAACAAGAAACAAACCCGCTGGTTGCGAATACCAATCAATAGCATTTTTACGTATCAAGGAGATCAAAAACGTAAACCGGGAATGATTGTGCCCCACCCATGCTACAGTACGGCGTGGAGCAGTTTGCGACCACTCCAGTTTGTTGTTTTGCTTGTTTGCTTTTGTTTTTGTTGTTTGTATTTTGTGAATTCTGTTGTCTGTCCGTCGGGCTATATATCGGGAACAGAATCGCTTCAAATTTTGTGTGTGGGTGTATCATGGCACATAGATGGTCCCATAGAACAACTGTGACTCTGCTGAACTTGACCTTGAAGTTTGGCGATATTTTTGACATTGTTGGACTTACAATCTTCAAACTTGGTGTATATATGCATTGGCTAATGATAATTCAAAATATTGGGTTCCTTCCAAGGTCAAAGACATACACGTTTTGGGGCTGTGTCTCTAGAAACGCTGGTCAGAATTGCTTCAAATTGTGTGTGGTAATGTATCATGGTATACAGATAGTCACACGGAAAAATTGTGACCCTGCTGTCCTTGACCTTGAAGTATTGACCTTGAAAACCGAAATGTTTTCTTGTGGCTATATCTTTGACATCTTTAGACTTACGGTGTTCAAACTTGGTATTGGTTTATGGTAATTCCAAATATTAGGTGCTGATCAAGGTCACGGACGTACACTAACAAAATGTCTTCTTGTGGCCACATTTTTTGACATCGTTGGACTTACATTGTTCAACCTTGGTATGTAGCTATCTTACTGTAATCCCAAATATTTGGTACCAATCAAGGTCAAGGTCAAGGACGTACACCTTGTCTTGTATCTTGGGAACTGCGGTGACCATACCATATCTTTGACATCGTTGGACTTACAATCATTAAACCTGGTATGCTTATAGTAATCCCAAATATTGGGTACCGATGAAGGTCAAGGTCAAGATCAAAGACGTACACATTTTCTGGGCTGCACCCCCAGAACCTCTGGACAGAATTGCTTCAAACTGTGTGTGTCGTGTGGGGTTATCATGGCAGGAGATGGGGGAGGGGGAGCACATGTCTGAACGCGTGGAGCACAATGTCTACCGCTCGGAGACACTCTTGTTAACATTTAATGTCACACATACTAGCGTTTCAAGAAAATATTCATTTATGAATTTTTTCAGTGATCATTGAAGCGATCTTTCTGCGTATCCAGTGATATTAAGAAAAAGAGGAAATCTAGTGATACGACACCATTGTACACAAAGGAAAGGTAATGACAGGATTATTAACATTAAAAAGAAACCTACGTTGTCCAAGTAATTGAGCAACATTTGTCAGGGAGAAACACTAGTGATATAACGCCATTTAGCCAACACAACGGAACATTTAAGCAAACAAACAAACAAAGGGTTAAACTAAGGATTGTAAAAAGAAACCAAGTTTGTTTCTCTTTTTTTAAACTTGCGAAGAAGGGAAGCATTATTTTGTCAACTGACTTATCCTTTACCATCTTTCTAGCTTATCTTTTCTTTCTATCTTGTTTTTCCTTTCTTGGGAATTCTTTCTTTCTTTCCACACTCGCAATCGCGCATTACCCTTGCCACTTGGGGATTTGAACCCAGCTCCTGTACAAGTTGGACAGCTGAAGACACAACGTGACAGACCCAGTTAAGGGGATTAGGAATTACAAAGTCAGAACGTGCAGCTACCATTAATTAACTCGCACGGGACGGAATGTCCCAGGCAATGTCAAGTGTGAAGGGCCAGCCACACTACATACGATGCGATGCGAGTCAGCCTTTGTGAGGCATGATCCAATGACCATGTTACATTCAACCGTCTAAATGAATCCTACTAGTTATGTACACTAGTTTGGTAGTCCGCCGTACACCAATCTGATGAAATGTCAATATTGTTGTATCAGATATTTTCTGTGATTCATGTATTGGGGCCAACATGAGTACAGAGAGCGAAAGTAGTAGAATTAGTTATAGACGGAAGTGTTTCACGTGATTCATGACTCACA
>CM065706.1:18631466-18633966 GCA_017654935.2 Phymorhynchus buccinoides | reverse complement strand
CACACACACGCACACACACACACACACACACGATACATGTATTAGGGGAACCCCTTTATGATGAGCTTTCCATCGATTTTAGTTGTTTTTTTGTGTGTCAATGATAGACAGCGTCCTACTGATATACATCTCTCTCTCTCTCTCTCTCTCTCTCTCTCTCTCTCTCTCTCTCTAGCTTATTTATGCTAAACACGACCCTTTACTCAAATGGCTTATAGCATTTGAGAGAGCTGTACAATAGATGCTTTTTTACAGTAATGGGAAATCATGGCACAGTTTAGTCTCTTGTGGAAGACTATGACTCTCGAACGAGGGGGCCCTTGCACCGGCTCTGGTGCTGCAGCCAAAGGGGATGGGCTGGCCTTTTGGGACCTTCCTTAACGCCAGCTGTGTCCTTAAATCCTTTTGGCTGAGAGAGTGGGGATGTACCCTGGGCAAGGCATCTCCACTATGAACAAATTCTCGCCCAGCCCGCCAGCCATATATCTACCCACTCTGCTATCTGGCAGTCATGGTCAGAAACGACTGACTGACATACAATTACCACAAGACAAAAACGACAAAACATAAAGTCTGATTTACAAAAAATTAAAGTACATGACAAGTTTATAGAAGAAGTGAACTCTCATACTATACTTAGTCTGGGGGTTGCCACAACCTTTCTTGGTGGTACCATGCCTCTATTCTCACTCGTAAGTTATCTAAAAAAATAATTTCACTTTCTTGATCTTCACACCAGAAACTCTTCTTTCATACATATATATTCAGCCTGTCATTGATTATGTTTCAAATTCTTGGGATCACTGAGCAAGCAAAAACTGTCTAAGACATTTAGAAAGTGCAATTAAATTAATTATTCTTAAATAATCAACATTACAAAATTCTGATATAAAACTGTTAACATACTTCCCTTCCACTCCAGATGCCAATTTAATAAGGGCGTATTTATTAGAGTTGAGAACCGGTTCAAATTTTCGAACCGGTCTTTTGGAACCGGTTTTTTTAACCAGTACTCGCATCAGTAGTTTCACCTATGCAAACATATGTATTTGTCAGAATATTCACACACGCGCGCGCACACATACACACACACTCAACTAAAAACTTGGCTCAACTCCAACAAACATTTTAATGACGGGGCCATCTGCCCGTGTCAAAGGAAGGCGAGGGTAGGGGTGTAGTTGAAAAATATTATAATCATAGGGAAAATAATTAAACCAAAGCAAAAACAAAACGTCATATGACGGTTGGAGTGTGAAGGATGGTGGCACATTCACAACGCAATGAACTAGCTTTGAGAATAATCAGATACTAGCGCAACGCCGAGTACCAGTAACGCCTAGTAACGGTAATGCCAAGTACTGGTAACGCTGAGTACAGCAAATTTGAAGCGCTTTGGTTAAGAAACGGTGGAGTTATAAGGCCCCGTTTCCCATTGACGCTGCTCTGAGAGTGATGCTCTCTCCCTAGTAACGGTAACGTATAGTAACGGTAACGCCAAGTACTGGTAACGCTGAGTACAGCAAATTTGAAACGATTTGGATAAGAAAAGGCGGAGTTATAAGGCCCCGTTTCGCGTTGGCGCTGCTCTGAGAGTGATGCGCTCTCCCTAGTAACGGTAACGCCTAGTAATGGTAACGCCAAATACTGGTAATGCTGAGTACAGGAAATTTGAAGCGATTTCGTTAAGAAACGGCAGAATTATAAGGCCCCATTTCCTGTTGGCGCTGCTCTGAGAGTGACGCGCTCTCCCGCGCTCTCTTCAAATTTGCTGCCAGGCTTTGCCCCGGTGACAGCAAGCCTGACAGCAAATTTGACGCGATTCGGTTGAAAACCGGCTGAGTTATAAGGCCCGTTTTGCATCATGCTGCTGTTATGCGCCTAAGTAATCGATTCGCTTCCGGTTTGGCACATCGATAGTCACCGTCCCCAGTCATGTATCTGCCAAATTCGAAGGCAATCGGCCCAGACACACCGGAGATACGGGCGCCGAAAGGCCGGCAGATGCGCGTTTCGCGCATTTGCGAAACCGCGCAAATGATACGGCCGCCTCGGTTGCCGTTGCCATCGCCCCGTTAGGGCTCACAGCAAATTTGAAGCGATTCGGTCGAAAAAACGGCGGAGTTATAAGGCCCGTTTCGTGTTTCAGACACACACACACACACACACACACACACACACACACACACACACACACACACACACACACACACACACACACACACACACACACAGACACACACACGGACAGTTGGCTTTTTACTATATGATGATGATGTAGCGGGAGGATAAGGAATAGAAAATAAATGATGTACCTGAACAGATAAACAAAATGAGAAGAGAAAATCTTTCACAATGCAAGGAAAAAATATCAGACACGAGCGCGCGCGCACACACACAGTCACACGCGCACAACCGCACACACGCGCGCTTGTACACGCACATGCTTGCACACACATTCTCTCTCTCTCAGTCCCAGGGTTGGGTGGAGAAAATCTGT
>CM065706.1:18588966-18626466 GCA_017654935.2 Phymorhynchus buccinoides | reverse complement strand
TATCTCTTTGAATCCCGATCTACCTTACCCATCACAAGAAAGTGACAACCACGGTCGGGTCCCTTTTGAACCCTTCCTTTCCGAGCACGAGAAGGATTTGAATGTCGGCACGTGATAAGGATGTAACTGGCGCGTGATTATTCGGTACTAGTATGCATAAAATTATAGCATCATCTTGTGATGTGTCAATTGCTATAAACCAATGACAGGCTTTCATTGTTTGAAAGTAAAGGCTATAATTGGCGTAGTGAGAAAAAGTTTTTCACACAAGACGCTGAAACCTAGCTAGAGCAACATTGCAGACTCAACCCCTCTCCCAGCCAGTTACAATAGCCCATCTAGTGAGTATTATTGATTGCTGGTGATTGAGATTTGTTTTTTGTTTGACCCTAGTTTTGATCTAGATCCTATGTTCAATGATGAATAAGGAGTAGATATGTTATTGAAAAGAAGTGGTAAACATTCTGTTCTATTTATGTGCACTGATTATTTGTGTGTGTGTTTTTTTGACTTTAACACTTTTGATACCAGAACCGGATTTTATGCCTACTAACCCTTTTGTCTATTTTTAGTAGGAAACCTATGGGCCGCAATCTTGCACTTTATGATACCATTCCTTTCCAGGTGTTGGATGGAGAGTGATGTTGTCTTGATCACCTTTTATGTTTTACTGATCTCAGTTTGTTAACTGAAATTCAGTTTATTTATTAACTAGTGCTATTGTACAAGGGAAGCCTTCTAGCCGGTTGGGATTCACTAATGCCCTGCCGACTGAAGCCCCTTGTCTCTAAGCCATAGAGATCTACATCCACCTTCTCCTGTGATTATCAGCAGGGCATCGTGGGCAGGAAGATTACCCCTGACTCACAAGCACCAAGACGGGAAAGACGCCCCGCACCCAGAATCCGTGAGGAGACCACGCCTGAACCGTGCCATCCCGCGAAGCCGTAACCGGAACGACTGGGAGCTACTCTCATCTGACGAGCAAGCCCAGCCACCCCAGCATTCGCCGATCCCTACGGAGGAACTCGACAAGAGCTAAGTTTACCAAACCGCGCCAATCACTGGAACTTTCCTCCGGACAATGAAGAGAATTAGTAACCCTTCCTGCTTGGGGCTAACCTTCTAGAAAGACAAAAGTCTTGTAAATCCTTTCGGATTCCATTGTTTTTCATTCACATTTTGTTTTGGCGCCATTGAGCTGCTTTATTATTATTGTTGCATAATCTTATGCAGATTTTGTGAGTAAATAAAATACAAGTGTCAAATAATCCTGAACCCTTTAGTCAGACTGATGAGAGTGGGAGTCTTGTAATTTCATGTAAAACCCTACTTCTCTCTGTCTGCCATTTAGAGCAATTCAAACACTTGCATTTCTTACAACCATACGAGCCAGAACCCGGGCACAAATATAAATTTATTAGATGAAAAGGGGCCGGGAAAGTTGCTCATCTCCCATACCCTAGAGAAGTGGGTTAAAGGCAAATTTTCTACTTGAAAATTTAACACACTAAGAGTCTCCCCTAGGGACTTAGCCTTTTAACCCATTACCTCGTCACAGAGAGAGAGAGAGAGAGAGAGA
The DNA here is from genome assembly GCA_017654935.2 of Phymorhynchus buccinoides. Classification (NCBI taxonomy): domain Eukaryota; kingdom Metazoa; phylum Mollusca; class Gastropoda; order Neogastropoda; family Raphitomidae; genus Phymorhynchus; species Phymorhynchus buccinoides. The sequence goes on along the minus strand of CM065706.1, from coordinate 18,624,884 downwards.
GAGAGAGAGAGAGAGAGGCTGCGCTAAGGACGATTTATCGTGAAGCTGTCACTCTCCCTTTGCTAGTGGCCCACACCTTCTTATTGCCAACCAAGCCATTTGGGACCACCACTGAAATCATGATTCGAACAAAAAAGCACTTTCTAGTTGACAAGAAGGAAAACGTGGTTACCAAAAAGAAGGCCTACTGCTATCACATTATCCCAGCCCCTCACCCTCTTTCAACATTCTACCAAGAATTAACCCTCGACTATTCTTGATTCTACTATCCAAACTTTCATCCACCCCGGCTAGGGATAGGGTTACCACACTTATATGTATAAAACATACTCGTCCATGTAGGCCAGCTTTAAAGTACATGTTTCTTTCTTATCATTGATCGATGTTGACTATGTCTGTGAGAAAGGGGACAGGTGTGTGTGTGTGTGTGTGTGTGTGTGTGTGTGTGTGCGTGTGCGTGCGCGCGTGTGCGTGTGCGTGCGTGCGTGCTTGCGCACGCGTTTGTACATGTCTTTGTGTATATGGATGCACGGGTGTACATGTGTGAGCGTGATTGAGAGAGAGACACTGGACACTGGAAAACTTTAGAGAGAGAGACACAGAGAGAGAGACAGAAGACCTCGAGACCACAATTCATTGAAAATAAGGGGGAGCAGTCATTGTTTGACTGTCAAGAAAAGAAAAGTACGTCGATGGTTGTATTCAGTCAGAGTTTATAGAGAGGCTTCAGCGCGATAAAAGCTGATTCTTGCGGAGTTGCTTCCCTTCCCATAGGGCTGTGGTCTGATGCATGTGCTATGGCTGGCTATGCTATACAGTGAGACTCCTATAATGTGTGTGTGTGTGTGTGTGCGTGTGCGCGCGCGCGCGCATGCGTGTTGCGTGTGTGTGTGTGTGTTCTCTCTCTCTCTCTCTCTCTCTCTCTCTCTCTCTCTCTCTCTCTCTCTCTCTCTCTCTCTCTCTCTCTCTCTCTCTCTCTCTCTCTCTCTCTCTCTCTCTCTCAGTTGTTCAGTTGTCCGTCTGTCTCTTTCTTTGTGTCCCTCTTTGTCTGTCTGTCTGTTTTCTGTCTGTCTCTCTGTATCTATGTCTCTTGGGGAGGCTCAGGTGGAAGTAAGAGGAAATGACAGCATGTGTCAACACAACCAACCAGCCAGAACAATCCAAGGCTGTTGCTGCTCAAAACAGCGAAACGGATAAACATGATCTAAAGGAGACCAGAAGTGAGAGTAAAATGTGGCCCATCCATCTTCACCTGGTATGCATAAGTCTGCAAACATTCTCATGGAAAATCTCAAGGGCATATCTCAGTGACACCCAAGTGTTAACACTAGGGGCACAACTGTGCTGGGGGCCCTGACAGTACAGGATCAACCGTTTGACAAAATATCAAAGACTCCTCCTCAGTCCCCTACTCACTGTAATAATAATAATAATAATAATAATAATAATAATATCATATCATCATCAAGTATAGTAATAAGCCAAGTGTGTCCGTGTGTGTGTGTGTGTGTGTGTGTGTGTGTGTGTGTGTGTGTTGTGTGTGTGTGTGTCTGAAACACGAAACTCCGCCGTTTTTCGACCGAATCGCTTCAAATTTGCTGTGAGCCCTAACGGGGCGATGGCAACGGCAACCGAGGCGGCCGTATCATTTGCGCGGTTTCGCGAAACGCGCATCCGCCGGCCTCTCGGCGCCCGTATCTCCGGCGTTTCTGGGCCGATTGCCTTCGAATTTGGCAGGGAAGATGACCGTGGCCGGGGACTATCAGCGAATCGATTCAGAAATGCCGGAGATACGGGCGCCGACAGGCCGCTTCACGTTTTCACAAACCGCGGCGTAACCAGACCCGACATTGACTCGAGATTTGGAACATGCGTGACCAGGGATAGTGACTATCGTCATGCAAAATTTCAACACCATCCGTTCATAAACACGCGCTATAACCCGATTTATTTTGCAGGACGCTAATTTCAACCAACACTTGACACATAACCAAAGACTCTAAAAGGGGAAGATGGACTACTTAAGAGTTATGGCGAGCTCTCTCTGCGTGCGCGAGGTCAAAGTGAAAATGATTATGAAACACTCTTTCTGCGATAGGTCAAGATGTGCCCCCCCCCCCCTACCCCTACATTTCAGGGGGGGGGGGGGGGGGGGGGAGTGGCGTTGTGCGCGCACGTCACTGTCTGTCTGTCTCTGTCTCTGTCTCTGTCTCTCTCTCTCTCTCTCTCTCTGTCTGTCTCTCTCTCTCTGTATTTGTCTGTCTGTCTCTGTCTGTATCTCTCTGTATCTCATGTCTCTGTATGTCTATGTGTCTCTCTCTCTGTCTGTCTCTCTCTGTCTGTCTGTCTCTCTCTTTCTCTCTCTCTCTCTCTCTCTCTCTCTCTCTCTCTCTGTCTGTCTGTCTGTCTGCCTCTGTGCCTGCTTGGGCAGAGGACCGGGGCTGGAGGGGGGAGGGGGTCTGGAGGGGGGGAGGGGGGGCTGGTGGGGGGAGGGGGGCTGGTGGGGGGAGAGGGGAGCTGATGGAGGGGATGGTGGAGGGTGTGGTGGGGGGTGTTCAAGGGGGGGATGGGGGGGATGGTTTGGGGGTGGGGGTACGGTGGGGGGTGTTCATGGAGAAGAATGAATGCTTTTTTTGTTTTAGTTGTGGGTCCCCAGATTTATTAAAACGGAGCTACAATGGTTGAACCACAGATTAAGAACCTCTCTGGTTTAACTAAGTAGGCTTTCAGTTTTTCCTTTTAGTCCTTTGCCGATCTGCGATCGCAAAGGAGTACGTTTTCGTTCAGGTTTGTTTCCTTTTTTTGTTTGTTTGTTTGTTCTTCTTTTTTGTCTGTCCCAAGGATCTCCCAAACCGCTTGACCGAATCGCTTCAAATTTTGTGGGCTTGTGTGTCCCCATGAGAGGAAGGCATCCGCGCAAAACGTTTTGCCACCCTGACCTTGACCTTGGCGTATGACCTTGAAAACCGAAAACCGTTAAAGGGCCATAACTTCCACACCGCAGGTCCTAGAGTCTTCAAACTTGGCATGGAGGTACTTTCCCTTATGGCCGTTCTGCTGATGGCATACCTATGAAGTTCAAGGTCAAGGTCATGGAGATCGGTATGCCTTGAAAGTGGTAGGGGTCTAATAATTGGGGTTTTCTGTCCCACGCATATCTCCCGAACCGCTTCACCAAATCGTTTCCAATTTTGTGTGGTGGCGTGTCACCATGAGAGGAAGGCATCCGCGCATAAATTATTGCCGTTGTGACCTTCATCTTGGTGTATGACCTTGAAAACCGAAAATATTTAAGGGGCTATAACGTCCACACCGTTGGTCCTAGGGACTTCAAACTTGGCATGTAGGTACTTTGGCTTACGGTTGTTCTGATGATTGCATACCGATCAAGGTCATGGTCAAGGTCATGGAGATCGGTAGGCCTTGAAAGTAGTAGGGGTCTAAAAATTGGGTTTTCAGCCACAAAAGTAAAAATATAATATTTCACGGACCCTGCGAAACCGGTACTCAGCGTTACCGGTACTTGGCGTTACCTGTACTAGGCGTGACCGGTACTAGGCATTACCGGTACGGGGCGTTGCGCTAGTAATAATAATAATAATAATAATAAACGGATATTTATATAGCGCTTTTTATCGAGCACAAAGCGCTTTACAATCAGCATTGAAACACTCACACACGCACACACACACACACAAAACAGACACACACGCAAAACAGACACACACGCAAAACAGACACACACGCACGTACGTGCACGCACGACTGAGATTGAACGCGTTCTTGTACACAGACATGCCCACACACATTTCATCAAACACACAGAAAACACATTCTCACTGAAACGCACACAAACTTACTCAAACATACACTTGTACAAACACGCGCACACGCACGCACACACATACATACACACACGCGCGCGCGCGCGCGCGCACTCACATACACAAAGCACTCACGTGTACTCGCTCTCACAGACACATACTCGCACACACTCCCCCCCCCCCCCCCCCCCCCCAATCTCTCCTGCGCACGCATACACTCATACACATGCAATCAGACATACCCACACAGAACACACACAACACACTCACACACACAACACACTCACACACACACACACACTCACACACACACACACACACACACACACACACACCTGCTTGGAAGCGCGGCCGTGGGCGCACTCACACTCACATTCGCGCACACGCTCACAAATTACATAGGCCTACATACACGCACACAAATTACATACATACATACAAACATACGGACATACATCGCACAATCACACACACACACACACACACAGACACACACACACACATCGCACAATCACACACACACACGTACGCACGCATGCACACAAACACACGCATACGCGCGTGCACACACGCACGCACACACACACACACACACACACACACACACACACACACACACACACACACACACACACACGCGTAGTACACTGAGTACACTGTACTCAAACATCTCCCCAACATCCTAAAAAAGTAGGGAGAGTGGTGCCTGTCAACGGGACGGATGTTTGTACACCCCAGCCGTGTCCTTGGACAATAGTGAGACTTTTGTAAAGCAGGTGTCTAGCCTAGAATCCCTTGCTGAAGATAATAATAATAATAATAATAATAAACGGATATTTATATAGCGCTTTTTATCGAGCACAAAGCGCTTTACAATCAGTATTGAAACACTCACACACGCACACACACACACAACAGACACACACGCAAAACAGACACACACGCACGTACGTGCACGCACGACTGAGAGTGAACGCGTTCTTGCACACAGACATACACACACATACCCACACACATTTCATCAAACACACATTCACCTGCTTGGAAGCGCGGCCGTAGGCGCACGCACACTCACATTCGCGCACACGCTCACAAATTACATACACACACATACACGCACACAAATTACATACATACATACATACAAACATACGGACATACATCGCACAATCACACACACACACACACACACACACACACACACACACACACACACACACACACACACACACACACACACACACACACACACACACACACACACACACACACACACATACGCACAATCACACACACACACACGCACACATGCACATGGAGATGGGGGTGTTATTGGAAAGACTGCCGGAACAGATGGGTTTTCAGGTTTGTTTTGAACGAAGCTAAAGATTGACTATGTCTGACAGCAGAAGGCAATGAATTCCAGAGTTTGACTGCTGATGATGTAAAAGCTCTACCACCGTGCCTATCACGTTTACATTTTTTGTATTCGAAAGATCCTATTGTCATTTGCTGAGCGGAGAGATCGAGATGGAACGTAAATTTCAAGAAGCTCAGAGAGGTATTGCGGTGCTGTTCCCGATATGATCTGATAGCAGAGACAGGCAGCTTTGTAGTTTATTCTTTGTTGAACGGGTAGCCAATGTAACTCTTTAAGTAGAGGTGATGTGTGTTGAAGACGCTTGGCTTTGAAGACCATTCTAGCAGCAGAGTTTTGAAGTTGTTGTAAGGGTTTGAGAAGCGCCTGTGGGCAACCAAGTAGAAGGGAGTTGCAGTAATCTAATCTAGACAAAATGTATGAACTGACTAGCGTTTTGGTTGCCTCGGTCGTGAGAAAGGGGCGTATAGAGCTGATTCGCCTGAGTTCGATGTATGCAGCCTGGCAGATCTTAGTGATATGATGTTGCATGGAAAGGTCTTCATCCAAGAAAGCGCCAAGGTTGCGAATATGTTCAGAAAAATGGATGTTGGAATCTCCAAGGGCAATGGTGGAGGGCAGAGAGCTAGAGTCAACAGATGGGGGAAGCACTCTAAGTGCTTCAGTCTTGTCATCGTTTAGTTTAATCTTATTGTTTGACATCCATGTTTTCACTTCAGTGACACAGTCTTGAAGAGTGTGAATAAGCTGGTCGTGAGCTAGCGGTGAAGCATGATGATTGAGTTGAATATCATCGGCATACATTTCATGACGGACAGTGTTTCGCTATGGGGTGGCATAAAGAATGAACAAAATTGGTCCTAACACGGAGCCTTGTGGGACGCCAAAATCAAGAACAGACTCAGAATATTTGTTTTTATTTACTACAACTATTTGTTTTCTTTCATGAAGATAGGAACGAAACCATTTGAGGACATTTCCAGTGATTCCAAAATGTTGTTCGAGACGAGAAATAAGCATGTCATGATCGATTGTATCGAAGGCAGCCGAAAGATCAAGGAGTAGGAGAACCGAAACTTTGTCTTCGTCTAGAGAGAGAAGTAAATCGTTCAGAATTCGCAACAGGACTGTCTCTGTGTTGTGCCCTGGCCTATAGGCTGATGAGGACTGAGAAGATTGTGGGTGGTCAGATGGGAGAAAAGTTGATGAAGCACAAGCCTTTCAAGAAGTTTAGAAAGATAAGGGAGATTTGAGATGGGTCGATAGTTTTTCAGTTCGTTGGGGTCAAGGTGGGTTTTTTTTTAGCAGAGGTTTTACGATAGCAGTCTTGAATTCCGAGGGAAAGATACCAGAAGAGAGTGACTCGTTCATTATACTGGTTATAGTTGGCAGAACAAGATCGATGTGTTGAAACAGAAACTTGGTGGGAATAGGGTCTAAGTCACAGGTTTTGGGCGTGGTCCGTAGTATAAGTCGTTTAACAAAGTCCTGGGAAACAGGGGTGAAAGTTAGGAAAGGGATACCTTTGAAATTGGTGGAAGGATTGTCCAACTGCTGGACAGACTGAAGGCTATTACGGATAGCTATAATTTTATTCCTAAAGAAATCAGCAAACATGTCAGGTAGTAGACTTGCATCAGAAATGGTTGGAAGAACAGCTGGTTTGGTTTTGCCGAGCAGAGAGTTAATGCTGTTAAACAGCTGTTTACACGTATTCGAGCCAGTAACGAGCGAGGAGTAGAACGCGGTCTTAGCAGAATCAACTAATTGGGCTATCCTATCTATAGCAGCGCGGTGGATTTCTTTGTTGGAGGCAGTCAAAAGACTGCCTCCACTTTAGCGTTGGGTAGGGTATCACATGACTTGCCTGTGAATGGTCACGTGATTTGGGCCAGTTCCATGGAGGAGCACGTGACCTGCTGGGCGCATCAGAGTTGTCTTCCCTTTGTCATTGAAGTTGTCTGCCCTTTGTAATTGAGCGTGCGACTCTACATGTAATGTAGGTCCGTGGGTGCGACGCGCTGGTGGATCATTGAGAACTTCACTGGTGACCAGAACATGTTAGCCTACAGAGTTAGGCTGTGACTGCGTCTCTGTCTCTCTCTCTCTCTCGCGTCTCTCTCTCTCTCTCTCTCTCTCTCTCTCTCTCTCTCTCTCTCTCTCTCTCTCTCTCTCTCTCTCTCTCTCTTTGTTTCTTTTTCTCTGCCTTGCACGGCTTCCAATTTTGTTTCCACATACTATCTCTTTTTGTCTATGTTTTTCGCCCTGTCTTTTCCTGCCTCTCTCCCTGCTCTCTGTCTCTGTCTGTCTCTGTCTGTCTGATTCTCTCTCTCTCTCTCTCTCTCTCTCTCTCTCTCTCTCTCTCTCTCTCTCTCTCTCTCTCTCTCTCTCTCTCTCTTTGTTTCTTTTTCTCTGCCTTGCACGGCTTCCAATTTTGTTTCCACATACTATCTCTTTTTGTCTCTGTCTTTCACCCTGTCTTTTCCTGCCTCTCTCCCTGCTCTCTGTCTCTGTCTGTCTGTCTGTCTCTGTCTATCTGATTTCTCTCTCTCTCTCTCTCTCTCTCTCTCTCTCTCTCTCTCTCTCTCTCTCTCTCTCTCTCTCTCTCTCTCTCTCTCTCTCTAACTAGGCTAGGCTAGTAGGGCCTAGTGTGTGCGTGCCTAGCAGTAGCCTATTGCTTCCACCACACTTTCTCCACTGGAGTTGGTGTCGTCTGCTAAACCTCATTATTTTCTCTCTCTCTCTCTCTCTCTCTCTCTCTCTCTCTCTCTCTCTCTCTCTCTCTCTCTCTCTCTCTCTCTCTCTCTCTCTCTCTCTCTCTCTGCTTTACTCGCACTTTCATTGTCCTTCTCTCTCTCACATACTATCTCTTTTTATCTGTTTCCTTCTTTCTGTCGCTTTCTGTCTCTGTCTCTGCTTTCAGAATAGCATGCAAAAGATTTGTAGAATTTTGAAAGCCAAACGATTTTACATTAAAGTTGTGTATTACGCTTCTGCAAAGAGTATTGTGAAGAAAACAAATTTTGTGTTGTCTTATAGTAAAAACCAGGCGTGAATTGTATGATGATAAAACACTTGACAGGGCTTCATCCTCATTTTGGCTTCTTTTTTTTTAAAGTGTACAACCACCATTACTAAACCTTTGCAAAATCACAGAAGTGCATTGCTAAACTTTTGCAAAACAACAGCAATTGCATTGTTAAAATAATAAAAACTGCATTCATCATAAAAAATGACAACAAAAAATAAAAGGACTGCACACATAACATTTTTTCATCCTCGCCTTTTAGCGGGACAAACCTGTACAGGGCCTCAAATGGCACACCGTTAAAGGGGCACCCTGACGGATGAGTTATTGTAAGAAACACGCTGAGGAGTTTTACTCACAACAAAAGAACCAGCTCAATTTTTTGCTTACTGCACTACAAAAAAAAAAGAAAACGCTTCAACCACAATGACTGAGGTGGTGTAGAGTGGCACAGTGGTATTGCGTTCGCTTCGTGTCAAGTAAACCCGAGTTCGAACCTGGGTACAGGGGATTTTTCCTCTCATTCTGCACTAGGCCTTAACGGTCTGAACGTGGAGTCTTTCGGATGAGACGATAAACCGAGGTCCCGTGTGCCCATGTACTTAGCATACGTTAAATCCAGTGGCAACGAAAAAGTTGTCATTTGGTCAAAAATTTCCCCCCTCCTCCCTCACCAGTGACAATAATTGCATGCCCCCACAAAAAAAAATGGGTGGCGCGTCTCTGGCTGCGACCCGCTCTCCTTGAAAAGGCTGTCTTTCTGGTGATCTCGACGTGTTTCTGGCAAAAACTCATCCATCAGGGTCCACCTTTAAACATTCTTGCTACACCCCCCCCCCTCCACCCGTTGCCAATCGCTAACTATACTACTGTCGACCATGCTTCACCCCACCCCACCCCTTCACTCCACTGACGTTCGTGTTGTCTGCTTAAACCTTTGCAAAATCATGGGGGGGAGGATACTGTTAAGGAAAGCTGTTCATTTTGCTATTACTCGGATATTAGAAACAAAACGCTTTCTTTCTATATTACCTGGCATTGTAAATTCATCAAACCCTTTATTTTGAAGAAATACTTACGGATGGATTTTACATTCTTCTATCCTCACATTCATTTATCAGTTGACTATTCCTTGACCCCCCCCCCCCCTTCTTTTTTTTTATTGATGCACACACACATGATTGAGAGACTCATGAATATGCGTTAGCCTAGCAACTGACCAAAACCGTTAGGTAGGCTTAGTGATGGGACTCTCTTTGTGCTGTGGTGTTGAGCTATGGAAGCAGGGTTAGTCCCTGTAGGCCTAGGCCTAGTACGAAGGTTAGCAGATGGACACAATAAGTTGACAGTGAAAGATGAATATAAGCCAAGTTGGTTCTTTTCAGTTTTATTCACACAACCGTAGGCTGAGCCTACCCTACTCTCTTTGTGTTTATGACTCTCTATCTCAAAAGTCGAAGTCTGGTTTCTTTCAGTTTCATGACAACATTAGGATCACAAATACTTTGGAAGACGAATCTCATTTGCTTACAGACCTAAACCGTCATTTTCAGCACTTTACTGTGTTGAACTTCTTTTTTGTTCTTGTCTGAGCGGTCGATGACGAACGTATTTCATGACACGTTCATACTTTATATAACTTTTTTTCTTCTTCTTCTCTGAAATAGCCAACTGCATCACCTTGAAGATATTTTGAAAAGACATACATGTTCATACACATTTGAAGTGCAATACACTCTTCTACATAATGTTAACACTGTTTGGCCTCCTTTTAAGTTGATATTCTATCAACTGAATTTTCTTGTGTACTGTGAGCTTGGTTTTCCTTTCCTGTCGCTCAGCGCGTCTGTGTCCGACTTTGAGCGCGCGCAATTCCACGGCAATAGAGTTATACCACGGACTGGGCTTTCCGTCACGGAGCTTGATTTCAGACACAGGCGCATGCTTGTCTAAAACAGGAGAGAGCTCTGTGTTTAATTCAGAGACTGACATAGTGGACGTTATGTAATATGGACTGCGCGATATCATTTGCTAAATTATCATGACTAGCGCAACGCCTAGTACTGGCAATGCACCATACTGGTAACACTAGTAACGGTAACGGCAAGTACTGGTAACGCTGAGTACAGCAAATTTGAAGCGATTCGGTTAAGAAACGGCGGAGTTATAAGGCCCCATTTCCCGTTGGCGCTGCTCTGAGAGTGACGCGTTCTCCCGATTCTCTTCAAATTTGCTGCTAGGCTTTGCCCGGGCCATAGCAAGCCTGACAGCAAATTTGAATCAATTCGGTTAAGAAACGGCGAAGTTATGCGTGAAAAGGTGAAGCGGCGTATAGCGCGCGCGTTTCTGAACCGATTCACTTCCGGTTTGGCACATCGATAGTCACCGTCCCCAGTCATCTACCTGCCAAATTCGAAGGCAATCGGCCCAGAAACACCGGAGATACGGGCGCCGAAAGGCCGTCGGATGCGCGTTTCGCGCATTTGCCGAACCGCGCAAATGACACGGCCGCCTCGGTTGCCGTTGCCATCGCCCCGTGAGGGCTCACAGCAAATTTGAAGCGAATCGGTCGAAAAACGGCGGAGTTATAAGGCCCGTTTCGTGTTTCAGACAGACAGACACACAGACACACACACACACACACACGGACAGTTGGCTTTTTACTATATGATTGACTTTGTTAAGCGGACGTCGAAAGACAAATTTAGAACTACGCGTGGGTTTTTGTAAGGCTAGTTTACACACAATAGCATAATGGTCAGAAGCAAGATCATGGCATACATCAGTAGAAAGAACAACATTATCATCATGTCTATGAATAACTAAATCTAAAATATGTCCACATGTATGAGTTGCGTCTCTAACACTTTGCTTAAGACTAAATAAATCTAACTGTTGGCACATCTTTTAGGCATATCCATCACACGGGTCATCTACATGAAAGTTGAAGTCGCCAGTCACAATAACGCTGTTATTTGTAAAGTACACACAGTCCAGGAAGCCGGCCAGTTCGTCAAAGAAGAGTGGTACAGTCAGTTTGTTTTTCTTGTTGGGTGGTGGTCTGTAGAGGAGGAGGAAGGTCACACGTTGGTCCGGGAGGGTCAGGGTTATCTGGGCCAGTTCAAAAGATAGATGAGGGAAAGGGAAGTCCGTTGTTATGGCACAGTGTTCAGCTAGGGTGGCCTTGAGGATGACGGCCATGCCACCTCCTCGGGTCACACTAGTGTTGTGCTGTCTGGGGAGGGAGAACATCGTATAGCCAGGGGGAGTCAGGTCACGGCACTTTGCCTCATCACCCGACTGATGAAGCCAGGAGAATGTCCACGTCGCGGTCAATGGTGAAGTCGTATATGGCTGATCGTTTGGTGAAGGGGCTGTTAACCGCCGTTTTGAAAACGGCGGGGTTAGATCCGCCGTTTTGTCCAAATTTTCTATTATGATTTGGACAAAACGGCGGTTCAACAATCCGCCGTTTTGTCTATAGACAAAACGGCGCCCGATTTTGAACCGCCGTTTTGTCCAAATGAAAGTTGGAGTTATAAAAACTCATTCTTGACAAGTTCTCATTTTTTTAAAAATCTTTGTAAAATAAAATGAATAACAAGCTGACCACTGACACTGGTCACTTTGGCCTAATTTTACTGTTTGAATGCTAATTAGTGTATTAGTAGATCATATGGACAATTGTTGATGTGGTTGACCAGTGGTCAGTGTCACTGACCAGTGGTCACTTTGGCCTATTTTCACTGTTTGACTGCAAATTAGTGTATTAGGAGTTCAAATGAACAAATTTTGATGTCGTTGACCAGTGGTCAGTGTCACTGACCAGTGGTCACTTTGGCCTATTTTCACTGTTTGACTGCAAATTAGTGTATTAGGAGTTCGAACGAACACTTTTTCATGTGGTTGACCAGTGGTCAGATTCAGATTAATATATTTATTGTCTTTGAAAACCGTAACAGGTTTTATATGACACTAAAATAAAAGGTTTTAATGACACTAAAATAAATAATAATAATAATAATAAACAAACAACGAAACACTAAATGTAAGAAAAATGAACTTTTTCATCAAACATTCTGTTCTTGTTTGTACTTTTCCCCCGTTCTATGTGTGTGTGTGTGTGTGTGTGTGTGTGTGTGTGTGTGTGTGTGTGTGTGTGTGTGTGTGTGTGTGTGTGTGTGTGTGTGTGTGTGTGTGTGTGTGTGTGTGTGTGTGTGTGTGTGTGTGTGTGTGTGTGTGTGTGTGTGTGTGTGTGTGTGTGTGTGTGTATGTGTGTGTGTGTGTGTGTGTGTGTGTGTGTGTGTGTGTGTGTGTGTGTGTGTGTTTAGAGAAAGAGAGAGAGAGTTGCTTTGTATATATGCGCTGTTGCTGGTTGGTGTCACTCTTGAATGATGTTTTTGTTGTCTGTTGATGAATAATTGATTGTAAAGCGCTTTGGGCTCATCTGAGGTAAAGCGCTATGTAAATGTACTATTATTATTATTATTATTATTATTATTATTATTATTATTAGCTTTGTTTGATTATATATAATTCATGTGTTCAATTGTGATAGGGGCTGTTGGCCTATGTCATTAAAAGTCTTGTCGGTGTCGGTGTTGGTGTCTCTCATGCATGTGAAATTACGTAATGTGGTGTAGGCCTATGTAATGTTTGAGGAGAATAACGTTTTTTTGTACTTTTGTCTTCGAATATTTCATGTGTTCTTTTCAGGAATGTGAAATCTATTGTTATGGGCCTGAGGCCTAACAATAAAAATAATTTGTTTTTGCGCTGACTTTTGACTTTGACTTATAATAATAATAATGAGGGATATTTATATAGCGCCCATCCTACTATGTAGGCAACAGGGCGCTTTACACAAAATTGAAATGGAATAAAAACATGAAACAAAAATCCAATAACATGAACAAATAAAACAATACCAGTCAGACTTCGTTTGGCCGGTAAAAATGCACATAACAATCAGCAACAACAACAACTGCTGTGACTACTGTATTATTGATTGATATGTTTAAATAACTTGTTTTATTTTTCAAATATTTAGTTATAATAAAACAAGCGCGAAATCGCAATAGTTTGTGGCACGCGGTCTATTTTTACCACTCCAATCATGAGTCACCTCCCCTGGCTTTTCAATAATTTTAATCTGTAAACCAGAATGTTATCTCTGCACCATTTCGTAACTTTTTATATCTTTTGGAAAACATTTAAAACTATGTATCCTACTTATACTCATCAAAAGAAGCACCGCATACTCGTCGTGTCTGTTGTAGTGTCTGTATTACGTATGTTTATTATTTTGTACGCTTTTAAAATACATCATTTTAAAGAGCGGCCTCAATTTGAAGTGTAGCCTCGATTTGAAGTGCGACAATTTTGGACCGACAGACAGACAGACCGACCGACCGACCGACAAAGTGAGTTATAGGTTTGTGGCTTGAGCCACAAACAAAAAAGAGTGGGGTACGATACGTAATCTTGGATTGAATTGAATGAGTGCTAGAGAGTCAGATGCATGCGTTGTGTGCGAAGTCTGCAGGTTCATGTTTGTGTGTGTGTGCGTAAATATGACCTTGTGACCTACTACTACTTATAATAGGCTTAATACAAGTATGCATTATCACACAATTCGCAAGCATGAAATTGACTCTCTCTCTCTCTCTCTCTCTCTCTCTCTCTCTCTCTCTCTCTCTCTCTCTCTCTCTCTCTCTCTCTCTCTCTCTCTCTCTCTCTCTCTCTCTCTCTCTCTCTCTCTCTCTCTCTCTCTAAAAAACTAAAAAGCCTCTATAAACGTGCTATCAAAATTGTTCTTCTCAAGTCGTCCTCACCTTTAACCAGTGATTATAAAGAACTAGGTATTCTTCCCCTGGATAAAAAATGTCATTTAAACAAAGCTGTCTTTATGTACAAGATAATGAAACAAGTGACCCCAACTTATCTTTGTAAAAGATTCCCTACTTTAAATATGCGTAGCAAATGTACAGTTTTTATTCCTCGTCCCAGAACCAATCTTTTTATGACATCTCTCACCTATTCTGGGGGTAAACTTTGGAACGATCTAAAAGATTCATTTAAAAACCTTAACACCGTTTCATCTTTTAAAAGAGCTTACAATCTCATAGAGAAATTATAAGTATGTCAGCAATAAAGTCTAAATTTTTTGCATGCCTAAGACTAGTATGTGTAAAGCACATGAAACTGTAAACTCTTAATATATGCCAGTCATATTGTGTGTGTATGTATATATATATATATATATATGTGTGTGTGTGTGTGCGTGTGCTGTGCGTGCGTCGTGTGTGTGTGTGCGTGTGTGCGCGTTCAATGTGTGTGTGTGTGTGTGTTTGTGCGCGCGCGCGCGTTGTGTGTGTGTATGATCAATACAATATTGTTTCTTATAATTTGTCATTTATTCTATGCTTGTGCTTTGAAATGTTTCATGGTTTTTTATGTTTCCTAAATTGTTATGATATTACTAACCCCTACCCCCTTTTCCTCTCCTTTTTTCAATTTTCTTTCTTTTTCATTTGGATTTGTGTTTATATTTTCGAGGGCATTGTGTAAAAAAGCTTATGCTTATCTATTAACCCTCAATAAACATTCGTATTCGTATTCGTATTCGTATTCGTATTCTCTCTCTCTCTCTCTCTCTCTCTCTCTCTCTCTCTCTCTCTCTCTCTGTCTCTGTCTCTCTCTCTCTCTCTCTCTCTCTCTCTCTCTCTCTCTCTCTCTCTCTCTCTCTCTCTCACTCCTATCTTTTATCATAATAGCACCTGCTTTGCTACCTTTATGTTCAAATCTGTATGTGTAATATTATGCCTTGCCATGTTTGTATTCTATGTTCGTATATGTACCAAGGACAGATTGGAAGCTAGGCGTTGCCTAAAATCTTTATCCTTGAAAAATAAAGTTAAAGTTTTCAAGTTTCAAGTTCTCTCTCTCTCTCTCTCTCTCTCTCTCTCTCTCTCTCTCTCTCTCTCTCTCTCTCTCTCTCTCTCTCTCTCTCTCTCTCTCTCTCAGTTCTTATCTCTGTCCGTCTGTCTGTCTCTTTTGTCTGTGTCTCTCTTTGTCTGTCTATCTGTTTTTCTGTCTGACTCTTTGTCTGACTCTCTCTCTCTCTCTCTCTCTCTCTCTCTCTCTCTCTCTCTCTCTCTCTCTCTCTCTCTCTCTCTCTCTCTCTCTCTCTCTCTCTGGTTTATTGGGACTTGGGAAGATATCCCTTGTATGTTAACTCTTGCACCACTGTTCTAATTAAGATACTGGCTGAAAATGTTGTGTATGAACCGAACTAGAATACCTTTCAATGCTTATCAAATGTTGGTGGAATTAGACAGAAAAGGGAAAAACTGCTGGCTTCAAATAGTTGGGAAATGTTATGTTCAACTGGTTAGTATGGTTGTGTCAGGGAGTTGGGGATATAAAAGCCTTTCTATACATTTTCAAACAGAGATTAACTGATATATTTATTCAAGAATGGAATAGTGCTATTTGAGACAGAGAAAGATACGAGAGCTATAGATCCTTTAAAGTTATTTTTGAAAAATAACAGTATATTCTACACATGGATACATATTGTTTTCGAGTTGCGATTTCTCAATTCAGGTTCAATGTGTTAGCACTTAACAACAATATACATAGATTTAGCGATCGAATGCAAGATAAATGGTGTCCAAAAATTTAAAATGAAGTCCACGTTTTGATGGATTGTATTATGCACACTGATCTTAAGCAAAGGTTTCTTAATGGATACACAAATATGCCATTACAGAGTTGAAAATCTCAAGATATATTTTCCATTCAATTAACAGGAGCAAGAAAATATTGTCATAACCTGCATGGATTTGATTTTATGATTGATTAATTAATCAGTAATTGCTTGGGTAATTGCATTATTAAGTAATTTTCGGATTCATTGAGCAATGATTGAGATGTACTTTGTTGATTGATTATTTGATGGGTAGTAAATACTTTGGTTAAATAGTTTTATAATTAAGAACATAAACTGTGTTTATGGCATTGATAACTGGATTGATAGATCAGTGAGTCCTTGTCGTTGCACATATTATTGTATCTATTTTACATTTGATTTGACGTGTTGTTTTGTTTGTTTTATTCTTCTTATCGATTTATGGAAATGCTAATTTCTATTTCCAACTCCAACCACTCCCCATCATATGTATTGTGGCCTAAGGCCAATGTGCATTAAAACATTTTCAGTGTTCAGTATTCTCTCTCTCTCTCTCTCTCTCTCTCTCTCTCTCTCTCTCTCTCTCTCTCTCTCTCTCTCTCTCTCTCTCTCTCTCTCTCTCTCGGGGGAGGGGGAAATAAGAGGAAATGACAGCATGTGAAAGACAGAGACAGAGAGATGTGTAGTAATATAAGACAGAGAGACAGACAGAGGGAACAAGAGACAGAGACAGACAGAGACACAGAGAGAGAGAGTATGCAGACAGACAGACACAAAAATAGACAAAAAGTGACAGAGACACAGAGAGACAGAAAAAAGACAGACAGACAAGGAGAGACACCGATAAAGAGACAGACAGACAGAGCGAGAGACAGACAGACTGAGACAGGATTGAGGGTTAGAGAAATAGTAAAAGAAAAAAAGAAGAGAGAAATAGAACAACAGAGAGACAGACAGACACACATACGGACAGAAAAAAATGACTGTGATACACAGACAGACAGAGACAGAATACATAAGAGAGAGATACAAAGCAACAGAGACAGACAGAGCAATCTTGAGAAAAAAATGCCCAAATAACCCTAACATCTGCGTCATTCACTATGTTAGTCAATGCACCCTAGCACGGAATTCCAGCCCTAGGCAAAGGGAAATAACCCAAATCCTGGCTTGTAACGGCAGAGAAGGAAAAGTAATCGCTGAGGCTCTCTATAAACTCTCTGATTCAGTGAAGCCTGTTACGATCCAACGTAATTATGCTGGGTCGTACGTGGGGCCATCATTAAATAATGTCCTTTCAGTTATAAAATCGCGACTGAGCGGTGAATTTGCATGACATTTTTACATTTTTTTAAACTACCCTTCTCTGATAACCGAACACAATTTGAAATGTTTTAGCTTTGATCCAAGTACTTTTTGGTACTCCGACAGAAAGAAGGTGTGGAGCTGTGAAATCGCTACCCTTTGCAGGCATTGGACTGGAGATTATTCTTGTTTTACTAACTTCTGCTTTGATAACATTGATAAACAAAAACAACATGGGATCAAATTTGGTCCAAGGAGTGAATGGGAAAGGACTTGGACATCTTGTTTATCAAAGTAGGTCACTGTGACCTTGACCTTGAGATGACCAGTGTTTTCATGAAGTAGCAGTATAATACTAGTACTAACGGCTGAGCGCTGCTCATGTACAAAGTTCATCGGTTTTTGAAAAAATGATTTCCACATATTTATGAGCAGTGGTTGCCTATTTGTCATGCATAGTATCAAGTGAAGATAACCACTTCCGGTTCTCGGAATTCTGCCCCAGAACAAATTAGCAGACAGTTACAACTGATAAAACGGCTTGATGGGGATACCACGATAAGTTACCTAAGTTTCGTCTTTTGTGATCACACCACAACTACATTTGGGGTCATCTCACCCCTTATTTTGGAGAAAAAGTAATTAATATTTTACTCACCGTTTTTTGTCTTCACTTCGGAAGAAGGGTATCTATCGTGTGGCTCATTTTTCTGGCAAAGAATTGTCGCAGAATCCTGGCAATTTACCAGATAAAATAGTACATGTTTGGCTTACTTCTTAAACAAAAATAGAAGGAATTTCTGCTTCCAGTCCTTTCACATAAAGACAAGTTTGTTCGTTTATGATTGTACAATAATCACATTCTCTAGCTAGTGTCTTCAAAGTCAGTTTCAGAAAGCTTTATCCACTTAAACATTATGCAGCAGGACATGCAAGGCCGCCCATAAACAGAATCCAAATCCGCATTAATTTTCGCCAACTCGTCTGTAAGTTTCCAACTGGTAAAAGTGCATAAATAAATTCACTATTTTGTTATATCCACTTTTTACAGGCTCAGCTGTAAACATGGCTTTGTTGATGACGTTCGGAAAATGATGTGACTGATGACGTCATTTTGAAACTGCGCATTAAAAGCAGAATGGTTAAGGTTTATCATTATATTTAACTTCTATGCATGTATGGACAAAAACAAGCGAATAGCACCCTTTTAGGACATTGCTTATTAAGAGGCAGAGATTTTGTGCAATGCAAAATGATGCATTCGTTTTTTGCAGATGAGAAACGTCCCTCCCATGACTGATTCAGCAATGCTGTAGGTCGATGACTGCACTCTGAGTGGGATGCTGATTCAGCAATGCTGTAGGTCGATGACTGCACTCTGAGTGGGATGCTGATTCAGCAATGCTGTAGGTCCATGACTGCACTCTGAATGGGATGCTGATTCAGCAATGCTGTAGACCTACAGTGTGGCTAGTACACCATCATCAACTGACCAGTCATCCTCATCTTTCAGGTTCCATGATCCAAATCACCCGTCACTCCAAGTCATCACCATACAGTAAGCGATGGAGATGCAGTAGCGTCTGGTAGAACATTCTAGTGATGTTAAGACGTGTTTGAGGTGCTACAGTGTCAGATCGTGTCCACATACAACCTCAAAGATGTAAAAAAACGAGCCATTTGCAACGAGCTATCGTCCTGCCGTCACGTGTGTTACCCGGTGAGGATTCATCACCCGTACATCAGATGAAGCTTCTGACCCTCTAGCTGCTGACTTAACAGCTATGCACAAATGACCGGGTCTTCCATTCATGTACCATATAGGAAGGGGGGAAGTGACTTATTGAACTTCACCTTTACACCTAAAATCTTTCGAATACCCCTATCCGAGTTTGTTAAAAAGAATTATTGACTGTACAGTGAGCCACATCGCAGCACAACCCTGAGCCAATGAGCGGGGACGCTGACAAGCGCACGGTGGAAATCCTCCAATCGCTGTCGCCCTTCTCCTCCAAGGAGGACGATGCTTATGGTAACCTTGACATTGTGACGCAGGCCTCGCGCGAGCTGCTGCTCGCATGCATCCGCACGGATCTGCGCGTGCACGCCGTGTTCTTCCCCTCTGCAGTGCCAGACCCCCTGCAGGAGAGGCTGGACCTGAGGACCTTCCCCATGGAGCCCCTGGCCGTGTCCTTCCTGGCCGAGGCCATCGCCCACCTCAAGGACGACTTCAGGTTCCACTCCACCATCAACAAGGGGGCCGTGGACGACGCCTTGAGGGGCATCTACGGCAGTCTGCAGTGGAAAAAGCTGGGTAAGTGACAGGATTGGAATGGGGCGACGCACAAGGGCGATAATGTTATGTACTGAATCGAGCGCAAATAATTTTCAGTGGCTTCTGCGCGACGTGCAAGGGCAATAACTTTATGTGGGTGGCGCACACAATTCAGTACACGAGTCAGGGGAACGGCATTTTCAGTATTAAGCCTCATTATAACGATTTTATCACCTGCTATGTTTTCATATCATTACGAGCGATTTACGGCATAGTTGCAGTTTATGCTATCGGCTAAAACTCCCAAAGCATTATATTTTTCGTTTTATGAAAATAAAGTAACCCGTCTTTTCCTAAGTGCCACTTTATTTGATCTTTTATTCATACCTTGTTTTGAGTGTGTGTGTGTGTGTGTGTGTGTGTGTGTGTGTGTGTGTGTGTGTGTGTGTGTGTGAGAGAGAGAGAGAGAGAGAGAGAGAGAGAGAGAGAGAGAGAGAGAGAGAGAGAGAGAGAGAGAGAGAGGCCTATAATAATTATATGAGTACCATTTTATTTTTATTTTTTATACATACTGCTGTACCTTGTTTTGATTGTGTGTGAATGTTGATTATGAATGGATATGATTAACGTTTGCCTCTGGATCTTGTTCATGAGCAATCAAGTAAAGGCCCTTTCAAGCTGTGCAACTAAAAAAAAACACAACCACAAACCTAACTTAATCACCAGAAACAGGCACGCGTTTCCGACCTATTAACGAAGATAGCGAAGTAAAGCTAGCAAAGATGGAGGAAACGGCCGTACAATCGACGGCGCGGTAATAATGATCTAGTAATCAACACTCAACTCAAAAATCCCTCTAGTTAGAACATAAAACAATGTTCAAAGGCAGATCGATTCAAACAGAAACTCGGCCGCTGTTAACCGCCGTTTTGTCCAAATTCCGCCAAGGGGTTTTAAAATGTTATCACTAGCACCGTCCCAAACAGGTGACGCATAATTTATGTGAGATTCAATAAAAGAGTGGGGGGAAATTCTACGAGAATAGAAATCTAAAAAGTGTTTTATTTTAGACAATTGATACAGTTTTACAAACCATAGTTTATTATGTTCTGACCATGAAAGATTACTGAGAGAGAGAGAGAGAGAGAGAGAGAGAGAGAGAGAGAGAGAGAGAGAGAGAGAGAGAGAGAGAGAGAGAGAGAGAGAGAGAGAGAGAGAGAGAGAGACTGTTAGTTTGTGTTACTTATAACTAAAAATAATAAACTGATAATGACTAATGATGAGACATACTGACCAGTGGTCATTTTGACGCGCACGCACACGCACGCACACACACACACACACACACACACACACACACACACACACACACACACACACACACACACACACACACACACACACACACACACACACATACACACACACATGCACACTTTGGAACTCACTGACTGACCACCGGTCATGTTTACACAAAAAATCATTTTCCTGGGCACTGTGGAACGGGGCCGTGTCTATATGTCCGGGTGTCTATGTGTCCTTGTGTCTATGTGTCCACCTGTCGATGTGTCTGGGTGTCTATATGTCCACGTGTCTATGTGTCCTTGTGTACGTCTATATGTCCACCTGTCGATGTGTCTGGGTGTCTATATGTCCACCTGTCGATGTGTCCTTGTGTCTATATGTCCACCTGTCTATGTGTCCTTGTGTCTATATGTCCACCTGTCTATGTGTCCTTGTGTCTATATGTCCTTGTGTCTATATGTCCACCTGTCTATGTGTCTGGGTGTCTATATGTCCACATGTCGATGTGTCCTTGTGTCTATATGTCCACCTGTCTATGTGTCCTTGTGTCTATATGTCCACCTGTCTATGTGTCCGGGTGTCTATATGTCCACCTGTCTATGTGTCCTTGTGTCTATATGTCCTTGTGTCTATATGTCCACCTGTCTATGTGTCCGGGTGTCTATGTGTCCACCTGTCTATGTGTCCTTGTGTCTATGTGTCCACCTGTCTATGTGTCTGGGTGTCTATATGTCCACCTATCGATGTGTCCTTGTGTCTATATGTCCACCTGTCTATGTGTCCTTGTGTCTATATGTCCTCCTGTCTATGTGTCCGGGTGTCTATATGTCCACCTGTCTATGTGTCCGGGTGTCTATATGTCCACCTGTCGATGTGTCATTGTGTCTATATGTCCACCTGTCTATGTGTCCACCTGTCTATGTGTCCGGGTGTCTATATGTCCACCTGTCTATGTGTCCGGGTGTCTATATGTCCACCTGTCTATGTGTCCGGGTGTCTATGTGTCCACCTGTCTATGTGTCCTTGTGTCTATATGTCCACCTGTCTATGTGTCCGGGTGTCTATGTGTCCACCTGTCTATGTGTCCGGGTGTCTATATGTCCACCTGTCTATGTGTCCGGGTGTCTATATGTCCACCTGTCGATGTGTCATTGTGTCTATATGTCCACCTGTCTATGTGTCCACCTGTCTATGTGTCCGGGTGTCTATATGTCCACCTGTCTATGTGTCCGGGTGTCTATATGTCCACCTGTCTATGTGTCCGGGTGTCTATGTGTCCACCTGTCTATGTGTCCTTGTGTCTATATGTCCACCTGTCTATGTGTCCGGGTGTCTATGTGTCCACCTGTCTATGTGTCCGGGTGTCTATATGTCCACCTGTCTATGTGTCCGGGTGTCTATATGTCCACCTGTCGATGTGTCATTGTGTCTATATGTCCACCTGTCTATGTGTCCACCTGTCTATGTGTCCACCTGTCTATGTGTCCACCTGTCTATGTGTCCACCTGTCTATGTGTCCTTGTGTCTATATGTCCACCTGTCTATGTGTCCGGGTGTCTATGTGTCCACCTGTCTATGTGTCCTTGTGTCTATATGTCCACCTGTCTATGTGTCCGGGTGTCTATATGTCCACCTGTCGATGTGTCATTGTGTCTATATGTCCACCTGTCTATGTGTCCACCTGTCTATGTGTCCGGGTGTCTATGTGTCCACCTGTCTATGTGTCCTTGTGTCTATATGTCCACCTGTCTATGTGTCCTTGTGTCTATATGTCCACCTGTCGATGTGTCCACCTGTCTATGTGTCCACCTGTCTATGTGTCCTTGTGTCTATATGTCCACCTGTCTATATGTCCACCTGTCGATGTGTCTGGGTGTCTATATGTCCACCTGTCTATGTGTCCTTGTGTCAATATTATGTCCACCTGTCTATGTGTCCGGGTGTCTATATGTCCACCTGTCGATGTGTCCTTGTGTCTATATGTCCTTGTGTCTATATGTCCACCTGTCTATGTGTCCTTGTGTCTATATGTCCACCTGTCTATGTGTCCGGGTGTCTATGTGTCCACCTGTCTATGTGTCCGGGTGTCTATGTGTCCACGTATCGATGTGTCCACTGGTCAGTGACAATGACTAGTGGTCACTTTCCTTTAAAAATCATTAAGACAATTAATGCACTTGTATAATGCAGAGGGCAGTGGCCAGTGGTCATTTTGACATAAATTCCGTATTTTCATATTTAACCCCTTTTTATGGTATGAATGCTACTGTACCTTCTATAATACCAGTGGTTAGTGACAATGACCAGTGGCCACTTTTACTTCAAAATCAAATTCTGATACTTAGCAGCTTATTTCCTGTCCACAGATAATTTATGCACTTGTCTAATGCAGATGACCAATGGTCACTGCTACTGACCAGTGGTCACTTTGACGTAAATTCTACATGTTCGCTTTTTATCAGTGTATTGATGTGTCATGAGTACTACTGCACCTTGTACACTGTAGATGACAAGTGGTAAGTGACAATGACCAGTGATGACTTTGACTTAAACATCAAATTTTCATTCTTAGCAGCTTATTTCCTGTCACCGGATATTTTATGACACTCATGACACACTAATAAGCCGTTAAACA
This sequence comes from Phymorhynchus buccinoides, assembly GCA_017654935.2. Lineage (NCBI taxonomy): Eukaryota > Metazoa > Mollusca > Gastropoda > Neogastropoda > Raphitomidae > Phymorhynchus > Phymorhynchus buccinoides. The sequence goes on along the minus strand of CM065706.1, from coordinate 18,601,441 downwards.
GCGAACATGTAGAATTTATGTGAAAGTGACCACTGGTCAGTGGCAGTGACCACTGGTCATCTGGACCAAAGACTGTATAGGGGAAGATAAGCATCCGGTCTCTTTTCCCTATATGAATAGTGAGGACAGAAACACTGGTTATGTCCCTTTTAAACAGGACACATTTTACACGTCGATAGGCCAGTTGAATTCTCCGTTCAAGTTCCAGTCTGAGTTTTTGGATAGCCTTCACTGTGAATGGTGTACTGTCGCCACTAACGATAACTCTATCAGCTCGGTTCGCCGAGCTCTTAAGTAGTCCATCTTACCCTTTTAGAATATCTTTGTCTGGACTATGCATGTGCGTAAATTAGCTGGGGGCAGGAAATAATCTGTTAAGAATCAAAATTCGACTTTTAAGTCAAAATGACCACTGGCCATTGTCACCGACCACTGGCCATCTACACTGTACAAGGTACAACAATCTTGTACGGAACATGCCACATCGACACGTGGACATGTAGACACACATACATATAGGCGCGCGGACATATAGACACGCGGACATATAGACACGTTGACATATAGGCATGATCCCCACTGTGACCAACGCTCCGCGGCTGTCGTGTGTATTGCGTTACATATTAAACAAGAGGCAAAGCCTTCAAGGCTCACGTCTGATTTTTATTACTATAGCAGGCATGGGAATTCCCATGACAATTCCTATGCCTGTATAGAGAGAATACTGTTATGTAGACACTTGTGCATCTGAAAACATATTTTTTTTTTTTTTTTTTTTTTTTTATATAAAGGAGATCAGAGTTTTGATTTGTCCTATGTGGCTACTACATCGGGAAACAGCGCAAGGCGCAGTTCCCCAATCCTGCAGTGGCCCATAGGGGAACAGAGGGAATGAACACTGATTACTGTGATGGACATTTTCTTGTCATGCAGTATTTATTATCCTACTCTCTCTCTCTCTCTCTCTCTCTCTCTCTCTCTCTCTCTCTCTTGAGTTGGATTTTCTCTCGTGGTTGAGGCTACCTTCCTTTTTGCTTATTCCACTGTGCGGGCCTCACTATAGATAGGCCTAGTAGGCTAGTTGTCTGGCGTGGTGTAGACTTTTTTACTCGACTCTGAATCCTGACGTCATAGATTTTCGTGCTCCGCGCCAGAGCTATTTATAGCTCAGTACTCCGCACACAGCGTCACTAGCAACAAATAGCAATGTGTTGCGTTTTGACACGGACCTACATTAGAATTAGAATGTAGGTCCGTGGTTTTGGAGATAGGCGCTAAGAATGTTGTGTGAGCCCAAGGATGTCTACAGCCTAAAGCGTCAAAGTTCCCGTAGTGCGAAACTATGGTAGGAGAAATCTGCACTGTGTAACACTAGTCTAATAAAAACAAAAGTGATTGCATACTGGTCTTCTAATAAGGAATGAAAGTTTCTACATTGGGTTGCATCAAGTTAAGAAACGAACAGCTTAGCATTGTGTAGACAAAAGGAATGAATGTGTTCCATTGTTTATGCCTCTAGAAAGACAGTTGCTGTAATGCGTAGAACTAAGATAATAAAAGTGTCGGCATTATGCAGGACTAAAAAAACAAAAGGTGCTGTTTTGGGGTGTAGCCCTAAAAATAAAAGAAAGTTCATCCATGTAGGCTTAACTGATAGTTCTTGAATTATTTACTACAAAGTTAATACGCTTAATCAATCAATCAATCGATCACATTTATTGTCCTTTTAAAATAATATAAAAGGACATTTGGATGCTGTCACAGATACACACACAAACAACACGTAAAAAACCCATGGTCACAAACATTTGAAGCATTAAAACTGAGTACTGCAAATATTTTTTTAAAAATCAACTGTGAAACTTTACAACACACACACACACACACACACACACACACACACACACACATTGCTTATTCAATGTACCATCTGAAAAATAAAAAAATTGACTTTGACTTTGATGCACACACACACACACACACACACACACACACACACACACACACACACACACACACACACACACACACACACACACACACACACACATCATACACACACCAAAGGCATGCACAACACAAGAACACAGGATGAAAAATCCTGAATAGGACCATGGAATGAAAGTCCCTGCATGATAGAGGACCATGGAATGAAAGTCCCTGCATGATAGAGGACCATGGAATGAAAGTCCATGCATGATAGAGGACCATGGAATGAAAGTCCCTGCATGATAGAGGACCATGGAATGAAAGTCCCTGCATGATAGAGGACCATGGAATGAAAGTCCATGCATGATAGAGGACCATGGAATGAAAGTCCCTGCATGATAGAGGACCATGGAATGAAAGTCCCTGCATGATAGAGGACCATGGAATGAAAGTCCCTGCATGATAGAGGACCATGGAATGAAAGTCCATGCATGATAGAGGACCATGGAATGAAAGTCCCTGCATGATAGAGGACCATGGAATGAAAGTCCATGCATGATAGAGGACCATGGAATGAAAGTCCATGCATGATAGAGGACCATGGAATGAAAGTCCATGCATGATACAGGACTATGGAATGAAAGTCCCTGCGTGATAGAGGATTAAGGAATGAAGGCCTAACTGATAGTTCTTGCATTGTTTACTACAAAGTTAATACGCTTAATCAATCAATCAATCAATCACATTTATTGTCCTTTTAAAATAATAAAAAGGGAAATTTGGAAGCTGTCACAGATACACACACAAACAACACGCAAAGTAAAACATGGTCAAAAACATTTGAAGCATTAAAACTGAGTACTGCAAATAATTTTTAAAAAAATCATCTGTGAAACTTTACAACATACACACACACACACACTGCTTATTCAAAGTACCATCTGAAAATTTTAAAAATTGACTTTGACTTTGATGCACACACACACACACACACACACACACACACACACACACACACACACACACACCAAAGGCACAACACAAGAACACACAATCATGAAAAAAAGTCCATGCATAGAGGACCATGGAATGAAAGTCCATGCATGATAGAGGACCATGACCATGGAGAGGACCATGGAATGAAAGTCCCTGCATGATAGAGGACCATGGAATGAAAGTCCATGCATGATAGAGGACCATGGAATGAAAGTCCATGCATGATAGAGGACCATGGAATGAAAGTCCCTGCATGATAGAGGACCATGGAATGAAAGTCCCTGCATGATAGAGGACCATGGAATGAAAGTCCATGCATGATAGAGGACCATGGAATGAAAGTCCATGCATGATAGAGGACCATGGAATGAAAGTCCATGCATGATAGAGGACCATGGAATGAAAGTCCCTGCATGATAGAGGACCATGGAATGAAAGTCCCTGCATGATAGAGGACCATGGAATGAAAGTCCCTGCATGATAGAGGACCATGGAATGAAAGTCCCTGCATGATAGAGGACCATGGAATGAAAGTCCCTGCATGATAGAGGACATGGAATAAAGTCCCTGCATGGGACCATGGAAAGTCCCTGATGATAGAGGACCATCCCATGCATGATAGAGGACCATGGAATGAAAGTCCCTGCATGATAGAGGACCATGGAATGAAAGTCCCTGCATGATAGAGGACCATGGAATGAAAGTCCCTGCATGATAGAGGACCATGGAATGAAAGTCCCTGCATGATAGAGGACCATGGAATGAAAGTCCCTGCATGATAGAGGACCATGGAATGAAAGTCCCTGCATGATAGAGGACCATGGAATGAAAGTCCCTGCATGATAGAGGACCATGGAATGAAAGTCCCTGCATGATAGAGGACCATGGAATGAAAGTCCCTGCATGATAGAGGACCATGGAATGAAAGTCCCTGCATGATAGAGGACCATGGAATGAAAGTCCATGCATGATAGAGGACCATGGAATGAAAGTCCATGCATGATAGAGGACCATGGAATGAAAGTCCCTGCATGATAGAGGACCATGATAGAGGACCATGAATGAAAGTCCCTGCATGATAGAGGACCATGGAATGAAAGTCCACTGCATGATAGAGGACCATGGAATGAAAGTCCCTGAAAGTCCATGCATATAGGACCATGGAATGAAAGTCCCTGCATGATAGAGGACCATAATGAAAGTCCCTGACCATGGAATGAAAGTCCCTGGACATGGAATAGAGAGACCATGGAATGAAAGTCCCTGCATGATATGGAATGAAAGTCCCTGCATGATAGAGGACCATGGAATGAAAGTCCCTGCATGATAGAGGACCATGGAATGAAAGTCCATGCATGATAGAGGACCATGGAATGAAAGTCCATGCATGATAGAGGACCATGGAATGAAAGTCCCTGCATGATAGAGGACCATGGAATGAAATGGAATGAAAGTCCCTGCATGCATGGAATGAAAGTCCATGCATGATAGAGGACCATGGACCATGCATGAAGAGGACCATGGAATGAAAGTCCATGCATGATAGAGGACCATGGAATGAAAGTCCCTGCATGATAGAGGACCATGGAATGAAAGTCCATGCATGATAGAGGACCATGGAATGAAAGTCCATGCATGATAGAGGACCATGGAATGAAAGTCCCTGCATGATAGAGGACCATGGAATGAAAGTCCCTGCATGATAGAGGATGAAAGTCCCTGCATGATAGAGGACCATGGAATGAAAGTCCCTGCATGATAGAGGACCATGGAATGAAAGTCCCTGCATGATAGAGGACCATGGAATGAAAGTCCATGCATGATAGAGGACCATGGAATGAAAGTCCATGCATGATAGAGGACCATGGAATGAAAGTCCATGCATGATAGAGGACCATGGAATGAAAGTCCATGCATGATAGAGGACCATGGAATGAAAGTCCATGCATGATAGAGGACCATGGAATGAAAGTCCATGCATGATAGAGGACCATGGAATGAAAGTCCATGCATGATAGAGGACCATGGAATGAAAGTCCCTGCATGATAGAGGACCATGGAATGAAAGTCCATGCATGATAGAGGACCATGGAATGAAAGTCCCTGCATGATAGAGGACCAAGGAATGAAAGTCCATGCATGATAGAGGACCAAGGAATGAAATCAAATCAAGGACCAAGGAATGAAAGTCAAAATCAATCAAAATCAATCAATCAAAATATTTATTGTCTTTAAAACATAAATGAAATTATTTGTCTGGCATGCACATAAAACACACCATATAAAGTCAAATAGAGACAATAAGACAATATACAGTAAATACATCATAAGAATTGAATTACAATACAATATAACACACACACACACGCACCACCACACACACACACACACACACACCACCCCATCCCCTTTCCCACAACATATTTTTCAAAAACTCTCAACCATGCCTTTCCCCCCTCACACACCACACACACACACACACACAAACCAACACACACACACATAGCTAAACAAACAATTTGTATAAAAGTAATAATAGGACAACAAACAAAATTTATAAAAGGGGGTACATAAAAACAAGGTTTAGATTATAAAAGCCAATGCTGAATACTAGAACAATGTAAAATAATGTATGCTAAAGTCAACACACATTCACCCTGGCTCTCTCTCTCTCTCCTCTCTCTCTCTCTCTCCCCCCCTCTCTCTCTCAATCCCCTCCTCCATCCCCCCCCCCCCACCAATCTATCTCTCTCTCCCCTCCCCTCCCCCAACATATCTCTCTCTCTCTCTCTCTCCCCCCTCACACACACACACAGCTTAAACCAACAATTTGTATAAAGTAATAATGGGACAATATGCATAAAACAAAATCAAAATGAATAATATCCCAAGCATAATACACAAAAAACAAAGTTTAGATTATAAAAACCAATACTGAATACTAGAACAATGATAAAAGGTATGCTAAAATCAACACACATTCACCCTCACCCTAGTTCTCTCCTCTCTCTCTCCCTCCTCCTCCCCCTCCTCCAATCTATATCCCCCTCTCCCCCCCCCCTCTCCTCCCCCCCTCACATGCACACAACAGCTTAAACCATCATTTGTTTAAAACTAATATAGGATAATACACATAAGAAAACTAAAATGAACAATCAATATATATAATAGCAATAACAAAGAAACAGAGACATCATAAAATGCTAGATCATATTATAATAATGTATGCTAAAAATCAACAAAGCAACACAGTTACCCTCTCTACCCCCCATCTCTCTCCCTCTCTTAACCCCCCCCCCCTCTCTCTCTCTCTCTCACCCACCCAAACAGACACACCCCCCCATGCACGCGCACACACACACGCACACACACACACCCCCCCCCCCCCCCCCCCCCCCCCACACTACTAAATTACTTAACAATATCACATGAGCAAATCACAACAACAGAAGACAGTATCATATCACTAGAAATATATCACATAACTCATAAGAAAAATCATTTCCTTTTAAACACACACACACACACAAACCATGCACATGTACTCACACACACATCCGACCACCCACCCACTCACACCCACACACATTGCTGCCATTTTTCCTGTTCGAAGGTGAGGATGCAGGCCGATCATGTCCTGTTTAAGAGGCGCACTACCGTCGGCAGGTATGACCGCCTCAGTCTGTCAGTGCGTGCACTGAAACTGATCAACCTGCCTGACCTGCCAGAAGTCTGCGCCTGTAGTATCTCGCACAGTGGGTGACTGGAGTCACCCTGAATGGCCCTCAGACGCCTAGCTGCCCTCCTCTCAAACACCTCCTGAAGGCTGGCAACAGGAGCACCGATCAGCCTGCCAGCTGTCTTGGTGATCTTCGTCAGCCTGGCTCTGTCGTGCTCCTTGAGGCTGCCGAAGTGGCTGAGGAGGTTGAAAGTCAGGACTGATTCCACTGTAGCTTCGTAGAACAGACTGAGCAGTCTCTGGCACACCCCAAACTTGTTCAGCTTCCTCAGGAAGAAGAGGCGCTGATTGCCCTTCTCGAGGAGGGCCTGGGAGTTGGCGGACCAGTCCAGCTTGCTGTCGATGATGGATCCCAGGTACTTGTACTGGTCCACCAACTCCACCTCCTCCCCTTTGATGACCAGTGGAGTCGGCTTTGGTGGTTTCCGGCGGAAGTCGACAACCATCTCCTTGGTCTTGGCCACGTTCAGGAGGAGATGGTTGTCATCACACCAGCCAACGAGTGCCTCCACAGCGCCCCTGTAGGAGTTTTCACTGGTTGTGATGAGGCCGGTCAGGGAGGTGTCGTCCGAGAACTTCACCTGGAGGGTGCCCTCAGCGGTGCAGTGGCAGTCGGCAGTGTACAGTGTGAACAGGGCCGGGGACAGCACACACCCCTGTGGAGCTCCGGTGTTGGTGCGGACCTGGGCTGAGGCGACAGACGAGGTGGGCGTCCTGATCATCACGTGTTGAGGCCTGTCTGTAAGGAAGCTGCAGAGCCATCTGATGATCAGGGGATTGACGTCCATCGCCATCAGCTTCCGCACCATCAGATGAGGCTGGATGGTGTTGAAGGCCGAGGAGAAGTCCAGGAAAAGAAGCCTGGCGTAGGTCCCCGGCCGCTTCAGGTGGGCCAGCACAGAGTGGAGCACGGTGATGATGGCGTCGTCTGTGCTCCTGTTGGGGCTGTAGGCGAACTGCAGGGGGTCCTGGAACTGGCGTGTGGCCCCCAGCAGTCTGCGCAGCACCATCCGCTCCAGGCATTTGAAGGGGACAGAGGTCAGGGCCACAGGTCGGTAGTCATTGAGGGTGGTGGGGGAGGGTTTCTTGAGGACAGGGATAAGGGTGGAGGATTTCGTATGGACGGGATCAGCCCGGAGTACAGGGACCGCTGGAATAGGACCCTGAACACAGCGGCCAGGGAGTCATAGCAAAGCTTCAGCACCACCCCAGTCAGCTCATCAGGACCGCAGGCACTGCGTGGGTTGACCTGACGGAACTGTCTCCTCACCTCCTCCTCCGTCAGCACCTCCTCTCCATCGTCCCGCTGACCCAGCTCCAGGAGAGCACTTGAACGCTCAGTGGAGAAGTCAGCGTTGTCGAAGCGGGCGTAGAAACTGTTGAGGTCGTTGGCCAGCACCTGCGGGTCCTCAGCTCTCAGGATCTTCCTCCCTGGTCTATAGTCCGTCATGGACTGCAGGCCGCTCCACACCTGCCTATCCCTGCATGATAGAGGACCATGGAATGAAAGTCCCTGCCTGATAGAGGACTATGGAAATCAACAAGCAATTTCTTTCATGAGATCAAAACCATTTCTTAAATGTTTGCAAACTTTTTTTAATGCCTAGCAATCAAACTCAAAGCCCTAGTTTTCAATTACATATAAATTTATGTCAACTCCTCACGCAATGCAAGAAATCAAGTAACTATTAATATTATTATTAGAAAAAAAAGAAGGGAAAGAAAAAAAGAAAGAAAAAAAAGGGGGGAGGTGATCATTTTGTTTCCAGTGCAAATCTTCAGGGTGTCAGTCACAATCAAATTTGTGTGTTTTTTATGTGGTAAGAACAAAAGTTTATAATTTCCATTATCTAATCAAGCCAAGTTCATCTCTTTAAAGAACAAACAAATAAAAGAAGGCATGTTATAACAATACAAGCCCACAAATCAATATATTATTGTACTACATTACTTTTTTCACTCGCAGCTATCAATCAGAGGTTTGTAAGCGTTACTATTTATTATTATGTTGGCATTGGCTAGAATAGATATACTGTTAAAGAAGTTAATAGTTATATATATATATATATATACTGTTAATGCATACTATTTATTATTATGTTGGCATTGGTTAGAATAGATATACTGTTAATGCAGTTATACATATTTTAACACTGGAACGTTACAGGATATGTGAATGACTTGCTCAAATTAGGACATCAATAAAATCCTGCATACTAAGAAAAATGTAACATGTGAAGTGATTCTGTTTATTGCCGAAAAGAGTCTCTGTGTGAGCCTATTTCAACAGCAGTCAGCATTTAAAAAAATTATATCCCCCTCTCCACCACATCCTACTCCCTTCCCACCCCGTACCCCCACCTTCAACAACAACAACAACAACTAACCATAGGTAATGTTTGTGGGGGAACACAAGAGGAACATAAAATGCCAAACTTGTGATGAAAGAAAAGTGAGATAACCAGGCTCTTATGATTCCTGCCAGGATTTGAACCTAGATCTCTTTCTGAAATTCAGACAGTGTGTTACCCTTAACACTACAGGAATTGGGTAATGGGAGCCAAAGGTCATCTCACAAATTAACACCACATCCTAGGCATACTCCCATCCCTTTAAGCTATCATCATAATGGGCTTTTACTTTTAAAAAATAGAGTAGGGTTGGAGGAAAAGGGGCAGGGGCCAAAAATGGACTTAGAGCAAAAATACAACACAATACTGTGCATCAAAAGAAACGTAAAAAAATGAAGTTGTACTTTAGACAACCACCTTTGCTTACAACCCTTGAGGTCTGCTTAATATGAAATGATTCTAGGTTCATAGTTTTTTAGCAAAATTATTTTTCATGGTCCTCTATCATGCATGGACTTTCATTCCATGGTCCTCTATCATGCAGGGACTTTCATTTTCCATGGTCCTCTATCATGCATGGACTTTCATTCCATGGTCCTCTATCATGCATGGACTTTCATTCCATGGTCCTCTATCATGCAGCAGGACTTTCATTCCATGGTCCTCTATCATGCATGGGACTTTCATCATGCAGGGACTTTCATTCTGGTCCTCTATCATCAGGGACTTTCATTCCATGGTCCTCTATCATGCAGGGACTTTCATTCCATGGTCCTCTATCATGCAGGGACTTTCATTCCATGGTCCTCTATCATGCAGGGACTTTCATTCCATGGTCCTCTATCATGCAGGGACTTTCATTCCATGGTCCTCTATCATGCAGGGACTTTCATTCCATGGTCCTCTATCATGCATGGACTTTCATTCCATGGTCCTCTATCATGCAGGGACTTTCATTCCATGGTCCTCTATCATGCATGGACTTTCATTCCATGGTCCTCTATCATGCATGGACTTTCATTCCATGGTCCTCTATCATGCAGGGACTTTCATTCCATGGTCCTCTATCATGCAGGGACTTTCATTCCATGGTCCTCTATCATGCATGGACTTTCATTCCATGGTCCTCTATCATGCATGGACTTTCATTCCATGGTCCTCTATCATGCATTGACTTTCATTCCATGGTCCTCTATCATGCATGGACTTTCATTCCATGGTCCTCTATCATGCATGGACTTTCATTCCATGGTCCTCTATCATGCATGGACTTTCATTCCATGGTCCTCTATCATGCATGGACTTTCATTCCATGGTCCTCTATCATCATTCCATGGTCATGGACTTTCATTCCATGGTCCTCTATCATGCATGGACTTTCATTCCATGGTCCTCTTTCATTTTCATTCCATGGTCCTCTATCATGCATGGACTTTCATTCCATGGTCCTCTATCATGCATGGACTTTCATTCCATGGTCCTCTATCATGCATGGACTTTCATTCCATGGTCCTCTATCATGCATGGACTTTCATTCCATGGTCCTCTATCATGCATGGACTTTCATTCCATGGTCCTCTATCATGCATGGACTTTCATTCCATGGTCCTCTATCATGCATGGACTTTCATTCCATGGTCCTCTATCATGCATGGACTTTCATTCCATGGTCCTCTATCATGCATGGACTTTCATTCCATGGTCCTCTATCATGCATGGACTTTCATTCCATGGTCCTCTATCATGCATGGACTTTCATTCCATGGTCCTCTATCATGCATGGACTTTCATTCCATGGTCCTCTATCATGCATGGACTTTCATTCCATGGTCCTCTATCATGCATTTTCATTGACTTTCATTCCTTGGTCTTCTATCATGCATGGACTTTCATTCCATGGTCCTCTATCATGCATGGACTTTCATTCCATGGTCCTCTATCATGCATGGACTTTCATTCCATGGTCCTCCATCTATCATGCATGGACTTTCATCATGCATGGTCCATTCCATGGTCATGCAGGGACTTTCATTCCATGGTCCTCTATCATGCATGGACTTTCATTCCATGGTCCTCTATCATGCATGGACTTTCATTCCATGGTCCTCTATCATGCATGGTCCTCATGACTTTCATTCCATGGTCCTCTATCATGCATGGACTTTCATTCCATGGTCCTCTATCATGCATGGACTTTCATTCCATGGTCCTCTATCATGCAGGGACTTTCATTCCTTGGTCCTCTATCATGCATGGACTTTCATTCCATGGTCCTCTATCATGCATGGACTTTCATTCCATGGTCCTCTATCATGCATGGACTTTCATTCCATGGTCCTCTATCATGATGGACTTTCATTCCATGGTCCTCTATCATGCATGGACTTTCATTCCATGGTCCTCTATCATGCAGGGACTTTCATTCCATGGTCCTCTATCATGCATGGACTTTCATTCCATGGTCCTCTATCATGCATGGACTTTCATTCCATGGTCCTCTATCATGCATGGACTTTCATTCCATGGTCCTCTATCATGCAGGGACTTTCATTCCATGGTCCTCTATCTATTTCATGCATCATGCAGGGACTTTCATTCCATGGTCCTCTATCATTTCATTCCATGGTCATCATGCAGGGACTTTCATTCCATGGTCTCTATCATGCATGGATCATGCATGGACTTTCATTCCATGGTCCTCTATCATGCATGGGACTTTCATTCCATGGTCCTCTATCATGCAGGGACTTTCATTCCATGGTCCTCTATCATGCATGGACTTTCATTCCATGGTCCTTTATCATGCATGGACTTTTATTCCATGTCCTCTATCATGTAGGGCTTTCATTCCTTGGTCCTCTATTATACCTGAAAGTTCTGCTTCTTTGTTGATCTAGGCTTTCCACCTGTCATGATTGCACTGGCGTGACTGATAGTTCGTTATTATTCCAGGGATCAGCATACCTTTTTCAAACAAAAGCTGTAAACACAGTATGTACAAACACAAAAGCAATTTTACTGTGGGGAAATCTATCCAATTTAAATTAAATAACACGCACTCACACTCAGAGAGAGAGAGAGAGAGAGAGAGAGAGAGAGAGAGAGAGAGAGAGAGAGAGAGAGAGAGAGAGAGAGAGAGAGAGAGAGAGAGAGAGAGAGAGAGAGAGAGAGAGACTACAAAAGCATCAATTTTGATTATAAAGATTGAAAATGTAATTAATATCTTGAAGTCAACTGTACTCAAGAAAAGCAGAACAACAAGAACGGTGCAGATTATAATATTAAATATGACAACATCATAGATTTATGTATAACAGTTAGAAATCCTGTCTTATTCTCTAACTATACTGTTTCACCGAATTCGTTAACATAAGTTTATCTAAATGCTGATGAACCAAGAAATATATATAAGCAAGATACACCCACCCCCATTAACTTACTGGGGGTAATAATAAATATT
>CM065706.1:18562786-18588466 GCA_017654935.2 Phymorhynchus buccinoides | reverse complement strand
TATCAAATTTGGTCAGTCTTTTCTTATTCGCTTGTCGATACATTTTTGTGCTGTGTATATTATTTTGATTTGATTTTCTAGTAAGTCTTCTCAATTTTAATTTTGGAATTGTTTGGTGCTGGGAACATTAACAGCATGATAATTTCCCAGCTTCACCCAATACCTCCCCGCCATCACAACCCCCCCCCCCCAAAAATAAAAAAAAAGAAGCAAAAAACACTCCCCTCCCTCCCCCACCCCCTTTCTCAACCAAAAAAAGATAGAAAGTGACTATAGGATCTGGCGACATGTCGTCACAATCCTGTTATTACGTCCCTTTGTGTCTCTGTAATGTCTGGTTGCTCCGTTGGTGCCCGTTCTACTTCAGAGAACAATAACTCTGGAGGAAACTCTAGGGAAACGCTAAGAACAACAACTCGCTTTAGTAGATATACCTGCTACCAAGATTGTGAAGACTTATACAAGCTCTGTGTGCATTGTACAAGTGTGTGTGTGTGTGGTGTGTGTGTGTGTGTGTGTGTGTGTGTGTGTGTGTGCACTAACCTTCACTGTGTTGCCTCCCTTTACTGGTGTAGAGCCACAGGCGCAAAGTGCTGGACAGAAGCCCAAGTCTGGCAAGAAAGGGGAGAAACGTAAGGCTGCTGTTGGCTACGTCAAGTTGCTGGCTTCTTCTTTCTTTTTGTATTGCATTCTCGGTTCTGTGAAAATGGGTGTACTTTGCTTCTTGAGCAAGGGGCTGCGTTTTTCTCTGTTGGTATGTCTCTTGTTGTCCATAAACTGTTTGTTTTGTTTTTGTTTTTGATATCTTGGGATCAGATTAACCATTATAAAAGCAGTATTATATTGTTTTGTTTAATGTTCTTTATAGTACTGTGTAATGTTAAGAGTAAGGGTAAAACCAGCTTACATTTGCGAACGAACTGGCCAAAATCTTTCTTCTCTTATCTATATTTAAACAACAAATATGTCCAGAAGCTTTTTTCTTCGTTAACATAATAAAACCAGTTTTACTTTATGAACGCCTTTCATGCTTTGAGCGTTTGTCTCATTGGCAGTATCTGTAGATAGCAAATGAGCAAGCCTGTCACACAAATATGGATGTGTCCTCATTTTCATTTTTGAGTGTAAAAATTTGGGCTTCCAAAAGTATGTTTGTGAGCTTGCATCATTGTGTGTGTGTGTGTGTGTGTGTGTGTGTGTGTGTGTGTGTGTGGTGTGTGTGTGTGTGTGTGTGTGTTGTGTTCAGTTTAATGTCCTTCCACTAAAATCGATTCAGACAGATGTGTGTGTGTGCGTGTGCTTGTGATGTTATGATTGACTTATTTTCTTTCTTTTTTCCTCTCTCATGTCAGATTATGTTTTGCCTTTAATCAGGTTGTGGTGGTGGGGGGGGGGGGGCTCTTTGGTATGTGCTCCTTGTGAGGACATAGGTTTATGGGGATTAACCGCATGTGATTAAATCATAAAGTGATGATGCCTATATCAAATTAGTGTAAATTCACTACTCTTTACCATAATTCACGAACTATTAGCCGCAACTTTTTTGGTTGAAACAGACCCCCGCGGCTTGTCTAATGCTGCGGCCTTAACGTGACCAAAACTGAAATCACTAAATCAACTCAGAACACGGTCTCGATCTTGATGAAAAAGAAGAAAATACTACCGAAAGTTATAACAATCAACTTCACACAATCGAAGTTTGGTCGTTCAGAATGTGTTCGGTAGACTATCGGTATCGGCAGCTAAATGTGGTTCAGAACGGTGACATACCTTCAGTTCAGTATCAAGAAACAGTTGTTAACAACACCAGAAGTCACAAGAACTACTTATTAATCTTTATCACAGGCTTTAATTTTAGATTTGAAGCAAAACATCAGATTTTTTCAAAACACTCGAAGGGAACGGAAGCACACAGCAGACAGACAGCAGACGACACAGTTCAAGTTCCGTAAATGGTTGCCAGTTAACACTTCCTTTTTCCAACTCGTCCCGTTCTTTTTCGTCGCTTAGTCCTCGCTCTATGAGTCGAATCGTCCTCGTTTGGGGCCAACTCATCCATGTGCATGCTTTTACTAATGAACGAATGAACCAGTGGACGAAATGAAATGAATAGAGGACGATTGACTTGCACATCGTGACGAGTTGGTAAAAAAAAGACAAATTGACTGGTAAGCGAGTTTTGGAGATGGCCATGTTGGGAAAAGCTGTCCTGTCCTTTTTCATTTTAGCAACTGTGACGGCGATTTTTTCTTAATATGAGGCACTTTTTTTCTTCTTTTGAAGCGATAGCATACGGGCTGTATGAGTGTGGATAAAGGGCTTGATGCTTTTCTGTGGTTGGATCTACCCACGAACCTGAGTGTGCCTAAGATTGTGTCCGTGACTGACTTCGTTTCATGGCTTACGCTTTCCCAATGTTTGTTGATTGTTTGGACTCGGCTTATGCAATGATGCAGCTTAAATGTTGCCTTTTTCAATTTTTTTCACAAAATGAGTGGGTGAGGCTTGAACAACGAAGCGGCTTGTAGTCCATGAATTACGGTACTTTTGAAAGGAGTTATGAAACGTTGAAAACATTCACTGCACAAGATTCTATAGAGAATGTAGTGTTGCTTTCCAAATGTTTGTTGATTGTTTGGACTCGGCTTATGCAATGATGCAGCTTAAATGTTGCCTTTTTCAAATTTTTTCACAAAATGAGGGGGTGAGGCTTGAACAGCGAAGCGGCTTGTAGTCCATGAATTACGGTACTTTTGAAAGGAGTTATGAAATGTTGAAAACATTCACTGCACAAGATTCTATAGAGAATGTAGTGTTGCTTTCCAAATGTTTGCGCTCTACAATAACTTGACATTGAAACAGATTCTACTTTCGTTTCATGCTTAGCAGTACACATGTATAACCAAAGAAAGTAGCTTGTGCACTTTTGTTTGTATTGCACAGCATTGGGACGATTGGGGAAAGGAACATAAATAATGATCCATGTATGTATGTAAAATATTGAATTTTTCAAATGGAATAACAAAAGAAATATATTGATATTATTTGAATATTTCGATGCATGTGCTTTTCTTTGCACAAAGGTGTGTGCATATGATATATCAATTCACTTTATATCATAGGCAGGCTTGAGCTTGGGCATTGCGTTTTTGTAGATAGATGCAATTGCTTCTTACTGTTCTGTTTGTTGGTGGTTGTTATTTACACTGACCATATATGTGTGTTATTTACTTATTATCCGAAAACTGTAGAGTCTGCCAGACCATCTAGTTCACCAAGCAAAGACAAACAGGGCCAAAACAAGCTGGGCCGAAGTAAGGCGGTTGGTTGGTCCTGTTCCATTTGATTTGCGTGCCTTACTGTTGGAGCAAGTCGTGCTTTAAATTGTTTGTTGAGCTTGGGGATTTCAGAGTTTAAAATCCTGATTCTGGGATGGATTTCGTTTTATTTAAGTTCTATAAAATGAACGATTCTTGTTAATATTGATTGCTGATCTTTCAAGATTTTATTAAATGTTTTTTGTTGTTGTGTGTGTTAAAATGGCTCTTTAAGCACTGCTGCAGCATATGGTGTTTTAAGAAATTTACAAACGCACAGTTACTTTTTATAAATTATACTGTCTTCAATTAAGCAAACTGTGAAATATGATGCATAAGATCAACAAGGAAAGGATGATTGCATGTATTGCGTGTTATATGTCCATCTTCAATTTCTGTGTCCCTTTTCAGAATCTGTTTATTCTTAGCCTTTAAAGAAAACTTGTGGAATCGGTACTTTGCCTTTGTCATCTGTCAAGCAATGCTATATATAGTGAGAGAAGATCAAGTGGAGAGATTTATTCAGATTAAACGCTGAACAGGATATAAAAAGAATAGAGAACACACAGTATCTTTAACCCTTTCTCCGCCAGCCATTTTTTAGCCAAAATTATCCAATAAACTTACATTGGGTAAAGAAAATATTTTGTCTGAAATATTGGGGATTCCTTTACTACATGCTTAAAAAAAGGCCTATTCTTAACTCCCCAAATCAAGAACACTAATATTATTGGATAACAGACCCTGAATTCAATATTTTTACTGACATGGGTGTTCAATCATTGTGGTGCAAAAATGCGACGTTGGCGGAGAAAGGGTTAAAAGCTTAAGCAACTTCCACACCATTGTGAGTATAATGTTATTTTTTTATGAGAAAATATTATGAGTTTTTGTCTTTTGTTTAACTCACTCGGCACTGGCCAGTTGCTTCCCCTTACAACCGTTTAGGACGGGCCATTCGACTAGGTTCGAAAACCCATCACCACAAAAAAGTTATGAAAAGTTATGGACTGATATTTTCAGATAAGATTACTAACACCATGCACTAAACGATCGTAAAATATCAGATTCCATACCTTCGTCGTTTGTCTCCTATTGACGAAAACAGCTAACACATAGAAAGAAGGAAAATTTCACATTCCGATCTTTGACCCCCCTCTACAACCAAACCTGAATGTAAAGTCTGCAATGATTGGTTGATTTCAAGAGAGGCAAGGTCAAAGCAAACTGAAAATAGGTTATGACTTCGCACCGGAAAGCTGGTTGCACGCCAGAAATCAAAACCTCTTGAAAACTCTTATGAGCCGGAGCCGGGCCATTCGTCCTAAACGGTTGTGCGAGCCATGAGCCGGGTCTGGCTCATTCGTCCTGAGTGTGTTAAGCTTTTTTACTTCCTGGTCATTCTTTTCTTAAGCAGAAGTTTAAAAAAAAAAGAAGTTTATCAACCTAAATTCTTTTGATTGTCTTTTATATAGTGTGCATCTTCAATATGGGCAATGTTTTCTCAACATAATGAATAGTGTGTTGGACATTAGTGAAACCATATTTATTGCTGAATTGAAAAGGAAATGCTATTTGAATCACTGATAAAGCTGTGCAAATTTTCCTCCAGCCAAAGTCGGACATGCTGGGCCTAACTATTTCTTACTTATTAAATGCATAAACGGCAGCATGACGCATCTGCGCTCATAATTGACAGGAAACTGTCTGAGCGATCGAAGAAGAAGAAGAAGATTGATTTATCTTCCTTTATTAAAAAAAAAAAAGCTAGAATAAAACATGTGATCACGAAAAGATTATTTCAAGAATAATACAAGGTATTTATATAGTTCTCTATTCATATGGCTTTTTTTTATAATTTTATCTCACCAAGGCAAGCATCAGTAAACCTGTTTGTTTTTCATTTGTTTTACAAGAACATTTGCATATAATTTGTTGACGATTACATTTGCTTTGTTGTGCATTCTTGCCCTGAAAGTTTGTTAAATGTGAATTATTATTCAAAGTAATGATTATGCTTAAGTTATATCTGTTCTTGGTTGAAACTCAATAACCAGTAATTGAAATCGTATCTTTCCTTTTCTTAGAGCACAATGATCCACCCTTTTACTTCTCAATTTCAGTTCATTCAAAAGCTTTATAGTTTAATGATAAACCTACATTTATACAGAAAAATGCATAAATTTAAGTTAAAGCAGTTTATGATCAATGATTATTTTAATTTCTAAGCTATGAATATTCAAATATACGTTAGTAAACATCTTTTTATGATCTGCTTTCAGTTGATTTTATTTGTGATCGATTGTCTTAGTTTTTACAATTCTGTTTTCTGCGTGATTATCAGTGTTAAATATGTGTCTAATTATGTAATTTACTTGACCGACCTCAGCTTTCTGTTGATTGCGTGTTGAGGAACATCATTCTGCATTGTTCGTGAACCTGCTTTATTGTGTTTACTGACAAATGTCCAAATGATGTGTTCATGGGTTGTGCTGATCTGATGTGTTCACAGTTTAATGTCCAAATGATGTGTTCATGTGTTGTGCTGATCTTATGTGTTCACAGTTTAATGTCCAAATGATGTGTTCATGGGTTGTGCTGATCTCATGTGTTCACAGTTTAATGTCCAAATGATGTGTTCATGTGTTGTGCTGATCTTATGTGTTCACAGTTTAATGTCCAAATGATGTGTTGTTCATGGGTTGCGCTGATCTTATGTGTTCACAGATGAATGTCCAAATGATGTGTTGTTCACGAGTTGCGCTGTTCTATGTGTTTACAGTTTAATGTCCAAATGATGTGTTGTTCACGAGTTGCGCTGTTCTATGTGTTTACAGTTTAATGTCCAAATGATGTGTTGCTCATGGGTTGCGCTGATCTTATGTGTTCACAGATGAATGTCCAAATGATGTGTTGTTCATGTGTTGCGCTGATCTTATGTGTTCACAGATGAATGTCCAAATGATGTGTTGTTCATGTGTTGCGCTGATCTTATGTGTTCACAGTTTAATGTCCAAATGATGTGTTGCTCATGTGTTGCGCTGATCTTATGTGTTCACAGTTTAATGTCCAAATGATGTGTTGCTCATGTGTTGCGCTGATCTTATGTGTTCACAGTTTAGTGTCCAAATGATGTGTTGTTCATGTGTTGCGCTGATCTTATGTGTTCACAGTTTAATGTCCAAATGATGTGTTGCTCATGGGTTGTGCTGATCTTATGTGTTCACAGTTTAATGTCCAAATGATGTGTTGTTCATGAGTTGCGCTAATCTTATGTGTTCACAGTTTAGTGTCCAAATGATGTGTTGTTCACGAGTTGTGCTGATCTTATGTGTTTACTGACAAATGTCCAAATTATGTGTTGTTCATGGGTTGCGCTGTTCTTATGTGTTTACAGATGAATGTTCAAATTATGTATTGTTCATGAGTTGCGCTGTTCTATGTGTTTACAGTTTAATGTCCAAATGATGTGTTGTTCATGGGTTGTGCTGATCTTATGTGTTCACAGATGAATGTCCAAATTATGTATTTTTCACAAGTTGCACTGTTATATGTGTTCACAGATGAATGTCCAAATGATGTATTTTTTCACGAGTTGCACTGTGTCTGTCATTGTGTGTTCACAGATGAATGTCCAAATGATGTATTTTTCACGAGTTGCACTGTCGTTGTGTGTTCACAGATGAATGTCCAAATAATGTATTGTTCACGAGTTGCGCTGTTCTTATGTGTTCACAGATGAATGTCCAAATTATGTATTGTTCACGAATTGCACTGTCGTTGTGTGTTCACAGATGAATGTCCAAATAATGTATTGTTCACGAGTTGCGCTGTTCTTATGTGTTCACAGATGAATGTCCAAATTATGTATTGTTCACGAGTTGCACTGTCGTTGTGTGTTCACAGATGAATGTCCAAATTATGTATTGTTCACGAGTTGCACTGTCGTTGTGTGTTCACAGATGAATGTCCAAATTATGTATTGTTCACGAGTTGCACTGTCGTCACGTGTGTTCACAGAGGAATGTCAATGCTATGTATTGTTCACGAGTTGCGCTGTCGTCGTGTGTTCACAGAGGAATGTCAATGCTATGTATTGTTCATGAGTTGCGCTGTCGTCGTGTGTTCACAGAGGAATGTCAATGCTATGTATTGTTCACGAGTTGCAATGGCTGTCGTCGTGTGTTCACAGAGGAATGTCAATGCTATGTATTGTTCACGAGTTGCGCTGTCGTCGTGTGTTCACAGAGGAATGTCAATGCTATGTATTGTTCACGAGTTGCGCTGTCGTCGTGTGTTCACAGAGGAATGTCAATGCTATGTATTGTTCACGAGTTGCACTGTCGTCGTGTGTTCACAGAGGAATGTCAATGCTATGTATTGTTCACGAGTTGCACTGTCGTTGTGTGTTCACAGAGGAATCTGTGGCTGACAAGAAGAAAGCCAAGGAAGCGGCGAGCGTCATGTCACGCATCCCAGGGGCGCGAGACGTCAAGGCCAAACAGGCCAAGATCGTAAGACTCTTAGACCCTCTTTGTCAGGATGTGTCTTTGATCCAAAATCACTTTGAAGCTTCATTGTCTCTTTGTCCTTGTTTAAACATCTTGAAATGTACCCAACGACTTAGTAAGTAATCTGTAGGTTTCTGGGTCTAAAAGGTTTCAGTCTCAACAGAAGTAAGGACCACTTCTCTACATGTGGCATTATTTGTTGAGCTGTTGCTTCAGAAGTAATGCAACGAATGTGAAATTTGAAACTTGTATTAAATAGCAATTGATTCAGGCTTCAAAATATAATAATGATATAATTGATTTGCCATTCTTTATTTTACACAGTTGTGAAAAATTGGTCCTTAATTTTCTTTATATTTCTTTTTTTTTAAAGTAGTTCATACATTATTTAGATATTTTTTCATGTTAGTTTACTAGGATTTTTAAAAATAAAGATGTCATGTGTATGCGAAGATTATAAACACCCATACATGATTTTTTTAAAGTGAATCATAAACATTTGTTGATTATAAATCTATTATTACCAGTGCTCATTTTATTTTTTTGTTTGAGGTAGTAATAGGGATTTAAAAAAAAATTTGTTTGTAGCTTTCTCTCAGTTGCTATTCACTTTTTGCGTTTGCGAAACTGGAAATGAAATGCTCCATAATGTTTATATTCTTTTGACCTTTTTTCAACTTCAAAATGCACTAAGGGATGTGCAGTGCATGCCTGAGATGGAATCTGACATCACATATGGAGTTTAGCGTGGATTTCCTTAAAAGAAGTCCGACAGTTTGGGGCATTGTGAACATGTAAGAACGAATGCAAATAGATAGAGGAGACTTTATTTAGTTACTTAGCGTCTGCAGCCTGACCCTGGAGAGGACAGCATCCACCAACTGGACCGTGCCCAGCAGGTCGATATCTTCAGATTGAGAACCGATCACTGTCAACTCCTCTCCCATCTCTACCACCTAAAAGATCTCCCACACAGACGAATGCCCGTGTGGTACAAGTTCACCGGCCCCAGCCCTCATACTGCACGACTGCCCTCTCTTCACCAACCCGAGACTGGAAAAAAAAAAAAAAAATCTGACCCAGGGGCCTGTGGCACTCCGTGACAAGCTGTGGGGTCCTGCGGAGGCGCTGCTGTTGACTGCGACCTCCATCAACCGAACGAGACTGTACATCTGATATGGCCGGGAACACAGAAGAATTTAGTTACTTAGGGAAATCAATTCTTTTGGAAAGAGGATGTATGCATCTGTGCTGAGTGTATAATATGATCATGTGTGCTTTGTGCATAGGTGTGTGTGTGTGTGTGCTTTGATTTTATATTATTATTATAAAAGTGAATCATATTGTGTGTGTGCAGATTCCTTTGAGTCGCCACTTGCAGCCCTGGCAGCAATCACTGGATACCATGAATTTTCAGATGTAGCCTTTGTCTGGGTGTGGTGTGTGTGTGTGTGTATACGTGTGTATGTGTGTGTGTGTGTATGTGGGAGTGTGAGTGTGAGTGAATGAAGGAGTGAGTGAGTGAAGGAGTGATTGAATGAAGGAGTGAGTGGAACGAGTGAGTGAGTGAGTGAGTGAGAGAGAGAGAGAGAGAAGAGAGAGAGAGAGAGAGAGAGCAGGGACATGGGAATTGTCCGACGAATTCGCGGATTTCCACGCGAGAAAAAAAAGATTTCCGCGAAAAAATACTTGAATTTTTATGATTTTTTTAGCTTTAAAAATGGGGGGGCTGGGGGGGGGGGCTTTTCAGATTTTTTTGAGTTTTTTCAAAGTTTTCAGAGTTGTTTGTCTCTGACAATTCCCATGCCTGGAGAGAGAGTGTGTGTGTGTGAAACATCACTTATACGCACATGACTCACAGCTCCATAACAGCACAACCCCTGAAGATCTAGATTATATTCTTTCAGAAAAACTAACAACTGCTATACTGATATGACTGGCTGATTCAAAGCAACTTCAATTAAATGGCCCCAAAAAACCTAAAGATATGCTTGTAGGAAAAAAAAAAGCCTGTTTCCATAGAGTCAATCCAACTGAGTAACAATATAATTCCCCTCTCTGACTGTCAAAAACGTGGGTGTCACTCTGGACAATACTCTTTTTATGCAGAGTTTCCGGACTCAGACCTGTCAGTCCTGCTACTATCAAATTCGTCGCAATTATCTCTCAGACGAATCCACAGCAAAACTTGTTACTTCACTCATCCTATCTCGTCTTGACTACTGCAATGCTCTCCTTTCTGGCCTACCAGTCTCTTCTCTATCTTGTCTCCAGGATATTCGAAACACAGCTGCTCGTCTTGTTCTCAGGAACAAAATGTTCGATCACGTTAGCCATCTTCTCCGTTCTTTGCACTGGCTACCTGTCAAATGCTGCCTACCCTGAAAATGCTTGTCAGTAGTTTTACACTCAAAAATAGTTCAATTTTCAGTAGTTTTGAATGTTTAATGCGTGTGTGTGCTTTGATTTGATTTCTATCAAGATTTAGCTCTGTATAAATACTGTATGTTGTTGTTGTGTGTGTGCTTGTGTTGTATGTGTGCATATTTTTGTGTGTGTGTATTCAAGCATGCATGCGATGAATTTCAGATATGTGCATTGTGAAGCATTTGTGAGTTTAATCAATGCTCTGCCACAGGTGTGTCTGTTCGCGTGATGAATTTCAGATACATCCATTGCCATGCATGTGTGAGTGTTATGTGTTGAATCCTTAGCGCTCTCTCAGACATTGTAGATCCCAACCTGGATTGCTCAGAAACAGGTGAGCTGTTGAAAACTGGCACCATTGAAATGAATAGATGTCAACGTCATTCTTTTTATTACTTCATTGTTATAATTAACCTCTTCAGTGCAGACGACGTATATATGCGTCCTCTAGTATAATGCTTTAGTACTTGCCACCGACGTATTTATACGTCACCGTTTAGTCATGATTTCACTGCATTCTTTTTATTGCTTCATTTTTATAATTAACCTCTTCAGTGCCAATGACGTATATATGTCCTCTAGTATAATGCATTAGTACTTGCCTCCGACATATTGATACGTTACCGTTAAGTCATAATTTTACTGCATTATAAAATCATGCAGCAAACTGACTACAGTGGAACCTCCCTTATAAAACCTTCACAAATCATCCAAAATGAGGTCTTATATGGGAGGGGTCTTATAAAGGAGGTAATTTTAATACTTACAAAGACCTGCTTCAATGTCTCAGAGAAGTAGGTCTTATATGGGAGGGAGTCTTATAATGGGAGGTCTTATAAGGGAGGTTCCACTGTAATAGATGGCACTGAAGGGATTAAGAGTTACTGAGACTGCCAGGCTGTTTTGAAGGGGTGGTGGTTTCATTTCCATGCAGTATTATGACTTTTTTACTTTACAATTCTGTACATGTGCCGTATTTGTTCATAAAAGCAAGCCATACTGATTTAACGTATAATTCTGTTCTTGGTGCTTCAAAACTTCAGGAAGGTAAGTCTTGAACAAAACGAATAAACCAGTTGAAAGCTTCTGAAGGAAGAGGTATAATAGAAACAGTTGGATTGTGTCCTCAATGAGTCAGAGCATGGAAGCTGAATATGAAGATGTGTATGTGTGTGTTTTAATAATTATAATCTTGACATAATGTGTTTCAGAGGAGAGGCGCCCCATTGAGCTGTTTAACAAGGTGTTGGAGGAAAACGAACAACAGTTCACACCACGATGGCTGGGTATTGTAGGCTCTGACCACACTCCTAGGTATGTGGTTTACATCGTAGTCTGTGGTATTACTATGTTATGATACGAACATGCCTGGTATTGCACTATCTCCAGGATCGACCCACTATCTTTACATATAGAAATGTCCCATATGTACCTGTATACCAGATCGGAGAACGTTACACTCATTTCTCTTTCTCCCTCTCTCTCTGTATTGTGCAAGACACACACAATACATGTCTATTACATTTATCTTTGCTGATGGCAAATAATAATGAGAATAAAAAAATGATTGTCCGTAATCTGGCTTTGTATTTACATAATGCTTTCTGTTTAAGGGAGATAACTGTTTCCTAAGTTGTAACATCCTGTGTGTTATAAAAAATAAAAAAAAATTGTTTTGTACAACCTCACGAATCCACAGAATCACAGTTTGTTATTGCCCCTAATTCATATGGGGCCATGGCCTTTGCATGAATAAACCCTTCGACTTCTCTGTGTTGCGCAGTGTTGGGGAGTGGGAGGTGTACATCACAGAGAGCAGTTCCTTCATCTTCTACGGTCTGGAGCGTCTGCTGTCCTACCTGCCACCCGCCAAAATGGCCTCCCTCAACATCCCAGGTGGGGGGGGGCCTTTACTCGTTCTGCACAGATTCCACATACGGTGTAGAGTGGCACAGAGGTATCGCGTTCCCCTCGTGTCAAGTAAACCCGAGTTTTGAACATGGGTACAGGGGATTTTTCCTCTCACTTTACACTAGGCCTTATGGTCTTTCGGATGAGACAATAAACCGAGGTCCTTGCACACGTTAAACCCAGTGGCAACGAAAAAAGTTGTTATTTGGTCAAAATGTACTCCCCTCCCCCCTCCCTTTCCTTCCTCATCTGTCGCACAAAAATCGCATGCACAAAAAAAAAAGGGTGGCACGCCTCTGGCTGCGACGCGCTTTCCAGGTGAGAGCAACCTGAATTTCACAGAGACGCCTCTGTGACTATAAAGTACCTAATACCTAAATACCTAATAACCTTTCAAAACACCTGTGTTAATACCAAAGTTTCTTAACCTTTGTAAAAAGGTTAAGAAACATTCACCACGGTCATTGTTAAGTTTAGTGTGTTGTCTTCATTCACCTCAACAAAGTCTTTTTAAAGATGAAAATTTGGTTTTATTCACCGCGTTTATTGTTGATTTCATCTTCATGTGCTTGTGTGAGTGTAGCGTTTTGATGCTTTTTAGTTCAATTGAAAACTTTTGTAAAAAAGAAAATTCTGGGTTGGCATCTTTTATGAAGGGATTCAACATTTTTGTCAAATGTGAGCTTTTTGTGAAGGCTGTACCCAGATATTGGTATTCCTCCACTCTTTTAACGGTCTCACCATCAATCACAATCACAAATATTCTGTTTCACACCAGAGTGTTATATTTTTGCCATGTGATTATGATATGATTTTTCTCTATTTTTGTATTATTTACTTATTACTTCTAAGGCTGTCCTCTCGTTCTGAATAATGTTTAAATGTGCTTGTGATGTAGTAATAGTAAGTGGTGTGTGTATGTGTGTGTGTAATAGAGTGAGAGATACATAGAAAGTTTAAATGCGCCTGTGATGTAGTAATAGTAAGTTGTGTGTGTGTGTGTAATAGAGTGAGAGATACATAGAAAGCTTAAATGCGCTTGTGATGTAGTAATAGTAATAGTGTGTGTGTGTGGTTGTGTGTGTGTGTGTAATAGAGTGAGAGATACATAGAAAGTTTAAATGCGCCTGTGATGTAGTAATAGTAATAGTGTGTGTATGTGGTTGTGTGTGTGTGTGTAATAGAGTGGAGCTTGTACATAGTAAGTTTAAATGCGCCTGTGATGTAGTAATAGTAAGTTGTGTGTGTGTGTGTAATAGAGAGAGAGATACATAGAAAGTTTAAATGTGCTTGTTATGTAGTAATAGTGTGTGTATGTGTGTGTGTAATAGAGTGAGAGATACATAGAAAGTTTAAATGTGCTTGTGATGTAGTAATAGTAATAGTGTGTGTATGTGTGTGTGTAATAGAGTGAGAGATACATAGAAAGCTTAAATGCGCCTGTGATGTAGTAATAGTAATAGTGTGTGTATGTGTGTGTGTAATAGAGTGAGAGATTCATAGAAAGCTTAAATGTGCTTGTGATGTAGTAATAGTAAGTGTGTGTGTGTGTTGTGTGTGTGTGTGTAATAGAGTGAGAGATACATAGAAAGCTTAAATGCGCTTGTGATGTAGTAATAGTAATAGTGTGTGTATGTGGTTGTGTGTGTGTGTGTGTGTAATAGAGTGAGAGATACATAGAAAGTTTAAATGCGCCTGTGATGTAGTAATAGTAAGTTGTGTGTGTGTGTGTAATAGTGTGTGCTTGTTATGTGTAATAGAGTGAGAGATACATAGAAAGCTTAAATGCGCTGATGTGATGTAGTAATAGTAATAGTGTGTGTAGTGTGTAATAGTGTGTGTATAGTGTGTGTGTGTGTAATAGAGAGAGAGATACATAGAAAGTTTAAATGCGCCTGTGATGTAGTAATAGTAAGTTGTGTGTGTGTGTGTAATAGAGTGAGAGATGCATAGAAAGCTTAAATGCGCTTGTGATGTAGTAATAGTAATAGTGTGTGTGTGTGGTTGTGTGTGTGTGTGTAATAGAGTGAGAGATACATAGAAAGTTTAAATGCGCCTGTGATGTAGTAATAGTAATAGTGTGTGTATGTGGTTGTGTGTGTGTGTGTAATAGAGTGAGAGATACATAGAAAGTTTAAATGCGCCTGTGATGTAGTAATAGTAAGTTGTGTGTGTGTGTGTAATAGAGTGAGAGATACATAGAAAGTTTAAATGTGCTTGTGATGTAGTAAATGTGTGTGTATGTGTGTGTGTGTGTGTGTGTGTAATAGAGTGAGAGATACATAGAAAGCTTAAATGCGCTTGTGATGTAGTAATAGTAAGTTGTGTATGTGTGTGTGTGTATGTGTGTGTGTAATAGAGTGAGAGATGCATAGAAAGTTTAAATGTGCTTGTGATGTAGTAATACTATTAATAGTAATAGTGTGTGCTCAAGTGTGTGTGTGTGTGCGTGTGTGAACTTGAGTATGTGTGTGTATGAGTGCCGTATGTGCATATGGGTAAGATGATTTGGGTGCAGGGAAGAGTGTTATTGATGACTACCTGTATTAAACATATACCTATGTGTGTTCATTTCTCCTTGTTCATGTTCATCATTAGCTGGCTGGCTTTGTATATCCTTGTGTATGATTATCTTTGTTGATCTGCTCAAGTTTGTATTTCATGATATTATATTTTCTGTTACACTTTATCATCATCATCATCTGTTTCTTCTGTGCTGATAGGCATTTATGTGTGTGCCATTGTGGTTCCGGTTGTATAAGATGGTGCTAAAGAGCCAGCCTATGGCTTTTGTCATCATCATCATTATCATTATCGTCATCATTGTCATCGTCATCATCATCATCTTTGCTGTGCCGTTTGCTGCTCTGTGTGTCAGGTTGTATAAGATGCTGCCCAAGAGCTTTTGCCTATCATCAACATTATCATCGTCATCTTCATTGTCGTCATTATTGCCATCATTATTATTGTCGTCATCATCATCATCATCTTTGCTGTGCCGTTTGCTGCTCTGTGTGTCAGGTTGTATAAGATGCTGCCCAAGAGCTTTTGCCTATCATCAACATTATCATCGTCATCTTCATTGTCGTCATCATTGCCATCATTATTATTGTCGTCATCATCATCATCATCTTTGCTGTGCCGTTTGCTGCTCTGTGTGTCAGGTTGTATAAGATGCTGCCCAAGAGCTTTTGCCTATCATCAACATTATCATCGTCATCTTCATTGTCGTCATCATCATCATTGTCGTCGTCATCGTCATCATCATCATCTTTGCTGTGCCGTTTGCTGCTCTGTGTGTCAGGTTGTATAAGATGCTGCCCAAGAGC
This sequence comes from Phymorhynchus buccinoides, assembly GCA_017654935.2. Classification (NCBI taxonomy): domain Eukaryota; kingdom Metazoa; phylum Mollusca; class Gastropoda; order Neogastropoda; family Raphitomidae; genus Phymorhynchus; species Phymorhynchus buccinoides. Next base: position 18,572,971 of record CM065706.1, on the reverse strand, counting down.
TTTTGCCTATCATCAACATTATCATCTTCATTGTCGTCATCATTGTCATTATTATCGTCGTCACCAGCATCGTCATCATCGTTGTTGTAGCTGTCATGCCATCCTCTTCACATTGTCATCGCCACATCCTACTCAAATGAGGCTTTATGCCGAAAACCCTCTGCCCCTGGAAAATAGTAAGAAAAATATAGTAACACAATCTGATATTTGGGGGGTGCGCCTTATACACAACCGGTGTACCTTATAGTCCGAAAAATACAGTAAAATACAGTAATAAAAAACCACAATAAAAACAGTAATAATAGTAATAATAATAATGTGTTAGTGAATTAATTCTCCCTTGCTATCCCTTTGACTGATGTGAAAATTTAAGGGCTTTTAAAAAAAATATAAAATTGGAAAGAGGACTGATGAGTCAATCTGACAAAAATGATCTAGAGATATAACCTTCCTGTCCATCTTAAGGAGACCCCAACAACAAAGAAACAAAAAAGCACCTGCATCTCAGTGTTACTCCCCTTCAACTGATGACATCATCAGTTACATGCTCAATCATGTACCTAATAATAATACATGGCAGTTAAGAGGAGTAAAATGTCTTCAATTCTCCCTGCTCCACAGTAGAATGTTTCCTATTATTTTGAAACTAGCGTTTCTTACGAACTATATGTAGTGGCCAGTATAGAAGAAATGTTTTACGCCCTCTTTGGCCTTACGGCCATGTGGGGCAGGCCAGTATAGACCTGTTGGAGAGGTACTTTATAGTCACAGAGGCGTCTCTAGTGAAATTGGTTGCTACCACGGGAGGGTCGCAGCCAGACGGCAAGCCACCCATTTAAAAAAAAAATTTGCATTGGATTTTTATGTGACTGATAGAAGGAAAGGGATTGGGGGGGGGGGGACATTATGACCAGATGGACCACCTTTTTTGTTGCACTGGGTTTTAACGTTGCCCAAGTGCATGGGCAAAATGAGGACCTCGTTTATCGTCTCATCCGAAAGGACCATAAGGACTAGTTGTAAAGTGAGAGGAAAAAACCACTGTACCCTACGGTTCGAACTGGTTTGTACTCGACACGAAGGTGGAACGCGATACCTCTGTGCCACCTTACACCGTATGTGGAATCTGTGCAGAACGAGTTAAAGGCCCCCCCCCACCGGGATGTTGAGGGAGGCCATTTTGGGGGTTGGCAGGTTTAGACAGCAGACGCTCCAGATCGTAGAAGAATGAAGGAACTGCCTCTGTGATGTACACCTCCCACTCCCCAACACTGCGCAACCAAGAGAAGCGAAGGGTTTATTCATGCAAATGCCATGGCCTATATGAAATTAGGGGCAATAACAAAATGTGATTCTGTGGATTCGTGAGGTTGTACAAAACAAATTTTTTTTATTTTGTTATAAAACACAGGATGTTACAACTAGGAAACAGTTATCTCCTTAAACAGGAAAGCATTATGTAAATACAAAAAGGCCCAGATTTTACGGACAATCATTTTGTATTTCATTATTATTCCATCAGCAAAGAAATGTAATTAGGACATGTATTGGTTGTGTCTTGCACAATACAGAGAGAGAGGGAAAAGAGAATGAGTGTTTGTAACGTTCTTCCGATCTGGTATACAGGTACATATGGGACAATTTATAAAGGTAAAGATAGTTGGGTCGATTCCCTGGAGGATAGTGCAATACCAGGCCCATGGTTGTATCATAACAGAGTCTACACAGACTACGATGTAAAACCACATACTAGGAGTGTGGTCAGAGGCCTACAATAACCCAGCCATCGTGGTGTGAACTGTTGTTCGTTTTCCTCCAACACCTTGTTAAACAGCTCAATGGGGCGCCTCTCCTCTGAAACACATTATGTCAAGATTATAATTATTAAAACACACACATACACATCTTCATATTCAGCTTCCATGCTCTGACTCATTGAGGACACAATCCAACTGTTTCTATTATACCTCTTCCTTCAGAAGCTTTCAACTGGTTTATTCGTTTTGTTCAAGACTTACCTTCCTGAAGTTTTGAAGCACCAAGAACAGAATTATACGTTAAATCAGTATGGCTTGCTTTTATGAACAAATACGGCACATGTACAGAATTGTAAAGTAAAAAAGTCATAATACTGCATGGAAATGAAACCACCACCCCTTCAAAACAGCCTGGCAGTCTCAGTAACTCTTAATCCCTTCAGTGCCAGCATGTAACAGTGGAACCTCCCTTATAAGGACCTCCCAATTATAAGACTCATTCCCACATAAGACCTACTTTTCTGAAAAATTGCCCTTCTTTGCAAATATTAAAATCACCTCCCTTATAAGACCCCCTCCCTATAAAGACCTCATTTTTGATGTTTCTTAAGGTCTTATAGGGGAGGTTCCACTGTAGTCAGTTTGCTGCATGATTTTATAATGCAGTAAAATTATGACTTAACGGTAACGTATCAATATGTCGGAGGCAAGTACTAATGCATTATACTAGAGGACATATATACGTCATTGGCACTGAAGAGGTTAATTATAAAAAATTTTGGGAAAAAGCCAAAATAAAAAAAAAATGAAGCAATAAAAAGAATGCAGTGAAATCATGACTAAACGGTGACGTATAAATACGTCGGTGGCAAGTACTAAAGCATTATACTAGAGGACGCATATATACGTCGTCTGCACTGAAGAGGTTAATTATAACAATGAAGTAATAAAAAGAATGACGTTGACATCTATTCATTTCAATGGTGCCAGTTTTCAACAGCTCACCTGTTTCTGAGCAATCCAGGTTGGGATCTACAATGTCTGAGAGAGCGCTAAGGATTCAACACATAACACTCACACATGCATGGCAATGGATGTATCTGAAATTCATCACGCGAACAGACACACCTGTGGCAGAGCATTGATTAAACTCACAAATGCTTCACAATGCACATATCTGAAATTCATCGCATGCATGCTTGAATACACACACACAAAACTATGCACACATACAAACAAGCACACACACAACAACAACATACAGTATTTAATACGGCGCTGAATCTTCATAGAAATCAAAATCAAAGCAAACACATATGTTAAACATTCATAAAACTACGTGAAACCTGAACAGATTTCTGAATTAAAACTACTGACAAGCATTTTCAGGGTAGTCAGCTATTGCAGGAAGCCAGTGCAAAGAAATGGACAGCGGGGCTAACATGATCGAACATTTTCTCACTGAGGACAAGACGAGTAGCTTTGTTTTGAATAATGTACGCTGACCAGACAAGATAGAGAAGAGACTGATAGGCCAGAAAGGATAGCATTGCAGTAGTCAAGACGAGATAGAGGGAAGTAACAAGCTTTGCTGTGGATTCATCTGAGAGATAATTGCGATGAATTTGATAGTAGCAGGACTGACAGGTCTGACTCAGGAAACTCTGCCCATAAAGAGTATTGTCCAGAAGTGACAACCCAAGTTTTTGACAGAGTCAGTAGAGGGGAATTATATTGTTACTCAGTTGGATTGACTCTATAGAAAGAGGCTAGTTTGGTTTTTTCCTTACAAGCATATCTTTAGGTTTTTTTTTCGCCATTTATTTGAAGTTTGTTTTGAATCATCCAGTTCTGGATATCAGTATAGCAGTTGTTAGTTTTTGAAAGAAAGGAATCGAGATCTTCAGGGGTTGTGCTGTTATGGAGCTGTGAGTCATGTGCGTATAAGTGATGTTTCACACACACACACTCTCTCTCCAGGCATGGGAATTGTCAGAGACCAAAAAACTCTGAAAACTCTGAAGAAAACTCAAAAAAATCTGAAAAGCCCCCCCCCCAGCACCACCTCATTTTTACAGCATTAAAATATAATATAAAAATTGAAGTATTTTTTCGCGGAAATCTTTTTTTCTCGCGTGGAAATCCGCGAATTCGCTGGACAATTCCATTGCCTGCTCTCTCTCTCTCGTCTCTCTCTCTTCTCTCTCCTCATCTCTCTCTCACTCACGCACTCACTCACAGTCACTCACTCACCGTCACTTCACTCACAGTCACTATCACTCACACTCACTCACATCACTCACTCACTCACGACTCACACTCACACTCACACTCCACGACACCACACAACACTACCCACACACACACACACCAGTACAAAGGATACATCTGAAATTCATGGTATATCCATTGAGTGCTCTGCCAGGGCCCTGCAAGTGCGACTCAAAGGAATCTGCAACACACACAATATGATTGCACTTTTATAATAATAAATATAAATTCAAAGCACACACACACACACAACACATATGCACAAAGCATACATGATCCATAATTATACACTCAGCACAGAATGCATACATCCTCTTTCCAAAAGAATTGATTTCCCCTAAGTAACTAAATTCTTCTGTGTTCCCGGCCATATCAGATGTAAACAAGTTCTCCCCCTTCGTTTTTTGGTGATGTAGGTCGTCAGTCCAACAGCAGCGCCTCCGCAATGAACCTCACAGCTTGTCCGGTAGTGCCACAAGGGCCCCCCGCCGGGGGCCAGATTTCACGTCTCAGGGTGCCGAAGGTGGGGCAGTCCTGGCAGGAGTGTGGTCTGCTGCCTGTAATCCCATGCCATCAAGGACATTCATCCGTGTGGGAGATTCTTCAGACGATAGAGATGGGAGAGGAGACGACAGTGCCCAATTCTCAATCTGAAGATGACGACCTGCTGGGCACGGTCCAGTCGGTGGATGCTGTCCTCTCCAGTGTCAGGCTGCAGACGCTAAGTAACTAAATAAAGTCTCCTCTATCTTCTTGCATTCGTTCTTACATGTTCACAATGCCCCAAACTGTCGGACTTCTTTTAAGGAAATCCACGCTAAACTCCATATGTGATGTCAGATTCCATCTCAGGCATGCACTGCACATCCCTTAGTGCATTTTGAAGTTGAAAAAAGGTCAAAAGAATATAAACATTATGGAGCATTTCATTTCCAGTTTCGCAAACGCAAAAAGTGAATAGCAACTGAGAGAAAGCTACAAACAAATTTTTTTTTAAATCCCTATTACTACCTCAAACAAAAAAATAAAATGAGCACTGGTAATAATAGATTTATAATCAACAAATGTTTATGATTCACTTTAAAAAAATCATGTATGGGTGTTTATAATCTTCGCATACACATGACATCTTTATTTTTAAAAATCCTAGTAAACTAACATGAAAAAATATCTAAATAATGTATGAACTACTTTAAAAAAAAAGAAATATAAAGAAAATTAAGGACCAATTTTTCACAACTGTGTAAAATAAAGAATGGCAAATCAATTATATCATTATTATATTTTGAAGCCTGAATCAATTGCTATTTAATACAAGTTTCAAATTTCACATTCGTTGCATTACTTCTGAAGCAACAGCTCAACAAATAATGCCACATGTAGAGAAGTGGTCCTTACTTCTGTTGAGACTGAAACCTTTTAGACCCAGAAACCTACAGATTACTTACTAAGTCGTTGGGTACATTTCAAGATGTTTAAACAAGGACAAAGAGACAATGAAGCTTCAAAGTGATTTTGGATCAAAGACACATCCTGACAAAGAGGGTCTAAGAGTCTTACGATCTTGGCCTGTTTGGCCTTGACGTCTCGCGCCCCTGGGATGCGTGACATGACGCTCGCCGCTTCCTTGGCTTTCTTCTTGTCAGCCACAGATTCCTCTGTGAACACACAACGACAGTGCAACTCGTGAACAATACATAGCATTGACATTCCTCTGTGAACACACAACGACAGTGCAACTCGTGAACAATACATAGCATTGACATTCCTCTGTGAACACACGACGACAGTGCAACTCGTGAACAATACATAGCATTGACATTCCTCTGTGAACACACGACGACAGTGCAACTCGTGAACAATACATAGCATTGACATTCCTCTGTGAACACACGACGACAGTGCAACTCGTGAACAATACATAGCATTGACATTCCTCTGTGAACACACGACGACAGTGCAACTCGTGAACAATACATAGCATTGACATTCCTCTGTGAACACACGACGACAGCGCAACTCGTGAACAATACATAGCATTGACATTCCTCTGTGAACACACGACGACAGTGCAACTCGTGAACAATACATAATTTGGACATTCATCTGTGAACACATATACGACAGTGCAACTTGTGAAAAATACATAATTTGGACATTCATCTGTGAACACATAAGAACAGCGCAACTCGTGAACAATACATAATTTGGACATTCATCTGTGAACACATAACGACAGTGCAACTTGTGAAAAATACATAATTTGGACATTCATCTGTGAACACATAAGAACAGCGCAACTCGTGAACAATACATTATTTGGACATTCATCTGTGAACACACAACGACAGTGCAATTCGTGAACAATACATAATTTGGACATTCATCTGTGAACACATAAGAACAGCGCAACTCGTGAACAATACATTATTTGGACATTCATCTGTGAACACACAATGACAGACACAGTGCAACTCGTGAAAAAATACATCATTTGGACATTCATCTGTGAACACATAATGACAGACACAGTGCAACTTGTGAAAAAATACATAATTTGGACATTCATCTGTGAACACATATAACAGTGCAACTTGTGAAAAATACATAATTTGGACATTCATCTGTGAACACATAAGATCAGCACAACACATGAACACATCATTTGGACATTAAACTGTAAACACATAGAACAGCGCAACTCATGAACAATACATAATTTGAACATTCATCTGTAAACACATAAGAACAGCGCAACCCATGAACAACACATAATTTGGACATTTGTCAGTAAACACATAAGATCAGCACAACTCGTGAACAACACATCATTTGGACATTCATCTGTGAACACATAAGATCAGCACAACACATGAACAACACATCATTTGGACATTAAACTGTGAACACATAAGATCAGCGCAACACATGAGCAACACATCATTTGGACATTAAACTGTGAACACATAAGATCAGCGCAACACATGAACAACACATCATTTGGACACTAAACTGTGAACACATAAGATCAGCGCAACACATGAGCAACACATCATTTGGACATTAAACTGTGAACACATAAGATCAGCACAACCCATGAACAACACATCATTTGGACATTCATCTGTGAACACATAAGATCAGCGCAACACATGAACAACACATCATTTGGACATTCATCTGTGAACACATAAGATCAGCGCAACACATGAACAACCCAAAAAAAAAAAAACCCCCCAAAAAAAAAAATCATTTGGACCTTCATTCTGTGAACACATAAGATCAGCACAACCCATGAGCAACACATCATTTGGACATTAAACTGTAAACACATAGAACAGCGCAACTCGTGAACAACACATCATTTGGACATTAAACTGTAAACACATAGAACAGCGCAACTCGTGAACAACACATCATTTGGACATTCATCTGTGAACACATAAGATCAGCGCAACCCATGAGCAACACATCATTTGGACATTAAACTGTGAACACATAAGATCAGCACAACACATGAACACATCATTTGGACATTAAACTGTGAACACATGAGATCAGCACAACCCATGAACACATCATTTGGACATTAAACTGTGAACACATCAGATCAGCACAACCCATGAGCAACACATCATTTGGACATTAAACTGTGAACACATCAGATCAGCACAACCCATGAACACATCATTTGGACATTTGTCAGTAAACACAATAAAGCAGGTTCACGAACAATGCAGAATGATGTTCCTCAACACGCAATCAACAGAAAGCTGAGGTCGGTCAAGTAAATTACATAATTAGACACATATTTAACACTGATAATCACGCAGAAAACAGAATTGTAAAAACTAAGACAATCGATCACAAATAAAATCAACTGAAAGCAGATCATAAAAAGATGTTTACTAACGTATATTTGAATATTCATAGCTTAGAAATTAAAATAATCATTGATCATAAACTGCTTTAACTTAAATTTATGCATTTTTCTGTATAAATGTAGGTTTATCATTAAACTATAAAGCTTTTGAATGAACTGAAATTGAGAAGTAAAAGGGTGGATCATTGTGCTCTAAGAAAAGGAAAGATACGATTTCAATTACTGGTTATTGAGTTTCAACCAAGAACAGATATAACTTAAGCATAATCATTACTTTGAATAATAATTCACATTTAACAAACTTTCAGGGCAAGAATGCACAACAAAGCAAATGTAATCGTCAACAAATTATATGCAAATGTTCTTGTAAAACAAATGAAAAACAAACAGGTTTACTGATGCTTGCCTTGGTGAGATAAAATTATAAAAAAAAGCCATATGAATAGAGAACTATATAAATACCTTGTATTATTCTTGAAATAATCTTTTCGTGATCACATGTTTTATTCTAGCTTTTTTTTTTTTTAATAAAGGAAGATAAATCAATCTTTCTTCTTCTTCTTCGAATCGGGCTCAGACAGTTGCCTGACAATTATGAGCGCAGATGCGTCATGCTGCCGGTTATGCGCCTAACTAAGAAATAGTTTAGGCCCAGCATGTCCGACTTTGGCTGGAGGAAAATTTGCACAGCTTTATCAGTGATTCAAATAGCATTTACTTCCTTTTCAATTCAGCAATAAATATGGTTTCACTAATGTCCAACACACTATTCATTATGTTGAGAAAACATTGCCCATATTGAAGATGCACACTATATAAAAGACAATCAAAAGAATTTAGGTTGATAAACTTCTTTTTTTTTTAAACTTCTGCTTAAGAAAAGAATGACCAGGAAGTAAAAAAGCTTAACACACTCAGGACGAATGAGCCGAATTTCGGCTCATACAACTGTTTAGGACGAATGGCCCGGCTCATAAGAGTTTTCAAGAGGTTTTTGATTTCTGGCGTGTAACCAGCTTTCACGTGCGACGTCATAACCTATTTTCAGTTTTCTTTGACCTTGCCTCTTTTGAAATCAGCCAATCATTGCAGACTTTACATTCAGGTTTGGTTGTAGAGGGGGGTCAAAGATCGGAATGTGAAATTTTCCTTCTTTTTATGTGTTAGCTGTTTTCGTCCATAGGAGACAAACGACGAAGGTATGGAATCTGATATTTTACGATCGTTTAGTGCATGGTGTTAGTAATCTTATCTGAAAATATCAGTCCATAAACCCTTTTTTTTTTGTCATAACTTGTTCATTTTTTTTGTTTTGTGTGATGTTGGAGTGGGTTTTCGAACCTAGTGCGAATGGCCCGTCCTAAACGGTTGTAAGGGGAAGCAACTATGCCAGTGCCGAGTGAGTTAAACAAAAGACAAAAACTCATAATATTTTCTCATAAAAAAAATAACATTATACTCACAATGGTGTGGAAGTTGCTTAAGCTTTTAACCCTTCTCCGCAACAGTCGCATTTTTGCACCACAATGATTGAACACCCATGTCACTAAAAGGCATCAAATTCAGGGTCTGTTATCCAATAATATTAGTGTTCCTTGATTTGGGGAGTTAAGGATATAGGCCTTTTTTTTAATCATGTAGTAAAGGAATCCCCAATATTTCAGACAAAATATTTTCTTTACCCAATGTAAGTTTATTGGATAATTTTGGCTAAAAAATGGCTGGCGGAGAAAGGGTTAAAGATACTGTGTGTTTCTCTATTCTTTTTATATCCTGTTCAGCGTTTAATCTGAATAAATCTCTCCACTTGATCTTCTCTCACTATATATAGCATTGCTTGACAGATGACAAAGGCAAAGTACCGATTCCACAAGTTTTCTTTAAAGGCTAAGAATAAACAGATTCTGAAAAGGGACACAGAAATTGAAGATGGACATATAACACGCAATACATGCAATCATCCTTTCCTTGTTGATCTTATGCATCATATTTCACAGTTTGCTTAATTGAAGACAGTATAATTTATAAAAAGTAACTGTGCGTTTGTAAATTTCTTAAAACACCATATGCTGCAGCAGTGCTTAAAGAGCCATTTTAACACACACAACAACAAAAAACATTTAATAAAATCTTGAAAGATCAGCAATCAATATTAACAAGAATCGTTCATTTTTATAGAACTTAAATAAAACGAAATCCATCCCAGAATCAGGATTTTAAACTCTGAAATCCCCAAGCTCAACAAACAATTTAAAGCACGACTTGCTCCAACAG
>CM065706.1:18532310-18562286 GCA_017654935.2 Phymorhynchus buccinoides | reverse complement strand
ATGCCCAATTCTCAGATAGACTGGGAAACTATCTGACAAAATGGGTGTCCCTTTCCGCAAAATCAGAGTCCTATGAGGATCTCCGGGAACTGATGGTTGGCGAGCAACTGCGCGAAACCATGTCCCCAGAGTTACGCACCTTTACTGCCGAACAAGGTGCCACAACTCTGGCTGACCTCATCCAGCTGAGTGACCGGTTCACTCTAGCCCATGATGAACCTAGCGCCCCTAAAAGGCCAAAACTACAGCAAGTAGTTGGGTCCACTGCTTCACAGCAGGGCAGGTTTAACCCCAACTCCAACAGTGGGTCCCACGGTTCTACCCATGAACGACAACCACTGGGGCAACCCTTATTCTGCTCATACTGCAAGTCGAACACCCACAATCGGGATGACTGCAGGAAACTTGCTTACAAGCGGCAAAATGTTGCAACTATGCAAGTCGTCTCGACTTCGCAGAATTGCACAAACCCCTCCCCAGTACAGTGTCCAGGCACACCGTCAGTCGTTGGACAGGCGACTGTCAACAACATCCCTGTTCAGTGTCTCTATGACACGGGACTGTCATGCGACGCCATCGTCTGCGGATCTTTAGTCCCCGCGTCAGCATACACGGGAGACTTCATCTCTCTGCAGGGCCCTGATGCTGCAATCCCCCCTTCCACTTTGCCAGTCGCCATAATCAATGTCGACACCAGATATGTTAAGGGACCCATCAAGGCAGTGCTCATGGACAGTCCTGTCTATGACCTCATACTTGGATCACAGTATGTGTTTTTAGGGCACCCCTCTCAACCTGCTATTGTTTCAGCAGGATTCCCTTCTCCCCAATCCACAAACCAACTCCCTCCCTCCTTCCCAAAGAGCAAATCTCCCTCAGCAGGGAAGAAACCTCTCAACGCGGCAAACCAAATTGCCGCGCGAGCCAATCCAGATTGTCCCAAGTCCCCAAGTCCACCACAACTTGGAAAATCCTTCCCAAGGAATGTCCGCCTAACGACCCAAGACCACTCGCCACAGGTACCTCAGGTGAAAGGCAGCACTGTACCCGCAAACACCCACCGAAGGTACTATCGGGACAGGCCGCCGCACGTACAGCCGTCACCTACCCCTCCCTTTCAGCGAGTGGCAGTCGACTTGGTCGGGCCTCTACCTAAACGGAAGAAGAAATTCCGGTATATAGTCACCGTGGTCGACATATGTACCATGCAGTGCGATGCCGCCCCAATCTCCTCACTTGATGCTAGCCAGATAGCTGCGGCACTCAAAGCCATTTTCGCCCGAATCGGCCTACCAAACCACATCATCAGCAATGATGAATCCAGGCTAAAGGGGAAACTCAGGCAAGAGGTGTTTGCTATTCTGCAATCAACCTTGGGACAACTCAACACAGGATTGCCGCACCAACCTCAGTCGGAATCCATTCCACTGATCTCTAACCCACCTGCTCCTTTGAACTCTGTGTTGCGACCAGATGTTCCACCATTCCAGCCGACCCAGTCTCCCCACTAATTTGTCCCTGTCGCCCAAGTCGAAAGTGGAGTCGGCGTTCCACAGGAAGATTCCGGTACCAGAATCTTTTCTTCGGGGGGCCTCTGTGACGTAAGTGTCCCGCGCGACCCACTTTCTTTATTTCTTATCTACACCCCCCCCCCCTTCTCCCCTCCCCCCCCCTCGCCTTTACATTTCTCTGTCCAGCCGCCACGTTAATTGCCCCGCTGCTTCAAACGAACGCCGCGGAAGGGCGTTATCTCTTTCTCCCTGGTCAGCACGTACCATCTACCGAGGTTATCTCCCTTCATCCCCCCCCCCCCCCTTTCTACCGTCACATCACAAGAAAGTGACCACCACAGTCGGCCCCTTTCAACCCCTTCCTTTCTGAGCACGAGAAAGATTTGAATGTCGGCACGTGATAAGGATGTAATAGGCGCGTGATTGCTCGGTACATTTAGAACAGCAATCTTGTGACGTATGGACTGTAATACACCAATAGCAGGCTTTCATTGTTTGAAAGTGAAGGCTATAATTGGAGTGGTGAGAAAAAGTTGTCACACAAGATGCTGAAACGTAGCTAGAGCAACACTCACAACCAGTCATCATAAGCCCACTAGTAAGTATTATTGATGACAGGTGATTGAGATCTGGTTTGTTTGACTCTAGTTTTGATCTAGATCCTATGTTCAATGATGAATAAGGAGTAGATAGATATGTTATAGAAAAGAAGTGGTAAACATTCTATTCTATTTATGTGCACTGATTATTTGTGTGTGTGTGTTTTTGACTTGAACACTTTTGGTACCAGAACCGGAGTTTATGCCTACTAACCCTTTTGTCTATTTTTAGTAGGAAACCTATGGGCCGCAATCTTGCACTATTTTTAGTAGGAAACCTATGGGCCGCAATCTTGCACTTTATGATACCCTTCCTTTCCAGGTGTTGGATGGAGAATGATGTTGTCTTGATCACCTTTTATGTTTTACTGATCTCAGTTTGTTAACTGAAATTCAGTTTATTTATTAACTACATGTAGTGCTATTGTACAAGGGAAGCCTTCAAGCCGGTTGGGATTCACTAATTCCCTGCCGACTGAAGCCCCTTGTCTCTAAGCCATAGAGATCTACATCCACCTTCTCCTGTGATTATCAGCAGGGCATCGTGGGCCGGACGATCACCCCGGACTCCACCAAGCATCAAGACGGGTCCGTCGCCAAGACAACCTGCACCCAGAATCCGCGAGGAGACCACGCCTGAACCGTGCCATCCCGCGAAGCCGTAATAGGAACGACTGGGAGCTACTCTCACCTGACGAGCAAGCCCAGAACTTCAAACAGCTAAGTCTACCTGACTGCGCCAATCATTTGAACTTTCCTACGGACACCGAACATAATTAGTAACCCTTCCGGCATGGGGCGAACCTTATAGAAAGACAAAAGTCTTGTGAATCCTTTCGGATTTCATTGTGTTTTATCCATATTTTGTTTTGGCGCCATTGAGCTGCTTTATTATTATTGTTGCATAATCTTATGCAGATTTTGGGAGTAAATAAAATACAAGTGTCAAATAATCCTGAACCCTTTGGTCAGACTGATGAGAGTGGGAGTCTTGTAATTTCATGTAAAACCCTACTTCTCTCTGTCTGCCATTTAGAGCAATTCAACCACTTGTATTTCTTACAACCATCTGACGAGCCAGAACCCGGGCACAAATATAAATTTATTAGATGAAAAGGGGCCGGGAAAGTTGCTCATCTCCCATACCCTAGAGAAGTGGGCTAAAGGCAAATTTTCTAAAGTCTTCCCTAGAGACTTAGCCTTTTAACCCATTACCTCGTCACAGGTCTAGGGAGACTCATTGGGTAAAAAACCCCAGGGCCGTGCAGTATCGAAATGTACAGTCGCCCGTTGGGCTAGTGACTTTTGAAATATACTCGCCCACAGATTTTTCTACCACCAGGCTGGAAATGTTGGCCAGCCATAGAAATCATCGGATCAATAATACAAAACAGTTGATAAGCTTACATTCTGTTATTTGTTGTGACGAATAAAGCATGTTCTTACTTGTTCTTATCTTACTGCCGCCAGTACTGTGAGTACATGCTGTGTTTAGGACGTATATATATCCAAACACACAGGCTTGAACCCAGGGAGCTCAGTAATGCACTTACCTCCAGGTATCTCTGCAGAAGTGCCATCTCCTTCACCTCTGCACAGCACAGGCATTCACTCGGTCTCTCCGTGATGCTGCAGTTTCCACACGGTCGCCTGAAATTGACAGACAATTTCATACAATATTTGTTTATTATGTCAACCAATTATTATAGAATTAGTCCCCGAGCCGAAGGTTCGGGGAACTATTGTTTCTGTCTGGTCCGTCCGTCCGGTGTGTCCGTCCGTCCGTCCGGCTATTCGTCCGTTTTTCTCAAAAACTATTCAGTCTATCATCATCAAATTTGGTATACTAGTCTGCCAAGATGCAAGCTATCCACAGATGTATTTAGTTTTACATTAAGGTCAAGGTCGCGCCAGTTACGGGGTTCAAACCCCAAAACACATAATCGCTAATATCTCGCGAAGTTTTGCATGTATTTCAATGCAGGTTTTTTTCCACATTTCTTGATGAATGGTCTATAATACAGTTGTCATGAACTTTTCTGTGCGCTCATGTGCGCATGATCGCGTGCGCTCAAATCACGGGTTCGAACCCCAAGGCTACATATATAAAAAAACTATTCAGTTACGTGCTGTTTTATACCATGCATGCGGCGGTACCATAGCCAATGAGGTTTAACTGAGGCGTGGTTACCGCTACACCTATCTATATTGTTAAAAACTCGGGACTTTACTGGTGTTGCACTGCCTCCGGGCATTGCAGTCAGTATTCTTCCCACCATCTTTGTATTTACAAATGTCCCATATGTGTCTGTGACCGAGAGGACGTAAAACATCATTTTTCATCATCATCATACTGTGCTGTTTTGATGCGTTTTTATGTAAGTACGTTTTCTTTTGATATCTGCCGCTTCGGTCTCCCCGCTGTGTGTACAGCCGACACATTCCGATTTCGTAGTAGCTCGGCGATGCAGCCGCTCGGCGTTGCTTTTGTTTGATCTTTATGATGTAACATAAATTTGCTTCCTTTATACTGCTGGTGTCTGATTCTGCGACCTGACAAACCGCTGTGTGGCTGTGAATGAAGACTCAGGATGAGTGGCCTGGGAGCAACGCCACTGTACAGCCCAGAAAATATGACTGACAAGACAAAAACAACTATATTATATTCGCTAAACAATCCAGTCAACGGGTGTGGCTGTGTCACGATTGAAACAAAACTACTACTACTATGTGGCCCAGCACCACGAAAGGGACATTAAGTGTCAAAATGACCATTCTGAGAAAATGACTCAGGCAATTCTCTTTCTAATTAATAATATTTTTAAAAAAATTCTTGTATCCTTTTTTGTTGTAGAGTAGGCGCATGTACACACATACGCGGAAGTTATGTGCGGAAGCCGCTTAGGTTTTTAAAAAACTTATTTACAGATAAGCGCACAGGGTTTCCGCTTCTAATATGTTCATTTAAAGTTAGTAAGGTGACTGATGGCCATTTTGAGAATCAGTCTAAAGTCTAGCCTATCCTAAGAAAATGCACAAACCAACTGTTTTGAGTATTCAGAGACCACCATAATGATTAAACTGTATGGATGTGATAGATAAGGTAAATGCACAAACCAACTGTTTTGAGTATTCAGAGACCACCATAATGATTAAACTGTATGGATGTGAAAGATAAGGTAAATGCACAAACCAACTGTTTTGAGTATTCAGAGACCACCATAATGATTAAACTTTATGGATGTGAAAGATAAGGTATGAAAGCACAAAAATACCCATAACTCAAAATGGATTAAAAAAAAGATTTTTGACTTTGCCAGCCTATTAATGTCCCTTGCGTGGTGCCGGGTCACAATCATACTCTGTCGCTTTATCCCCCACCCACTCCACTGCCCACATTTCCCTTGCTCTTTCACCTCCTTTCTTTAGATTGCACGCTCTTTCTCCCTACCCCACTCCCACCCACCCCCTGCCACCTCATCTGCCCACCCCCACCCCTCCATCGCCTTCTCTATCACTCCCGTCTCCCTCTTCTTTTTCTCCTGCCTCTTCTTTTTTCTCCTCATTCCTCTATCTCCTCCTGTTTCATTCTCTTTCTCTATCTCTGTCACTCTTTCTCCTCTTCTGCTCTATCTTTCTCTGTAATAATCATTATTTATTACTTTTTGATTTTCTGTTAAGCGCATAGAGCTCCACATTTGGCGGAGGAGTGCGCTATATAAATGCTTCACTGTTATTACTATTATATTGTGATTTACAGTCACTTTAATAGTTCCCGTGTTTAAGCATGAACATATTTTTTTGATTTTATGCGTCACATTGTGTGCAAGTATGTTTATGTATGTGTGTGGGGGTGGTGGGGGAGGGAATGTATCTCATTGCCATCTCCCTGTTCTTCCTTTTCTATTTCTCTGTCTGTCTCTCTCTCTCTCTCTTCTTCTTAATCTTCCATCTCTTCTACTATTTCTGCCTTTGTTCTCATTTCTGCCTTTGTTCTTTCAAGACTTGATTACTGTAATTCTCTCCTTGCTGGCTGCCCACAAAATCTCCTGATTAAATTGCAGAAAGTCCAAAATAATGCTGCTCGCCTCGTCCTGAAATGCCCGAGGACCTCTCATGTTTCTCCTTTGCTTCAATCTCTCCACTGGCTCCCTGTTGAAAAGCGCATAGAGTATAAACTCTCTCTATTATGTTACAAGTCGCTGAATGGTTTGGCCCCATCATATCTCTCTGATCTTCTATCGATTTATACTCCCACTAGACTGCTTCGCTCCTCCTCTGACACTCACGTTCTGCAGATCCCCCGTTTCCGTGCCAAAACTCTTGGCGAACGTTCTTTTTCTTTCCAAGCTCCCTCCTCCTGGAATGGCCTCCCTTCTGCACTCCGAACCTCAAACAGCCTCTCTTCTTTCAAGTCCTCCCTCAAAACAACTCTCTTCAAAACATAATCTTTCTCATCCTCCTCCTGCAAAGGTTATCCGTTGAGTCATGTGTGTGTGCGTGTGCGTGCGTGTGTGTGTGTGTTTTGTTTTGTGTGTGTGTGTGTGTGTGTGTGTGTGTGTGTGTGTGTGTGTGTGTGTGTTTGACCTTAAGTTCGTGTGAGTGTTTTGTGTGTTGTCCAGCTTTTAATTTTGTTAGTATTGTTTTTATCATGATTGTAAGCGCTTAGGGCTTTTGTTAAGATTAAGCGCCCTAAATATTCATTATTATTATTATTATTATTATTACTGCTACTGCTACTACTACTACTACTACTACTACTACTACTACTACTACTGTTGCTACTACTACTACTCAATAATATTACTACAATGGAACCTCACTTATAAGACCTTCAAAAATCATCCAAAATGAGGTCTTGAAAGGGAGGGGTCTTATAAGGGAAGTAACATTAATACTTACAAAGAAGGGAAATTTATGTCTCAGAGAAGTAGGTCATACATGGGAGGGAGTCTTATAAGGGAGATCCCACGGTAATTCCTTTTAGGCACATACATATTGATATTTTAAAAAAGCATTGGGACTTTCCTGGTAGTGCAGTACCTCCAGGATCGCCCCACCATCTTTATGTTTATTAACTTCCAACATGTACCTGTTCCAGCCTGGATGACGTTAAGCAGTCATTTCCTTCCTTCCTACAACTACTACTAGGCCTACTACTGCTACTACTAGTGTTACTACTAGGTCTACTAGTCTATACACACAAAAATCATTTTTTAAACAATGCAGTGGCACTTTGTCGATGCAAGAGTCCTCAGAATAATTAGCACAGTGGCTACGGGTACGGTGTTGTTGCAACACTCAGACCATCTTCAGGGATAGTATAGTAACTTTTCCTTGTCGAATTTTTCATCAACAATGCATTTTCTTATTTCGTATATTTAACGCTTCTTGGTAAGGAACAGGGTTAGGGATAGATCTAGGGTTCTAGGAACATGTCAGAGTTAATGCTATTAGTAGTTTTGGAAGACATTTACGCACAATTTTTGCGTCCCGTGATTGAGCCTGGTGAATGTGAAATACGGGCCCGTACCCTGCCTGGATAATGTGAAATACGGGCCCGTACCCTGCCTGGAGAATGTGAAATACGGGCTCGTGCCTCTGCCAATAATTAAAATTGCCTTTGGCAGTGCATTTCAACAGTAAACACCAGTATAAAGTAGCTGTCAATGTACAAAGTCAGGATTCACGATTCGGGATGATCAACATCAGCTAAGTCAAAGAACAGATTGTACAGTCATGCTGCTTGCTTATAGATATATACTCAACCTACTCTATCTTCACAAATAACTGATTGCAGCAATCACGATAAACAGAACAGAATGAACAAGACTAACATTTCTTTCATCTGCAGCTGCTGACATGAAGTATAGACTTAAGACTACCATAAAAATAGATCTAGATCATGATCTACCACTTTGTAACTGTTAGTATGCACCTAAACACTGGTCTGCAAACAAGCACATTTGATTACTACGTCGCGAAGGCATCTTACCTGTCACGGTGCATCTGACTGGCTTGGCGTTGGCTGGTTCTACTTGATCTGCACATCACATTCAAGTAGGCTCAAACTGGATCTGGATCTTTCATGTCCGACTCGGAAGGGTAGCCATACTGATGATACTCGGTACTGGTACTCGCTGCTATCGCAGGGAAAACGCAACTCGGCCTAGAATCACCATCACTCGTTCTCCTCCTCCTTCTTAATCAAACGTACTGACGTCGGAAGGGACGTTACTGCTATCCTTAATGTTCGTTAGGCCTACCAACTTCGCATTTAACCAACCTTGGTCTCATTGAATCGACACTGTTGCTTCCATCTCGCTTTGTCTCGGTTGATACGAGGATTTACAAGTCTCATAACTCAAATGATAAAGTCTGCATTCATCAAAATGATCTCCCATGCACAGCCTCGTTTGTATACGAGGACAATTAATACGTAAATTATATTAATTAACCTCGTATAGAAACGAGGCAAATCTGTGTGGAAAAAATCCAGGTGAGAATGAGCACCTTTAGCGCCCAATTCCTGGGTAACCTGAGCATAATGCGTAGCGCGCTTCCTGCAAAAGGACTTCTGTCCGTGATTTCTTGGCGTTTCTGGAGAGAAAATTGAGCGGATCAGGGGGTCTTACAACATCTGGCGTTAGTTCTACATAGTTTGGAAGTGATAACTACAAAGATGGACAGAGCGGACATGGATATGAGAGAGAGAGAGAGAGAGAGTGAGAGAGAGAGAGAGAGAGAGAGAGATAGGAGACTGGGGGATTCTTTCTTTTATTATTTTTTATTTTTTTATTTTTTATTATGTGGACTCAATAGTCCAAACGAATTATCAAACACACACACACACACACACACACACACACACACACTGCAACACAATCTAATTATACACACAGAATGTGGGTCACAACAATGACGTCAAGAAAAGTTACGTGTTGTATTTGTTACGTCAAGTTTGTTCTACTGTCTGTCCCGCGTCCAAGGCCAAAAGCCGAAATATTGGGAATAGTCTACATTCTTTCTTGTTAGTTTTCATTCTCTTTTTTTGTTCTGCTATTTAATGATATGAGTGAAAACTATGAATCGTCCGCGATCCAAGAAAGCTATTGTTACCATCTCCAGTGGCGCCTTGTGTTGTTATTTTTATTATTTTCATCTGTGATCTCCGTTGCATCCATTGGATCCAGCACAATGGCGACCAGTCTTTCTGTTCTAAAAACTAGAATAGAAAGAGAGACAGACAAACTTTGTCGTTTCAAGTCACACGTCACTTTTCTTGGTAAGTGTGTGTCTAGTAGTGTGATACCAAAAGGAATGACTGTGAAGTTTGGAAAGGATGCCTTACCAAAGAACGAATACCTTCACAACAGAATTCAGCATGTTACAGACACTGCACAACTTGACATTCTAAAACTATGCAGAGACACTTATGGAGTTCTCGCTGATGAAGCACACGACAGTGTACAACGCTTAAAGTACGACATTTTTCAAAGTTGTTCACCTTATGAAGTTGATGCCCTTCGGAACTTTAGTCAGCGTTGTCTGACAAGACGTAGAAAACAATACGCGAAGAAAAAGGAAAAGAAACTTGCCAAATTACTTCCTCAAAGACATGACATTCGTGCGGATACCACGACAAAAAGGAAAAAACCTTGCCGACGCTTCAAACGTAAACAGAATCTGACGTTATCACAGCCATCTAACTCTAAACCTGAGCAGGATGACAAAATGGTTGTGAACCTATCAGACGTTACT
Organism: Phymorhynchus buccinoides; assembly: GCA_017654935.2. Classification (NCBI taxonomy): domain Eukaryota; kingdom Metazoa; phylum Mollusca; class Gastropoda; order Neogastropoda; family Raphitomidae; genus Phymorhynchus; species Phymorhynchus buccinoides. The sequence goes on along the minus strand of CM065706.1, from coordinate 18,552,415 downwards.
CTGACAGAGCTACAAAAAAGTGTACTGGCTCTTGGGCCCAAGTTTTGCCCAACCCCACGAAGCCTGAATCAAGAACAACTTGAGGAAGATGTGCATGAAGGTCTCCGACGGCTACGGTTAAAAGAACTGTTTTTTGACCCAGATGTTGAGGACGATGTTCACGAAGCTCCAAAGTTCTACAAGAAGAACTACTATGAACCTCCACAGGGTCGCGACCTTTCCCTAGATGCCTACTGCAATACCATTGAGAGCCAAGTCAAATCCCATGTTCCTGACCCTAAGCCACTACGAGACAACCTATCCAGGGACCAACGGAAGGCCCTGAGAGAGCTACAACAGCATGTTAAGAACAGGACTCTTCGTATTAGTTCTGCTGACAAGGGTGGAGCAGTGGTTGTGCAGAACATGACGGACTATGTGAGGGAGGCAGAGAGGCAGCTCAACAACAACACCTACTACGAACCTGTTCGAACAGATCCTACCTGTAGTGTAGCGAAAGAGTCCAACAAAATTATTGATGACCTCCATACTCAGAAATTCATTGATAACAACACCTACAAATGGGCCAGGCTGGAACCCAACAATGTTAGGCCTCACCTCTTCCACCACCTCCCAAAAATCCACAAAAACCTACAAAATCCACCTGGACGCCCGATTGTTTCAGGAATTGGAGGCCCTACAGAGACCTTGTCGAAACTAGCGGACCACTGGCTCCGCCCCCTGGTTGTCAGCTTGCCCTCGTACATCAAAGACTCCACCCACATGCTGAAAGTGATCAACGAGTGGAACACAAAGTACGGGCCCCTTCCTGTCGACGCCCAGTTGGTCACTATAGATGTCGTCAGCCTCTACACCAACATCCCTCAACAGGACATGGTGGAGGCCATCAAAGATCTGATGGGATGCCACCCTCTCCCTGATTGCCCACCAATGCACAAAGCTCTCAAGGTGGTGAACCATGTTCTCACGAACAATTTTGAGGGCCAGACATACAGACAGAAGTCAGGGACAGCCATGGGAACACCGATGGCACCTACTGTGGCCAACATCTTCATGGGCTGGCTTGAAGCCAAACTGTTGGAGAACAGCCCTGTGCGGATTGAGGAGGATGTATGGAAACGATTCATCGATGACATCCTCATCTTGTGGACTCGGTCCCAACAAGACCTAGACCAATTCACCACCTACATCAATTCCATCCACCCAACCATCAAGTTCACCATCAGCAACTCCAAGACCAGTATTCCCTTCCTTGACATTCTCATTAAGATCGAAGACGGCTACTTAACATCAAGCCTCTTTGTCAAGTCCACAGACACCAAAGCCTACCTTCCATACAACTCAAGTCATCCAAGGCACTGCGTAAACGGCATACCATCAAGCCAGTTTTTACGACTTCGACGCCTTTGCAGCAACGATGAGGACTTTGAACGCCAGTGCAACACAATGGCCAACAACTTCAAAAAGAAGTGCTATCCAGAGTGGGCTATCAAAAAGGGAAGGGAGAAGGCCAAAGCAACACAACGAGGGAGTACACTCGAGTAACAGCCACAAAAGAAAGCCGGGAGAGTTCCCATGGTGGTGACCCACAATCCCCGCAACCCTCCACTCAGCAAATATCTCAGGGACAGTCTGCCTACCCTCCACCAGAGCGCCAGGATGAGGAAAGTGGCTCTTGAACCCCCCATCCTGGGAGAACGGAACAGCAGATCCCTGAGAGATTTGCTGATGCCTTCAGCTCCTCCTGCCCTGCCCTGTGACGTGGATCCTGGCTGCCACAGATGTTCCAAGACGTGCGCTGCCTGCCGTCTTCATCTGATGGAAGCCACGGGGTTCTCCAGTGACAGGACGGGGGAGAGGTTCACCATCAGGCAGAACCTATCCTGTGGATCGACTAACGTCATCTACCTGCTGTTCTGCGAACTATGTAGAAACGCCCAGTATGTTGGAGAGACAAAGAACTCAGTTAGCGTAAGGTTCACTCTACACCGGTCCCATATCAGGCACAACACTGGGACTCTGGTGGCAGAGCACTTCAACTTGGCCGGACATTCCTGTGAGAATGTCAGATGCATCATCCTCGAACAGGTCTTTGTCCAGAGCAAGGAGTCCAGACTCCGTCGTGAAAAGTTCTGGATGGACAAGCTGAAGACCATGGCTCCGCTGGGTCTGAACTCTCTCTAATGAATTGTCTGAGAGGGCAGTTATTTCTCCATCGAGCTGTGTTATTTGTTTATAGTGGAGATGCTTTACCCAGGATCCACTCTCTTGACCTGTTCCTAGGGGAGATGCTTTATTTGTTTATAGTGGAGACGCTTGGCCCAGGTTACACACTCACTCTCTTGGCATTATCATAGTGGAGATGCTGAATTTGTTTATAATGAAGATGCTTTACCCATGATACATGCCCACTCTCTTAACTAAAGGGTCTTAAGACATCTGGCGTTAGTTCTACATAGTTTGGAAGTGATAACTACAAAGATGGACAGAGCGGACATGGATATGAGAGAGAGAGTGAGAGTGAGAGAGAGGGAGAGAGAGAGAGAGAGAGAGAGAGAGAGAGAGAGAGAGAGAGAGAGAGAGAGAGAGAGAGAGAGAGAGAGAGAGGAGACTGTACTGGGGGATTCTTTCTTTTTATTATTATTTTTATTTTATTTTATTATGTGGACTCAATAGTCCAAACGAATTATCAAAAACACACACACACACACACACACACACACACACACACACACACACACACACACACACACACACACTCCCGCGTCCAAGGCCAAAAGCCGAAATATTGGGAATAGTCTACATTCTTTCTTGTTAGTTTTCATTCTCTTTTTTTGTTCTGCTATATATATATATATATATATATATATATATATATATGAGAGAGAGAGTGAGAGTGAGAGAGAGAGAGAGAGAGTATATATATATATATATATATATATATATATATATATATATATATATATATATATATATATATATATATATAGTTTGCTTGATATATATATATATATATGTCTGTCCCGCGTCCAAGGCCAAAAGCCGAAATATTGGGAATAGTCTACATTCTTTCTTGTTAGTTTTCATTCTTTTTTTGTTCTGCTATATATATATATATATATATATATATATAGCAGATTTTTTTTTGTTCTGATATATATATATATATATATATATATATATATAGCAGAACAAAAAAAGAATGAAAACTAACAAGAAAGAATGTAGACTATTCCCAATATTTCGGCTTTTGGCCTTGGACGCGGGACAGACAGTAGAACAAACTTGACGTAACAAATACAACACGTAACTTTTCTTGACGTCATTGTTGTGACCCACATTCTGTGTGTATAATTAGATTGTGTTGCAGTGTGTGTGTGTGTGTGTGTGTGTGTGTGTGTGTGTGTGTGTGTGTGTTTGATAATTCATTTGGACTATTGAGTCCACATAATTTAAAAAAAAAAAAAGAAGAAAAAAAAATAATCCCCCAGTACAGTCTCCTATCTCTCTCTCTCTCTCTCTCTCTCTCTCTCTCTCTCTCTCTCTCTCTCTCTCTCTCTCTCTCACTCTCTCTCACTCTCACTCTCTCTCTCTCATATCCATGTCCGCTCTGTCCATCTTTGTAGTTATCACTTCCAAACTATGTAGAACTAACGCCAGATGTCTTAAGACCCTTTAGTTAAGAGAGTGGGCATGTATCATGGGTAAAGCATCTTCATTATAAACAAATTCAGCATCTCCACTATGATAATGCCAAGAGAGTGGGTGTGTAACCTGGGCCAAGCGTCTCCACTATAAACAAATAAAGCATCTCCCCTAGGAACAGGTCAAGAGAGTGGATCCTGGGTAAAGCATCTCCACTATAAACAAATAACACAGCTCGATGGAGAAATAACTGCCCTCTCAGACAATTCATTAGAGAGAGTTCAGACCCAGCGGAGCCATGGTCTTCAGCTTGTCCATCCAGAACTTTTCACGACGGAGTCTGGACTCCTTGCTCTGGACGAAGACCTGTTCGAGGATGATGCATCTGACATTCTCACAGGAATGTCCGGCCAAGTTGAAGTGCTCTGCCACCAGAGTCCCAGTGTTGTGCCTGATATGGGACCGGTGTAGAGTGAACCTCACGCTAACCGAGTTCTTTGTCTCTCCAACATACTGGGCGTTTCTACATAGTTCGCAGAACAGCAGGTAGATGACGTTTGTCGATCCACAGCATAGGTTCTGCCTGATGGTGAACCTCTCCCCCGTCCTGTCACTGGAGAACCCCGTGGTTTCCATCAGATGAAGACGGCAGGCGGCGCACGTCTTGGAACATCTGTGGCAGCCAGGATCCACATCACAGGGCAGGGCAGGAGGAGCTGAAGGCATCAGCAAATCTCTCAGGGATCTGCTGTTCCGTTCTCCCAGGATGGGGGGTTCAAGAGCCACTTTCCTCATCCTGGCGCTCTGGTGGAGGGTAGGCAGACTGTCCCTGAGATATTTGCTGAGTGGAGGGTTGCGGGGATTGTGGGTCACCACCATGGGAACTCTCCCGGCTTTCTTTTGTGGCTGGTACTCGAGTGTACTCCCTCGTTGTGTTGCTTTGGCCTTCTCCCTTCCCTTTTTGATAGCCCACTCTGGATAACACTTCTTTTTGAAGTTGTTGGCCATTGTGTTGCACTGGCGTTCAAAGTCCTCATCGTTGCTGCAAAGGCGTCGAAGTCGTAAAAACTGGCTTGATGGTATGCCATTTACGCAGTGCCTTGGATGACTTGAGTTGTATGGAAGGTAGGCTATATATATATATATACGTGTATATATATATATACGTGTGCATATGTTAATTCGTATTAGGAATGAATAAACTGTTTAACTTTTTAACTCTCTCTCTCTCTCTCTCTCTCTCTCTCTCTCTCTCTCTCTCTCTCTCTCACACACACACACACACACACACACACATGCACATACATGCATCTCTATGTATGTGTGTGCGTGAGAGAGAGAGAGAGAGTGAGAGAGAGAGAGAGAGAGAGAGAGAGAGAGAGAGAGAGAGAGAGAAAAGGGAGGCGCATGAACTGTTGGGAACGGGAAGGGACCCAAAATATGTGAAAGCTCGGGGTGACTTGGAGAGGGTGGGGGTTTGGGGGTAGGGTGGGGGTGAACAAATGAATGCGATAATAGAAATGGTGGGAAAGAGGGCAGTTCTTGATGCTTTGATAGTCGCTTGTATCGACCCTGTGTTCAATTCTTGTTTTGTTTTTGTTTTCCTTAGTTTTGTTTCCATTTTTCATGCATGCAAATGGGTTTCTTTAATTGTATTGTGCTTGTACGAGACCACACTATAATTTCACCTAACGTGATAATAAAGTATTTTTGACTTTGACTTTGACTTTGACTTGACACAATGTCATGTTAGCGATTAAAACGTGTTAACATTTTAAATGGCAAACACTGGCAAATTCACTTTAAAACTGAGATAGTACATAAAAAGCGTACGCCATCAGGCACCTATGTTTAATTCCTAGCTTACTGTGAGGCAAGGCTGCAAGCGTTGCTTGTGAACTAAAACATATCTAATTAATTCAACCAGTAAGTATTTTTGTATAATTATTTTAAATTGTGTTGTTATTATGGTTATCACAATATATTTTAAAAACAGTTTAATGGATATTTATTTTAGATCTGACGTTATAGTGGAAAGAATAATTGTCAGCGTTGAGCGACAGAGGCGACGCCACATTGTCAAACAATAGGCGCTTGAGAGAAGTCATAATGACAGGTTAATTTACGAACACAAAAGGCGTAATTTTGTTAAATCCCCCCAATTTTTGTGTGTTAAAACTGTCGGAGTGCATTTTAGATGTGTCAATGTACCATTATCAACAATCAGAAATTTAAAAGCAATTAGTTTGTCCTATTTTATCTTTCTTCCCACACTAAAATTGGATGGGGTTTTGTGTGTAAACTACAACTTTGACCATTTCTTTTTGTTCGCCGTTATAGATCTAGATGGAAAGGGTGCGTAGCGCTATCACTACGTATCAAAAGAACTACCACTTACTTATAACGGGTAGTGATAGCAGGATGTCCCCCTATCACTACGCACCCTATTTTAATCCTTACCCTTATTCCTAACCTAACCCTATTCTATATCGGGTAATAGTTTTATGCATACGTAGTAGAACGTTGCCGTAGTGATTTAGACCGGTAGTGTTGTCGATACGTAGGCCTAGTGATAGCGGGATGTCCCTGATGGAAATGCAAACAAGAAAAAAGAAAAAAAAACCAAAAACACACACACAAAAACAGCAACATCCAGGCCAACTTTTTCGCATGGTGTGGGTGGATCAGAACAGTACCGTACATGGCTTCCTATGCCCCCCCACTGATGAGGATGTTCAGGAAACAAAGGCGTGTTGTACAGAGCAAGTCTGTCGTGTTCCACCCTCACCTTGACTTATAAATAACAGAAGAAGCAGCTGCAATCCTGAAGAGATGGGCTGAGATTGGTTTGGTTTAGTCTAAACTAATTTTATTCAGACATTAGCAGAGTACAACAAAACAAGGCTTACAATACGTAGGCCTACTCCACAAATAAAAATATATAGATCTAGGCCTAGTGACAAGGCGTTCAATGCTGCACCGAAAGTCCTCCAAATACGGAACACTCAGTTATTTGGTAAAAAAAAACCCACATTGTGTGTGTACACACACACACACAGGTGTTTTTTTTACGGCTTAAGGTAACATCACTGGCGTAGGACGGGGGGGGGGGGGGCAGTTGCTTCGAGGAGGGGGGGGCAGACGTATCTCTCTGCCCCAAAAAAATTTATAACGGCAAAAAAAGGACACAAGGAAACAAAAGAGTTAATAGTCTCAGCCCATTCACTACACATTGCTGTTATGGACTTGGTACTGCGTCAAAGATGGATTTGAGGGGGGTTATAGGGGTTCCACCTCCTCGGACAAAAAATGGAAAGAAAAAGAGGAAGACAAATTGTAGTTCCATGCTACAGTTATTCTCTCACGAGAAGCCTTGATTGCATCTTTTACATTCAAATTATCATCAGCTTCTAGGCTGACCATGCTTTTTTGTTGTCTCCTTTCAATTCACATCATGTTTTATTTCATTCATAGATTTTTGTATATCATTGATTATGATTATGTTAAAAATAACAATAATAAAGTATTTTTGTAGGATTTACTAAGTCATGTAATTTAACCTATCCATCCATTCGTCTTGTCCGTGCGCTTGCGCCCCCCCCCCCCCCCCCCCCCCCCCCCCCCCCCCCCCGGTTTGTTGGCAATCCTGCCCCCCTGGATTGAAAACGTTCCTACGCCACTGAGGTTTGGGTTAGGGATAGGGTTTTAGGGTCAGTTTGGTATCAGTTTGAAAGGTTAAACGATACAAATTCTAAACATTCACGGAAAATCCACATTGAAGTATGCTGCATTTCATACTTCACAATTCACAGAAATTGAATAAACTGAGATTTGTTTGTAGTGGATAAGTACTGCCATGCTCAGGTAGGGGAAACTTATTGATATAGTACCTGTCATGCAATTCGTACCACATGGTTTCCTAGCAAACGGTAGAAAATTGAGGGTTAATAATTGTGTGAAGTTTGGACAATGAATGGGAAATATTTTATCACATTCACAACCAAAATACAGGCGCGCGCGCGCGCGCGTGCGTGCGTGCGTGCGTGCGTGCGTGTGTGTGTGTGTGTGTGTGTGTGTGTGTGTGTGTGTGTGTGTGTGTGTGTGTGTGCGTGTGTGCGTGCGTGTGTGTGTTTGTGCGTGTGTGCGTGTGCGCGTGTGCTCTTCTGGCAAGTCAAAATTTCTAACTTTTGTTCGCATGATCAATATTTACTTTTTCAGAATTAACACTTACTCAGTATCTCTCTCAACTTTGTCATTCACATTGTGTGTGCGTGCGTGCGTGTGTGTGCTCTTCTGGTAAGTCAAAATTTCTAACTTTCGTGCGCATTATCAATATTTACTTTTTCAGAGTTAACACCTACTCAGTATCTCCAGAGAGTGTGTAAAGAAGGGTATCTCTCTCAACTTTGTCATTCACATTGCAATGAAGTGTTTTTAAAATATACCATAATGAAGGAAAAAGTGAAGTCTGACTTGAGAGAGAGAGAACAGAGGGGGGCGTTAACGATTGGGATGGAACCTGCTTGACAAAACAGGGGGGAGGGAGGATGGGAGGGGGGTTGCCAGACTGGTCACGAAGCCCTCTGGGGTTCTGGCCTCAACTGCTGCTGGTGGCAGGACGTTCCACTCCCTGATGGTACGTGGGGAAAAGGAACTTTGACTGTACTTTGTCTGTACTGTGTGCGACACTGGGGAACAAGGAATTGTTGTGAGTGTCCTCTTCTTTGTGGCTCTGGCTGTGTGGTTCAAGCTTGTACGCATGATCAACATTATGCTTAGTAATCAGCAGCTTTCAGTTTATATCTATTATCCCACTTAGTGAGTGGGCCTCCTTATTTCCTATAATAAATATTCAGAATAATATTTCTAATTAGATCTAACAGATTTTCCATTTTTACTTCACTTACCAACTTCCAACTTCACTTACCAACTTCAGCGTCAAACGGCGAGCCTGACGCAAAGAAACTAGGAAGAGGCATTCTGTGAATGACACTCACAGAAAGCCTAGGTCTAACTGAACAAATCTGCCGAGTTCCCTGCTTGAGACAGGATCTTGAATTCCAAACTTAGATCTCGCATAACGTTGGAGTGCGCATGTGCATGCGTGACGTCATTGTATCAGACTTTACGAATTTCTTGTGGGCAGGTGTGTTAGACCAGCCTGCCACAGATGTGAAACTTTACCCCGGAGGGGGGGGGGGGGGAGACTGGCCACTATGATTTTCTGAAGCATTTTTATGATAAAAATCGAAAGCCGGTTGTTGTTGTTTTTTAATAGGACTACACACGTGTAGAAGGGGTTTGGGGGCCTATTTCCCTTCTTTGGCGTCTGTATTTTCATTTTGAGGGTAGGGTTAGTTAGATACCTGTAAAACTCAAAATTCCTTTTCATTTCCGTTTTTTCACGTGTATTCTACAGAAGACGAACAAATTCATCCACAAACACCAAATAAAGGTACTTTGTATTTCTAAATACTTATAAACACTTCTACGAAAACTGCTGATGCCCTCCACCCTTCCACGACCCCCTTCCAATACCCAAGACACCACACCAGTGGGATGTAAACTCTGCGACAAACGCAACAAGACAAGAGGATGGCACCCTCTGCAAATTCCACATGCAAGAAATCCACACGTTCCAGTGTCAATACTGGGGACGTGTACAACATCAGAAGTGCGACGACATGTACAATGTCCAATGTGGATTGCGCCAGATGCCAGCAGGTGCAGTATGTCGGTGAGACTGGGCAAACCATGAAAAACGTTTTGACAAGCACAGATCAGACTTCAAAACGGGCCAAACCAACACTAGTTGCCCGCCATTTCTGCTCTCCCAACCACGTCTTGGAGGACATGAAATGCACAGTCATCGAGGAAGTCAGGGGAAACACGGAAGTTCGCAAGAGGCGAGATAAATTCTGGAGATGGAAGCTAAGAACCAACTACCCCCAAGGTCTAAACGTGTTTGACTAAACTAAGAAACACGCAGGTAATTACCAATTAACAGTTCTTCCACCCTTTACCTCATCCTCCCTGCAACACCCCCACTCCCACCCCCGCCCCTTGTTTTTGGAATGGAGATTTTCGAAAGAAAGTGACTCTCCTGTTTCAGCATGATGTATCTGGAGCATGAATCTGCATTGCAGATGCAGGCATGTGCACAATTCACAAGTGGCATTATAATAATCATAATAATAATAAGGGATACTTATATAGCGCGATACCCCACATTGGGCTCATCGTGCTTTACAACAGTATAAATGCATTACAAATAATTTAAAAAACACACCAAAAAACCCTATGTAGTTAACAGCATCATAATATTATTAAAGTGTCATACATAAAATCACAAATTGAATAAAAACATTTATCAATTAAGACAAATATAAAACAGCACGTCACACGAAAACTATGGGAAATATACAACTTTTAAAATATGACTGCACAGAAACAACAATACAATAATAACATACGGTACACCAACACCCACACCCACAGGCGCACACGCACACACGTGCGCACGCGCATGCAAACCCGCACCCACCCACACTCACACACGCGCGCACGCACACACACACACACACACACACACACACACACACACACACGCGCGCGCGCGCGCGCGCGCGCGCGCACACACGCACACACGCACACACACACACGCACGCACGCACGCACGCACACGCACACATACACACACACACACACACACACACACACACACACACACAGATGGACGCTGTTGATTGACTGCAAGACCAAAACACGGGGCAAGCCAACGGCAGAGGGGGGGGGGGGGGGGGGGGGGGGGGGGTGAGAAAAGGGGATGGGAGAAGAAGAAGAAAAAGTAAGAGAGACAGACAAACACAGAGAGTGTGTGAGTGTGACATAAACACAGAGAGAGAGAGAGAGAGAGAGAGAGAGAGAGAGAGAGAGAGAGAGAGAGAGAGAGAGAGAGAGAGAGAGAGAGAGAGAGAGAGAGAGAGAGGCAGGCAGAAAGACACACAAACAGACAGTCAGGCAAAGACAGAGACAGAAACCCAGGGACAGAGAGAGACAAGACAGAAGGGCGTGGCATAGACTGTTAGTTGGGAAAATACAACCGGAAGAGGTGAGTTTTCAATGCTCTTTTGAAAGAAGACTCTGATGGGATTTCGCGGACTGGTTTAGGAAGAGAATTCCACTGAGTTGGAGCAGAGAAGGAGAAAGCTCTTTCTCCAAAGGACTTTGTTCGGACTTTTGGAATGCAGAGGGTGAAGTGGTCAGTTGAAGAACGAAGAGATCGAGTGGGAGAGTAAACTCATCTTCCTGATGTGTGTGGCTTTTTTGAAATCATTAACCTTTTAAGAATATCTCTCTCTCTCTCTCTCTCTCTCTCTCTCTCTCTCTCTCTCTCTCTCTCTCTCTCTCTCTCTCTCTCTCTCTCTCTCTCTCTCTCTCTCTCTCTCTCTCTCTCTCTCTCTCTCTCTCTCTCTCTCTCTCAGCCATTTCAGAAGAAGAAGTTATGCTTGCATTAGGAAAACTGAAAAAGGGTAAAGCAGCTGGGCTAGACGATACCTCTGCTAAAATGTTAAAGCTAGGTGGTAAAAGTGTTCAATTATATTTAGCAAAATTGTTCAATACAATCTTTGATAAAGGCATTGACCCTTCAGAATGGTCGAAAGCCATTATCATCCCAATTTATAAAAAAGTAACCCTGAAAAAGTTGATAATTATAGAGGCGTCTCTCTCTTAAGTATCATATCTAAATGCTACACATCCATATTGAATAGAAGGTTATACAGGTGGCTGGAAAATAACCAATATATCTCAGAAAATCAAGCAGGTTTTCGTAAGGATTATTCTACCGTTGACCAAATATTTACGTTGCATGCTGTAATTCAAAACTGTTTAATTAAAAAAGGTAGAAAACTCTATGTTGCTTTTGTAGATCTAAAGAAAGCCTTTGATTCCGTTAGGCATGATAAACTTTTATATTGCTTAAAGGAACATAATGTTAATGGTAAATGTTGTGTCTCTCTCAAGGCTATGTACAATTCGTTGTTATCATGTGTTCGGGTAAATCATGAACTTTCTGATATGTTTGAAGCACCTGTTGGGGTTAGACAAGGATGCGTTATGAGCCCTACTTTATTCTCACTTTTTATAAACCAGTTGGCATATCATACGAATTATAACGGAAAACATGGTGTGAGGTTACTTCTAGATATATTAGAGTTATTTATATTAATGTTTGCTGATGACATTGCTCTATTGTCTATTACACCAAGTGGTTTTCAAACTCAACTTAAGATATTAGAAACTTGTGACAATATGAAGTTAACAGTAAATACTCACAAAACTAAAATTATGTTTTTTAGAAAGGGGGGGTTCTTAGGTAGGCACGAAAAATGGTTTTATAAAGGTAAGAAAGTTGAAGTTGTAAATGAGTATTGCTATTTAGGATTTAACTTTACAACCATGATTAGTGCCCAAAAAAAGGCACACAACATTTAGTAACGAAAGGTAAAAAGGCTGTATTCCAAGTTTGTAAAGTGTTTTAAAAAAATACAAAGAAATGTCTGTATCTATATTCTTTAAAATATGTGACACAAAAATCCAGCCAATACTGTTATATGCTGCTGAGATCTGGGGTCTAAACAGATTAGACCATATAGAAAAGGTACATTTGTTGGTATGCAAAAGATTCCTATGTGTTCCAAGCAGGACTCCAAATAAAATGGTATATGGCGAGTTGGGTCGTTTCCCACTTTACATCAATTCTTATATTGCATGCATTCGCTATTGGTTTAGGATTTTACAAATGAATTCAGATAGGCTTCCACATAAAGCATATATGATGCTATTAGAGTTAGATAGATCTGGTAAACAATGTTGTGCATCTAAGGTAAGGGAAATGTTGTGTTTGACAGGTTTTGGATTTGTATGGTTACAGCAAGGAGTTGGACAAGTAAAAACCTTTTTATTTGAATTTAAACAGAGGCCCATTGACATATACATTCAAGAATGGTCAAGCTCCATTAGAGACCGCGAGAGATATGATAACTATAGATCTTTTAAAACAGTGTTTGAAAAGGAAATATATCTTATAGAAATGGATACATATTGCTTTCATGTAGCTTTAACTCAGGTAAGAGTAAATGCTCTGCCACTAAATAATAATGTTAATCGCTAAACACTATATATAATATATCAATTGCACCCATATTGGGGATGATATTGAAAGATGGTTATTTTGAACGTTTAAAAATGTATGATTGTGTTAGCTTCTCACATAGGATTTTTGAATGCACTTCGAGATATATGATTGTGTTAGCTTCTCACATGGTATTATTGAATGTAGTACAATATTTATGTTTTATTTTACTTTATTTTTTTCATGTAAATACTGACCCTTCACCCCCCCCTCCCTTAACAATGTATTGTGGTCCAAGGCCAATGTGCATTAAAAATGTTCCGAGTTCCGAGTTCTCTCTCTCTCTCTCTCTCTCTCTCTCTCTCTCTCTCTCTCTCTCTCTCTCTCTCTCTCTCTCCCCCATTCACTCTCTCCCTTTAGTTCTTGTTGTTCTTCTTTCTTTGTCTCCATCTCTTTCTCTTCCATCCGCGGTCATTAGTAATGAATAAACTGTTTTAACATTTTAACCCTCTCTCTCTCTCTCTCTCTCTCTCTCTCTCTCTCTCTCTCTCTCTCTCTCTCTCTCTCTCTCTCTCTCTCTCTTTCTCTCGTAAATTGCTCTGGTCTGTTCTGGTAAGAAACGGTATAAAAGGAAAACTATATAGGTGTATTAAAAGCATGTACGATAGTGTTAAAATTAAAGTAAGATGTGGTTCTAATTTAACAGACTTTATTAACTGTACGTATGGTGTGAAACAAGGTGATGTCTGCAGTCCTGTTCTATTTTCACTTTTTATTAACGAATTAGCTAAAGAAGTTATTGAAAATGGTAGACATGATGCTTTATTTACAATTGATTATTTTGAACTTTTTATTCTATTACTTGCAGACGATGTTGCCTTATTAGCAGAAACAGTAATTGGGTTACAAACACAGTTAAATAGTTTGCAGCGAGCAGCAAAAAATCTTGATTTAAAGGTAAATTTAAGTAAAAGTAATATAATAGTCTTTAGAAAAGGCGGTTATTTAGCTGAAAGAGAAAGATGGACTTACAATAATAGAGATATACCAGTGGTTAATGCATATAAATATTTAGGTATCTTATTTTCTACTAAACTTAGTTTCACTGTGGCATGCAATGAATTGGTAAGTAAAGCTAAAAACGCTACATTATGTATTTTACGGACATTTCGTGTATTGAAGCATGCTGGTTTAAATTTGTTTTTAAAGCTATTTGATACCCAAGTTCAGCCTGTAGTACTGTATGGAGCAGAAATTTGGGGGCTTGGTGATTCAGCCCATCTTTGTGAGAAAGTACACTTGTTTGGATTGAAGAAATATTTAGGACTTGAGTCTCAAACACCCAATGATCTCATATACGGAGAAACTGATAGATATCCGATTTCCATTAATTCTGCTATATGTTGTATCCGCTATTGGTTAAAATTGACGATTATGGAAAATTACAGATTACCCCATAAGGCCTATGAAATGCTGTTAGATTTAGATAGTAGAGATAAAAGAAACTGGGTATCAAATATTCGATGCAAGCTTTATCAATTTGGGTTTGGGTATGTTTGGGAAAATCAAGGAGTGCAAGACATGAAACGGTTTTTGTATGTGTTTAAGGAAAGATTAATAGTATGTAGATGGCAAGACTGGAACTTCCATGTAAATAACAGTGAGCGATTTAATGTGTATAGAACATTTTGTGCGATACATGATGTTAAAACTTATTTGAAAATTGATATGGATAAACATTTGAAATTCATTATGTCAAGGTTTAGATGTGGAGTATCTGAGATTTTAGTACATCACTATCGTTATAAGAGACACACTGAAGCTGACTTAATTTGTCCACTATGTAAGAAAACAAGGGAAGATGATGTTCATTTTGTGTTATGTTGTCCTGCCTTGTATGATTTAAGAAAACGGTACATTTTGCAAACGTTCTACAAACATCCAAACCAGTTTCGTTTTAGTTTACTCTTAGCTTCTACGAATGAAAAAATTGTAAGAAACCTGTCGATTTATTTATACAAAGCTTTACGTTTGTGATCAGTTATGATATCATGAGATACATTAATTTGTTAATATTATTATGATCAGTTGTATATGATGTTTTGTTTATCCTGTACCCCCTTCATGAGGGGCAAAGGCCTAAATGAATAAATCATTGTCATTGTCTCTCTCTCTCTCTCTCTCTCTCTCTCTCTCTCTCTCTCCCTCTCTCTCCCCCTTTCACTCTCTCCCTTTAGTTGTTGTTCTTCTTTCTTTGTCTCCATCTCTTTCTCTTCCATCCGCGGTCTCTCTCCTATACATACGTGTGCACATGTTGATTAATATTAGGAATTAATATATTGTTTAACATTTTAACCCTCTCTCTCTCTCTCTCTCTCTCTCTCTCTCTCTCCTCACACCACACACACACACACACACACACACACACACACACACACGCACGCACGCACATACGCACGCACACGCACACGCACACGCACACACACACACACACACACACACATACATATCGAGGGGTGAATGCCAGAACTGCCCATCTGTGCTCTTTATTCCTTTTGAGATAGACCGTTCTGGCAGGCACCCCTCGATATATAAGAGGAAAGTTTAATGGTGTTTTTTGGGGTGTTTTCTACTTCAATTCTTGATCGTTTATATTATCATACTACGAAGAAGGAAAGCGCATCAGTCTACCTGATCCAGGCACACCTCTCTACATTCCTCCTCACCGGGAGTATGTTGGTGTTTACTACGATTTCTATGACCTCCCCTATTGAATCCTTCACTGGATCCACCAGCATGGCATCCCATCTCTTCTACTCTCTTCGAGGGATTGTAATTTTAGAACATTATTATTATTGTTATTTTGCATAAGATTTTTACCATTTCTTTTGAATTAAGTGCTGGTTTGCTTTTATTGTGGACTTTCAATCTGGTGCAAAGAGGACAACCATTCTCTTGGAGAAAGTCTTCTAGCTCAGTTTGAATGTTCACTGTGGACATTGTTTGCAGGCCGACATGCAGACTGAAGAGTCTTTCTCAAGACGAAACAGCTGTTTTTGCATAGGCATTGTCTATCTTCGCCATTGGGAGAAAAAGTAAATCAGCACATTATTTTCTTTTATTCTTTTCAGAACACAGAACAAATCGTAAAGTTAAAATGAAAGTAATTGAGTTTCTTTCTTAGGTTCAAAACACATAAATTGGACACAAAAACAGTTTTATTAAAGCAAACTACATATATAAGAGGAAAGTTTAATGGTGTGTTTGTTTTTTCTTCTTCAATTCTTGATCGTTTATATAGAATATATATATAACTTATTTAAACTAAAAATACAAAATCGGAAAACAACACCAAATTAGCCTTGTTATTTATTTTTAAAAAGTTCCAAATTTTCGCCTACCCGTAGGCTTTTTCTAGGACAAAAAAATAAATGTATTTGATGCGCGCCTCAATAGGAAGCCAATGTAGGGACTGCAGTAAAGGAGTGATATGATCTCGTTTTTTCGCCTTGCACAATCCCTAAGAAAGAAACTCAATTACTTTCATTTTAACTTTACGATTTATATATACGATATATATATATATATATATCTACCGGATCTACCTGATCCATGCACACCTCTCTACATTCCTCCTCACCGGGTGTCTGTTGGTGTTGTATGTTTATATGTATCTGAATTTACTTTTGATTTTGCAATAGCTATGCTTTGGTTACCACCTTATTACAATTTCATATTATAGTTTACTTGTTTATAGGGAATAGGCATTATTATATAAGTTGTTACTGAATGTGTTCCTTAATGCGAAAAGGATATCGTAACTTTCCGTTGGTTTTTCGCCATTAATTTAGAAGTACTTTCAGTACCAATGCACTTCCTTGGCAGAAGAGCTATGTAAGCTATTGCCAATAAAATATTTGCGTTTGCGTTTGTTGGTGTTAACTACGATTTCTGTGACCTCCCTTTTTGAATCCTTCACTGGATCCACCAACATGGCATTCCATCTCTTCTAGTCTTTTCGAGGGATTGTAATTTTAGAACATTATTATTTTTGTTATTTTACATAAGATTTTTACCATTTCTTTTGAATTAAGTGCTGGTTTGCTTTTATAGTGGACTTTCAATCTGGTGCAAAGAGGACAACTATTCTCTTGTAAAAAGTCTTCTAACTCAGCTTGAACATTCACTGTGAACATTCTTTGCAGGCCGACATGCAGACTGAAGAGTCTTTAACAAGACAAAACAGCTGTCTTTGCATAGGCATTGTCTATCTCCCCCATTGGGAGAAAAAGTAAATCAGCACATTATTATTTTTCCTTCTTTTCAGAACACAAAACAAATCGTAAAGTTAAAGTTAAAGTAATTGAGTTTGTTTCTTAGGTTCACAAAACATACATTGGATACAAAAACAGTTTTATCAAAGCAAATTATATATATACATAAGAGGAAAGTCTAATGGCGTGTTTGTTTTTCCTTCTTCAATTTTTGATCGTTTATATATATATATATACGACATAAAGAAATCCAAGGATTGATCGGGGGTTGACAGGTTGACAGGGGGGGAAGTAGACAGACAGACCGAGAAGGTAGGTAAAGGTAGAAGGGAAGGGGGGAAGAAAAACAAATAAAAAATTGTCAACGAATGGAAATTGTGCATTCATATGCACGCGTACACACCCATACAACCTCTTACTAACACACACACACGCATACACACACACACACACACACATGCAAGCACACAAACATATGCAAGCACGTGCACACTCAACTTTTGCCCCCCACCACACCCTCTCACACGCACATCCCCCAATCCTCTCATCCCAAAAAAAAACAAGCTTGGGTAAAATCTTCCCCGACTGTCTCGACTTTTTCCAGGGGTCTCTTTATTCGGAACAAGTGGCCAGTACAAATTACATTTTCGCTTTCCACCCCTGAATAAAACTCACCAAAAATAAATACAGGTAAAAGCCGGGTAGTCACAGGCACGCTAAAAATCAGGTTAAACGTACTCACGGATAACTTTAATCAAAATAAGATATATTGTAATGTGATAAAACCATCATACAACCACTGAAGGAAGAAGCAGGAAAAGGGGGGGGGGGTTGTTGTTTTGGGAAAGAGAACAAGAGTGGGTGAGGGAAGCAGAGACAGACAAGTAGGCAAATAGTCAATCAGTCAGACAGGGAAGTAGGGAGACAGGGATACCGAAACACAGAAAGGAAATGAGAAAGAAAGAGAGAGAGAGAGAGGGGTGGGGTGGGGGGTGGGGTGGGGGGGGGGGGGTTACAGGCAGAAATACAGTCAGAAAGACAGACGTCAGAAGGATGGACATAATGACAGTAGAATAATCAGATTGAATGTAGGAAACAGGGAGACAACAACGCAGACAGAGACAGAAAAGGGGGGGGGGGGGGGGAGAGGGAGGGAGAGAGTCACTCGTTTATCAGACCTCATTCCCCTTATTTATAAGCACACACGCTATGATACACGCACGCACACACACACGCACATACGCATGCACTCACCATCCACATACTCCCCCACCCCCACCCCCACCCACCCCACACCCCACCCCACCCCACCACCACACCCCCACACACCCCCCCCCCCACCCCCCACCACCCCCACACACACACATACGTATTTAAAAACATGCCTACATACCCGAGTGGATGCATGCTTGTATGTATGCACATCTCCAAAAACCCTCTTCTCTCTCTCCAACCCACCCTCTTATAGGTAGGCATATGTAAAAGTCAATGTGGCTGTACTTATTCTCTAAAATGGACGTTACATTTAAAACCCAATGATCATCTTAGTTCTGCTGAAATTACGTAAGGGTATTGAGCCCTTTGGGGTGGACTGTTTGTAATTTGGAGAACCAGAATGATTCCCTCTTGATTCATTCATTCATTCATACACACACACACACACACACACACAACGGTATAGATCTAGGCATGTAGGAATACAGGCAGGCCTATCAATATCATGTGGCTTGTCCCCATACATTCACCTCCGTTCGTGATAAAGAACAACAACAAATAACAAGTAGACTAGAACACTGCTGGGTCAAATAATTCCCATGATTTGGCTGAGTTAAATTGTTTCACGGCACCTGTGTGTAGTAGATGACACATTCATTCTTTTGAGCGCAATGAAGAATGACCGTCTCTTCTACTGGCAGTTTATTTCCACAGGGGGCGACAGACTTTTATAAGTTTACGTCACGAAAACAGCCTGGTATGACGTCATTTTCTAGTGAACAACTGACATCAACTGATATTGAACGTTTCACAATCTATTCTCAAAGTTAGGAGTTGACCAGAAGAGAAGCGGAAACACCCGTCAGCAACTTCCGCCTAGTGACCGTAACGATAGTGAGAAAATGCATTTTTTTAAAAAGGGTAGACGAGTGAAAAATGTTTAGATCTAAATTGAAAGTAATCCTGAGGACCGTTCCTCTGAATCTATTCACGTTTTTATCTTCTTCTTCTTCTTCTTCTTCGTTTGATCTTCCACCTTCATCGTACTGAAGATTCTGAAGATTAACTTGGAAAAAGGTTTCTGCGCTTAGGTTAGGCTTCTGGTTTAAAGTCTTGGCTTAGTATGATGGGTAGAGAGGGAGTCGTGGGTGAGGGTGGAGGGGGGGGGGGGAGGTAAGTAGATGAGGAAGAAGGGACGGGGGGGGGGGGAGGGGAGGGGGGAGAGGGGGGGGTTAGATCTGGCTTTTGAAGGCTCCCACTGTGGCTGATGACACTGCCACAGAAGGGAGCAGGTTCCACTCGGCAATGGTCCGAGGGAAGAAGGACTGCTGACGGTACAGAGTCCTGCATGCTGGCAGTTGGTACGCCTCAGCATGCAGGAAACGAGTAGATCTTGTTGGAGGGCTGGGGGCTGGCTTTCTGGAGGAGTTGATTGCCAATTCTCCATGATGGAACTTGAAGAAGTTGGTGAGTCGTGCCTTTCTTCTTCGCTCTGATATGCATGCGTATGCAAATATATATATGTTTATGGGTCTACTAGAGGAGAGTCTACTGGAAGGCAGCCCCGTCCCCATCCGTAAAGATCTATGGAAGCGCTTCATCGACGACATCCTGCTCCTCTGGTTGGGCTCCACTTCTGACCTGTAAACGTTTCTGGACTACATCAACACTGTACATCCAACAATCAAATTCACAGCAAACTTTTCAACCACTCTACCTTTTCTAGACATCCTACTCAAACTAGAAGGAGGACATATTTACACTGATCTCTACTGCACTACAGTAGTCTTCCAATAGTTGAGGACAGCATTGCTTTTGCAATTACAGTAATGTCA
>CM065706.1:18519810-18527310 GCA_017654935.2 Phymorhynchus buccinoides | reverse complement strand
TCAGCTCTAGTGAGCGCTTTCAATTTCAATCACATGAATTCACATTGGCAACTTATCTGAAGTTTGGATTTTGTGTGTGTCGTCTGTATTTTTTCATCTTCAAGGATATGGAAGTGGTGGGATGGTGTTGAACGTAAGGGGAGGGGCAACATAAGCAGAATTGGGGTGCAATCATTGTTTTACAAAAGTCACAGGAGGCATGTGCGGAAGGGGGGAGAGGGGCAGAAGATATGGATAAGGGGACCGTATTTTGATAGATCTCATACTTGTACATTTAAGAACGGCCATAATTTCAGTATCAGAATTTTAAAGAAATCGATGTAACTTATTGTATGAAACAAATAGCCTTTGAATCCCCCCCCCCCTCTCTCTCTCTCTCTCTCTCTCTCTCTCTCTCTCTCTCTCTCTCTCTCTCTGTGCCTCATTTTGGGGGGAGCATGTCTGCCCCCCTCCTATGTGCGAGGAGAAGGGGGGGCAGCCGCCCCCCTCCCCATGTTTCTACGTCACTGATAGACTACCTACAACTTTTGAGGAGATTTTCTGCAGTGGTTTTCATGGGTTTGTGAGGATATAAACAAAGCAACAGCAAAGAAGCTACAAAAATCGCAATACCTCACCATTCTGGAATGAAGTAGAGGGCTAATAAAGCAATTGGAAAACAATGCAACTATGTCCCTATAATACAAGCTATTTAGGTTGTAAACTCTCTCTCTCTCTCTCTCTCTCTCTCTCTCTCTCTCTCTCTCTCTCTCTCTCTCTCTCTCTCTCTCTCTCTCCCCTTTTCGCTGGATTTCAGTTTAAAAGTCCTGTAACGGCGTCCTGATGGCAAAAGATCATGTTTGTTTAAAAACATGAGAAGTATCAATTGCAATCTGCTTGGCCTTCTGTTTTGCACGTCTTTCATGCAACTCTTGCATTCCAGTCTCTCTCATCCCAACAACCTTGATGCACACATTCACTAGTGGATACAATATCCGTTTGACCCGCTTGTGACGTGGGCCGACCTGTAATGCCTTCGTCTTTCTGTCTGCATATAGGCTGGATTTAATTCATTTATTTGGATGCTTCTCATTTTTTTAAACTGAATTTTCATTACCATGTGTTTAATTCTTATGTCACAGCAGATAGAAATGTACAAGAATCTTTTCATTGCTTTTTACAAAAATACAACCTATTTCGGAGAGAGAGGGAGAGAGAGAGGGGGGGATGGAGAGAGAGAGAGAGAGAGAGAGAGAGAGAGAGAGAGAGAGAGAGAGAGAGAGAGAGAGAGAGAGAGAGAGAGAGAGAAAGAGAGAGAGGGAGGGAGGGAGATGGGGAAGGGGGGTGAGCATGATTGAAAGTGTGCATACTTATTGTTTTCTTATTCACAACACTTCATGTAATAAAATATCCTGTGGGCATTTGTGAGCATTGGTCTTGTGAGCGAGTGTCGTGTGAGCATTCGTCTTGTGAGCATATCTCTCCCATTCTATTAAAAGCGCTTTTACTCTCTCTCTCTCTCTCTCTCTCTCTCTCTCTCTCTCTCTCTCTCTCTCTCTCTCTCTCTCTCTCTCTCTCTCTCTCTCTCTCTCTCTCTCTCTCTCTCTCTCATGAGAGTTGTATTACTTCTTGGCATGTGAAAGAACGCTTGAGAATAGGTTATTTAAACATCAACCATGTGATCAGCAAGTTAGCGGATGTATCTTCGATTTTGCATAATTCTGGAAACCCCTTCCAAATTTGTTGTTTTGGCGAGTCTCATTTATCAGAACATATTACGGATAGTGGTGTTTCAGTAAATGGATACAACATGCTTAGGTTACATCGATAACGTATGTATCATCCGAAACGTCTGTATGTTGAGCCTCAATTAAAGGAGCAAAAATAATACCTGAATGTCTTGTGTTTCATGTGTCTATGATTGGTCCTAGTGGTCATCTAATTATTTTCAAGTATAGCCATTCTATCAATTTAAAGCGAATGCATGTTTTGGGACAACACGGTGTTGAATGCTTATGGATAGAAGTTACATTAAACACACTAAGCCATTACTATTAGGATTCTTATACAGACATCCTTCGGAACGTGTTGACTGGAAAGACATTTTCAACTCCATAATGGATCATGTAATCCTAGAATCAAAAGAAACAATGATATTTGGTGACTTCAATATAGACTTAGTGAAACCGCAAATGCAAAGGACACAATTATACGAAAGTTTTTAATTAGCACAACTCATTAATATACCGACCAGAATCACACCAACATCCAAGGCGCTAATTGACCACATGTTGACCTATTAATCTGATCTTGTCTGTCCTTACACGCCCTCAAGAGCTCTCTGATCTCAGGATGCCAACCTTCTCTCTGTCCCCCGTTTCTTTCTCAACTCCTTTGGCAAAAGAAGTTTCTCTGTCTTCGGCCCCGTCACTTGGAACTCTCTACCAATAACTCTCCGCCAAATCCAGTCTCTACCCACCTTTAAAAAACACCTGAAAACACACCTCTTCAAAGGGGGGGGCGAATTGAATTTGTATAGCTTAAAGTCTTATAACTTTTATCTTAGAAATGTCAATTATTTTATATTGCTTAAGGTTTTAGTGCTTTTATTTTAGAAATGTGAATTTATATTGCTTAAAGTTTTTTTAGTGCTTTTATCTTATGATTTCTTATTGATTATGTTCTCTTGGTTTCCGTCTCATTTCTCGCTCCCCTAAGTACGATCATATTACTCTGGTTCTTCGTTCCCTACATTGGCTCCGAGTTCAATCACGCATTGACTAAAAAATTCTCCTCCTTGTCTTCAAGTCACTGAATGATCAGGCTCCCTTATATCTCTCTGATCTTCTTCATCTCCATGTCCCAGTTCGCCAACTACGTTCGTCTTCTGATTCTCGTCTCCTTTCCCTTCCCTCCATCCGTCTCAAATCTGCTGGCCAACGTTCTTTTTCCTGTCAAGCACCATCTCTTTGGAATTCTCTGCCTTCTCCTCTCCGACACTCCAACTCAGTCTCCTCATTCAAAACCTCTCTTGTTGATGAATAATTGATTGTAAAGCGCTTTGGGCTCATTTGAGGTAAAGCGCTATATAAATGTACTATTACTTACTTACTTACGCTCTGTCTGCCTGTCCTCTCTCTCTCTCCCTCTCCCCCCTTCCCCCTCTCTCTCTCTCTCTCCCTCCCGTCCCCTCTCACTCTCTCTCCCTCCCTGGTGTACCACTCTCTCTCTCTATTTTCTGTCTTACTCCTGTCAAAGTTTGCCCTGCCCATTTGTCTCCGCCTTTTTGTCTGTCTAACTCTGACCCACCCACCCTCCCTAACCCTGACCCCTCCACCTCCTCCCTGCCTCATATATATATATATATATATATATATATATATATATATATATATATATATATATATATATATATATATATATCTCATGTGTTATTAAATAATTTTATTATTATTTTATATCATTTTTATGAAACATGGTGTGTCAATTTGTCGTTAAAAAATTTTTTTTATTATTTTTATATGGTTTCATCAATGTTTGTAAAGCGCTGAGAGCTTGCTTTTAGCATGATTTTTATCGCGCTATATAAGTGAAATTATGATTATGATTATGATGATGATGATTATTATTATTATTATAATTATTATTATTATATACACAACCGAAAAGCAAAACATTATTGAGCTTTGCTCACCGTTGTCTGGCTGTAGCGATCACAAACCAATCTGCATAACTTGGAACAAGAAAGGTTCAAAAATCCCTAAAGCTGGACATAAAACAATTTATTACAGATGTTTTTCAAAATTCAACGAAGATTCATATCTCTTTGATCTGGCACAGTCCCAGCTTTCACGTGTCTATGAATGCACTGACCCAAATGAAGCTGTGGATTTTTGGTATAACACATTCATAAATATTTACAATAAACGCACCAATTTTGTAAAAACGAGTTAAGCAAAAACCTAAAGATAACAAAAGATATTGATAACGAGATGAACAAAAAAGATTTGCTCTGCGACTCTAAAAATCAAGATGAATTTCATGCACAGCGAAATAAAGTTACTAGCTTGTTACGCAACTCCAGGAAGAAATATTTTCAAGATCTAACAGGCTCTAAAGATGATTCTAAATCCGTATGGAAGGCAATCAACTGTATCACAAATAAACATGTCTCTCAGAAACAATCCACTTCCAAAAACATATCCACTGATGAACTTAACGATGAACGAACACTTTGTTAATACAGCAAAATGTTCTATTCTAAATAACAAATCGACACAAAAGAATTTTGCAAAGAAAAAGAGATTCACACACCATTGACCATACCACCAATGGCAGTATTTGAAGTTGATAGGTTTAATTAACAGTCCAAATCAAAAGGCTTAGAAGAAATTGACAGTAAAATAATAAAACTCAGTGCACCATGCATCACAGACATATACATATACATATACAATATCTGTATTGACAAAAACTACTTCCCCAAGCACTTCAAAACTAGCAAAATAATTCCTCTTTACAAATCTGGCGAACAAAATGTCCACTCGAACTTCAGACCCATCTCAATTATCTCTGTTCTCTCAAAACCACTAGAGCAGCCCATCAACCGTCACATCTTATTACACATTGAAAAGTTTGACCTACAACCAAATCAATCGGGCTTTACAGAAAACCATTCGTGTCATACAGCTCTTGTAAATCTCTGGTCGACCAATGGCTTTCCAATATTAATAATGGTGAATACACAGCAGCCACCTTCGTTGAACTTGCCAAGGCTTTTGACACGATAAACCATGCCTTTCGTGAACTATCAGTGTAACATTTTCAACCGACGCTATTGCACTCCTGTCATCATTCCTTAGCTCCCGTCAACAATGTGTTTCGTTGTTCAAAAAAGTTGTGTGCCACAAGGTTCTATCCTTGGTCCTATCCTTTTTTCGCTATATGTAAACGATTTTCCCCTTTTCCTTTCATCCCTTAGTGATCTTTTTGCAGATGATACAGATGATATCCATTCATCTGATCGTAGTTTAAACACCCTATATGTAAACTTCAAGATTGATTGATGTTTGATGTTTGATGTTGTGCATAGCCCCGTCGACTGCTACGGCCATGTCAGGGCTGTCACCACGTCAAAATTTGAGCACAGGATATCACAGTTTAAAATACGACCACGTGATATCATAGCTAAAAATATACAATTAAAAACGTAAAGATTTGAAACAAATGTTAAAAAAAGGATTAAAATTTAGTCGTGTATAAAAATCTCTACACAGTTAAAAGCTTACAATTGATGTTTTAAAACTTAACACGACTTTTTATACCTTATCAAAAATATTCACTTCCTTTAAAAAGATTGAAGATTCTTTAATCAGCCAATGTATGTAATACAAAGGAAATCGTGTTGGATTTGCGCGACACAATCCAACAACAACGAAAGCATGCACATGGATGGACAACCAATATAAGAGAGAACAAAAATTGTAACAAAATCAGATTCCATAATCATGTATCAGTCTCTCTCTCTCTCTCTCTCTCAAGAAAACATTGATAAACTCACAACCTGGACACATTTTAACCATATGTCACTAAATACTGGAAAGACAAAACATACTCTGATAACTACCAGACAGAAACGTCAAAACCTACATGCACCTACTCCAAAACTATATGCCAATAATAAAGAAATCGAAGAAATAAAATCCCACAGTCTTAGGATTAACCAATCACTCATTTAAGCAAAAACATCTTTAAAAAAAAGTCTTCCTGTTATCCCAAGTAAAACATGTTCTTAAACAGGAAGCCAGGAAACTCTTCTTCAGTGCACACATTCAATCACTAGTTGACTATGCATCGACACTCTGGGACTGTGCCAGTGACAAGACATTAAAACCCCTTTAAAAAAACCCAGTAACTATGCATGACACAGCTATGCATCCGTGGCATGATATTCCACAAACCCCCAAAACTCAAACACAGTCAACACCCGCCTGGCATCCCCTCAGCCCACCCCAAATTATCAGATATATTCCACAAACCCCCAAAACTCAAACACAGTCAACAGCCGCCTGGTATCCCCTCAGCCCACCCCAATTTATCAGATATATTCCACAAACCCCCAAAACTCAAACACAGTCAACAGCCGCCTGGTATCTCCTCAGCCCACCCCAAATTATCAGATATATTTGTTGTATTATGAATTCAACACGCATATATTCTACACACTCATTATTCGTGTGCCAAATATAAATAGGAATTTTGAACAATGCTAAACAATTTTTATAATGGTGATTAAATAAAAACATTATCTTGGAGAAAAAATACCCACGAAATTATCTTTAACATAAATTTTCCGAAAACAAAACGAAAAAGGAACACCAACCTGTATCCTGAAGTTCTCATTTTTAAGTTACTATAAAATAATAACCAGCAAAGATATCGGAATTCTCCACACTGCAAATATATTACTCGTGAAATTTTTTATTGCACCATAATAATTATGATAACTCCAAAACTCTCAATCAGCCCCAAACTCCCATAAGAGTTGCTTTTCACAGGCAGTGTCCAATGAATGCATTGTTGTGTCATCATTCTCGGAGAACAGCCAGAAGGAACAAAGAAGGCTTTTTGGTTTTTAACCCCAGAACACTCCCCGTGGGGATACCGGGGAAGGGCCTATCTCACAAATAGTACCCCCACCTTCTGAAAGTTCTGTGCAAAGATACAACTTCCTCTAATCTGTCACTCTCTTTGACTCTGCCTTTTCCCTTTGCTTTCTGACATCTACTATTTTTCTGACTCAGACTTTGGCCCATTTTACTGCTTACAAAATCTTTCAAATATGTTTTCCCATTTGAGCTCCTCCGAAATCTGAATGCAGCGGGGAGACTAGTAAAAACTGGAAACCGGACAAATACGTACCTCACCCACTATGACCATATGGCCTGGGTGAACAGAAGAAGAAGAAGATTCCGTGAAGAGCGAAAGTGCCTTCTGGCACATACCACTCGAATGTTCTTTTTAGAAGAAGATAGGGAATGATAAAATAATATTATAGAGTGTAGAAGAAGAAGAAGAAGAAGAAGAAGAAGAAGAAGAAGAAGAAGAAGAAGAAGAAGAAGAAGACTTCTGTGGACGTAAGTCGGTGGCCAAGGATGACAGCCTGTCACCGCCAACAGTGTGAAATTGGTTTGGCTGCCCATTCTGACATACATCCAGCTTCCCCCTCCCCCCCCCCCCCCCCCCCCCCCCCCCACACACACACACACAAATCACGGCTCAATGATGAGGAGAAGGATAAAGTAGAAGAAGAAAAAGAAGGAGGAGGACGAGGAATAAGAGAAACAGAAAATAAGAAGAAGAAGAGCAGACAGATAGAAAGAAAGAAAGGAAAGAAGAATTAAAAAAGAACGAAAGAAGGAGAAGAAATATGTGGGAGATGATTGAAAGAACTGCAGCTTCCTGGGAGATATTTACATAAGATTTAATAAGGCTGTTGCACTGGGATTTCACTCCTCCAAA
>CM065706.1:18477310-18514810 GCA_017654935.2 Phymorhynchus buccinoides | reverse complement strand
TAATGTGAAGTGATGATTTATGTGTTATGTATTTGTTGCAGTGAGAGAGTAAAGTAATGTGAAGTGATGATTTATGTGTTATGTATTTGTTGTAGTGAGAGAGTAAAGGAATGTGAAGTGAAAAAATAAAAGATTTGATCCCCCAAACACCCTTTTCCCTAACCAACTGCTCCCAGACCAGCTTAACACTAGTATTCTCGCCTAATTCTCCTGCTGTTCCCCATTCCCTTTCTCGAGCAATTCTAAGTCCCGTGCTGTTGGGTAATAATGCTGATCAGCCGGGGGTGGCTGTTTCATCAGGTTAGCATCGGCAACATGTCCCAGGCCCCACTGATGTATTATCGCCATGCGCTCGCTGCTAGTCGTAACCATAAAGGCTCGCGTCAGGCATTCTCCATTCTAATTGGTTTTTAACCCATTTTTTGAATAGCAGTTGTCTCCATTGCTATATATGAAGGTCATAGTGGGATATAACTCGTCATATATTATATTATCAAAGACAAAAATAGTTTAAGACACGGATTGGATTTTGTTCTGCTTCTTCTGAACGTATTTGTAATAATGTTTTCTTCTTTCTTTATATGTTTCTTTCAAAATAATTGTAAAGCGCTCCGAGGATGATTTGTTTCATCGAAGAGCGCTATTTAAGCTTTATTTAGTATTAGTATTAGTATTAGTATTAGGCTGGTCGACTGAAAGTAGCTTAATGAGAGAGAGAGAGAGAGAGAGAGAGAGAGAGAGAGAGAGAGAGAGAGAGAGAGAGAGAGAGAGAGAGAGAGAGAGGGGGGGGAGAGAGGGGGGAGAGAGAGAGAGAGAGAGAGAGAGAGGAGAGAGAGAGAGAGAGAGAGAGAGAGAGAGGGGGGGGGGAGAGAGAGAGAGAGAGGGGGGGGGGGGAGAGAGAGAGAGAGAGAGAGAGAGAGAGAGAGAGAGAGGGGGGTGAGAGAGAGAGAGAGAGAGAGAGAGAGAGAGAGAGAGAGAGAGAGAGAGAGAGAGAGAGAGAGACGAATACGAATACGAATACGAATGTTTTATTGAGGGTAAAAAGGATAAGCTACAACAGCTTCTTTACACCTTGCCCTCTCACTCACACATTCATGCCATGCATCAAGCAAAGAAAATTTGACATAAAGCAATCAAGTCAAGAAAATGGAACAGAAATTGGCACATGAAATAATTGAAAAAGATAACAAAAATGGGAATTAAAACAAACATGGATAATACTTAACAATGGTGAACTTGAATTGGTAGTTTAAATTGAGTACGAAAAAAGGGAAACAATTTTGAGACAATGACAATTTTTCAGAATAAAACCACTTTTAAGGGATAATTTTTTTTTATAAGATAACATGGGAATATGAGAGAGGGACGGAGAGAGAGAGAGAGAGAGAGAGAGAGAGAGAGAGAGAGAGAGAGAGAGAGAGAGAGAGAGAGAGAGAGAGAGAGAGAGAGAGAGAGAGAGAGATTTATAAGAATCTAGGCATAAGCTGATGGCATTGGTAACGTTTGAAGTAAAACTCATTAATTAGCATTACTAATAAACAAAATTGTCCATTAGGAGCTTGTGATAAGATTTTCGAAAGGAAGATACGCTAGTTTTATTTTTTAGATAATCAGGGAGTTCGTTCCACAGTTTACCACCAGAGAATGTAAGGGGTGATTTACATAGATCTGTTCTGGGGCGGGGCATTGTTAATTTGGTTTTTCTTCGAATTGTATAATTTAGTAATAATAATGGTGCTAACTTATTTATGATCTTGTTCATAAGGGTACCTTTGTTTAGTAGGCATTTCAAATCAAATGGTAGAATGATAAGTTCTTTATAGTCATTGGTTTCTAGGGATGACGATTTAAGGAGTATGAGTTTAAGAGAGCGTTTATATAGTCTTTCAACATGTTTGAGTGTGTTTTTACTAGCTGAATCCCAACATGTTGATGCACAATCAATATCAGGTTGGATATAGGCATGCAAAAAAAGTCTATGCGTATGTTGATCTAAAAAGTGTTTAATTCTATTGAGCTGAAATACTTTTTTTGAAATTTTCTTGGACATATTGTCCATGTGTTTTGACCAGGATAAGTTGTCAATGTATACGCCGAGTAATTTGTGTGAAGTAACTTCTTCTAGAGGCTTTTCATAGATAGTCGGTGTTCTTAATTGATTTTTAAAGTTTTGCCTCTTTTGTCTTGTTGTGATTAACATGAATTTAGACTTTTTGGGATGTAAGGCCATATGATTTTGCTCTGCCCAGTCAACTAGATTATTAATGTCACTCTGCAATCCAGAACAGATTGAATCCGCATTATGGCCATTTTTATGCACTGTGGTGTCGTCTGAAAAAAGCTCACACGATAAAGTAAGATGAAGGGGGAGGTCATTTATTTAAACGGTAAAGAGACTAAGACTGAGCCTTGGGGAACTCCATAATTGACTGATTGAAATGAAGATGTAATAGTATCTTTGGAGACGGTTTGTCGTCTGTCAGATAGAAAGGACGAAACGAGGGCGATAGAATCTTCGGTTAAACCATACAATGATAGTTTTTTCGATAGAAGGCCGTGATCAATAACATCAAAGGCCTTAGCAAAGTCGACGAAAATGGCACTGGTGAGAAGGTCATTGTTAATATTGGAATGCCGCTGTTCGATTAGATTAGTGAGTACTGTTTGGCAGGAATGGTTTTCTCTAAAGTCACTTTGGTTACAATGGAAAAGATCATGTGTGGTAAAGTATGTCTGAAGGTTACGTTTTAAATGCTTTTCTAGAGGTTTGGAGAGGTTAGACAAGATAGAGATAGGCCGGTAGTTTGACGGATCTTGGGGGTTACCAGATTTATATAGTGGTATCACCTTGGCATCTGTAAATACTTGGGGACAACAGCATTTCTCAATACAAAGGTTATAAATATAGGTAAGACAGTCAGTGATAATAGGCGCAGATAACTTTAAAATATAGTTATCAATATGATAGAATGCTTGAGTTGAATTAATTCTTGGTATACCTCATGTACAGCCATAAACTGGAAACTAAATTTAGGACCTAATTTTTTGGAGTCACAGTACTCTTTCAGTAACAATAGATCGTTAGAGCCAGTTCGGTCGGCTAGTATCGTTTTATCAGCTACAGTACAGAAATGATTGTTGAGTTCTTCAACAGATAGATCGCTTGACACGGGCGTACTGTGTGTTGAAGATTTGCAGGATAATTGGTTAATTGCTTTCCAGATAGATTTTGAGTCTTTTTTAGATTGAATAAGATCGCCAAAATACTTTTTTTTTGCAAATCACTTCATGTTTGTTATTTTGTTTCGCTGCTTTTTAAAAGCTACATCCTTACCAGTTGTTTGTACTAAGCTTTCACGAGTCTCTATTTCCGCATTTATATTATCGTTTAACCATGGGGGTTTACCTTCAGGCTTGACACGTTTGGTTATAAAAGGGGCATGTTTATCGTATTTTGGGATATTATACCACCTTTCAAGGGCTTTATTGGGGTCATTGTACTGAAAAACAATGGAAAAGTCGGCCATACATAAATCATATAAGAATTGCTCAGGGTTAAAG
The DNA here is from genome assembly GCA_017654935.2 of Phymorhynchus buccinoides. Lineage (NCBI taxonomy): Eukaryota > Metazoa > Mollusca > Gastropoda > Neogastropoda > Raphitomidae > Phymorhynchus > Phymorhynchus buccinoides. Next base: position 18,511,249 of record CM065706.1, on the reverse strand, counting down.
AATTTATAGCTACGAAATGATACACATCTATGAGAGCATTTGGGGGATTCTGATGCCTTTTTTTTACCACGTTAAGCAGAGAGAGAGAGAGAGAGAGAGAGAGAGAGAGAGAGAGAGAGAGAGAGAGAGAGAGAGAGAGAGAGAGAGAGAGAGAGGAAATCAGACAGAGAGAGAGAAGAGAGAGAGAGAGAGAGAGAGAGAGAGAGAGAGAGAGAGAGAGAGAGAGAGAGAGATATTGATCAATGCACACAAACAGGCATTAGACAGATGAATTGAAAGAAAGAAAGGGGTGGAGAGGGGGGTGGGGTGGAAATCAAATGGGCAGTGGGGTAAAGGAGACCCCTGTTTTTATTTATAAGGGGGTGGGGTTGGGGGAGCATAAAATCAGATCAGTTTGTGGGCAGTTTTCATTGAGCTTCGGGGGGTGCTAATCACATTACTGTGTGTGCTCCAACCGTCAGTTATCCTCCACCCCGCCCCCACCATATCCTGACTGTCACAAACGTGAATACCCTTAACTTTTGCGTGCACACACTAACTTTCACGGGCGCAGTTTCAGCCTGAATGTAGGTTATCTTTACCTGGTTGTTTTTGTGAGCGTTGCACGTGAAAGTTGAATTTCAATTTAACTCTTGTTTTCTGATTCTCAGTATGAATAGATTTTTCTTTAGTTCTGTTTCTGGTTGTTAATACGGAAGGTTGTTGAGGAAAGAACTCCGTCCTCTAATTTGTGAGGATCTCTTTATAACCCAGGAACCAGTGGACTGGGGTAAGTGTTTGTAATTAGAATGTATAGTGATGAATGTATTTTGTAGTGGTAATGATTATGAATTGAATGTGTACTATTTTGCGCAGAACATAATTTGAGAAAGACGTCTTCTGCATTTTATTATAATCATTAAGTACTCAAGGGAGACAATAATTATTTGACAGTCGTTTTTGCTACTCTTATTGCTTGAATAATATTCGACTGTTTCATGCACTGCGTTTGTATTTCTATTAGCAAAATAATTCATTGTTTTTGTATTTTGTTACGAAGATATACAGTTTTCCACATGACTGAGTAGATGGGTTAATTGTGGGGAGTTAACTGCAGGCATATGGACTGAAGATATTATTGTAGTTTTCAGTGCTGGTATGGGAGTCAAGACACGTCACGGAGGGTTGGCTGAGAGTTATCAGCTCTACACCATGAGGCCTGCCTCACCGACTGAGCGTGGTGCTTGATACCTACCTGCACTGCTGAATGGTCGTCACTGAGGGTTGGCTGAGAGTTCTCAACTCTACACCATAAGGCCTGCCTCACCGACTGAGTGTGGTGCTTGATACCTACCTGCACTGCTGAATGGTCGTCACGGAGGGTTGGCTGAGAGTTCTCAACTCTACACCATGAGACCTGCCTCGCCGACTGAGCGTGGTGCTTGATACCTACCTGCACTGCTGAATGGTCGTCACAGAGGGCTGGCTGTTAGAGTTCTCAACTCTACACCATGACGCCTGCCTCGCCGACTGAGCGTGGTGCCTGATACCTACCTGCACTGCTGAATGGTCGTCACTGAGGGCTGGCTGTTAGAGTTCTCAACTCTACACCATGAGGCCTGCCTCGCCGACTGAGCGTGGTGCTTGATACCTACCTGCACTGCTGAATGGTCGTCACGGAGGGTTGGCTGAGAGTTCTCAACTCTACATCATGAGGCCTGCCTCGCCGACTGAGCGTGGTGCCTGATACCTACCTGCACTGCTGAATGGTCGTCACTGAGGGCTGGCTGTTAGAGTTCTCAACTCTACACCATGAGGCCTGCCTCGCCGACTGAGCGTGGTGCTTGATACCTACCTGCACTGCTGAATGGTCGTCACGGAGGGTTGGCTGAGAGTTCTCAACTCTACACCATGAGGCCTGCCTCGCCGACTGAGCGTGGTGCTTGATACCTACCTGCACTGCTGAATGGTCGTCACTGAGGGCTGGCTGTTAGAGTTCTCAACTCTACACCATGAGGCCTGCCTCGCCGACTGAGCGTGGCGCTTGATACCTACCTGCATTGCTGAATGGTCGTCACTGAGGGTTGGCTGAGAGTTCTCAACTCTACACCATGACGCCTGCCTCGCCGACTGAGCTTGGTGCCTGATACCTACCTACACTGCTGAATGGTCGTCGTTGTTGTCGACGTACCTGCGGTACTGGTGACCTTGGTGTGGTCGCTGGTGTGTGACCTTGGCGTGGCTACACTCTCTAGTGTGTGGCCTTGGGGTTGCTGTACCTAAATCTGCAAGTCACCGTCGTCTCGTCTGCATCTTCGATATGGTGAACCCTTTTGAGTGTTGGCAGTGAGTGCCCAGTTGGTGATTGAGATAAGTGAGTTGTCTGCTGTGAGGCATCTGAGTGGTGCAGAGTCTTCTCTTCGTCGTCCCCTCTCTAATAACCGCCCCCTTCAAAACCATCGTCCCTTCTCTCTCCGCCATTGTTCGCCGTCTTCCATGTAACATCAAACTGTAACAGTCTTCGTCATCATCGTCTGAAGTGTCTTCATCGTCCAGCGTTTATTTCCCTTAATAGAACATTCATTAGTACGTTTATTACTTGTTGTTTGTATCTCAGTATCCATTATTTGTATCTGAATATTTTGCTTGGTTTATTGGCTTAATAGTTGACTTTTTGAACTTATTATTGCCTTTGTTTTGGATTATTTGGTGCGTTGTATGAATGATGTGTGAAAGGGAAATCTTTCTTCATTCAATTCAACAAACACACACACGCATCATCATATAGTAAAAAGCCAAGTGTCCGTGTGTGTGTGTGTGTGTGTGTGTGTGTGTGTGTGTGTGTGAAACACAAAACGGGCCTTATAACTCCGTTTTTCGACCGAATCGCTTCAAATTGCGGTGAGCCCTAACGGGCCGATGGCAACGGCAACCGAGGCGGCCGTATCATTTGCGCGGTTTCGCAAATGCGCGAAACGCGCATCCGCCGGCCTCTCGGCGCCCGTATCTCCGGTGTTTCTGGGCCGATTGTCTTCGCATTTGGCAGGAAGATGACCGGGGCCGGGGACTATACGTGTGCCAAACCGAAAGCGAATCGATTCAGAAACGCGCGTGATATACGCCGCTTCACCTTTTCACAAATAACTCCGCCGTTTCTTATCCGAATCGCTTCAAATTTGCTGTCAGGCTTGCTGGGAGAATCGGGAGAATCGGGAGAGCGCGTCACTCTCAGAACAGCGCCAACGGGAAACGGGGCCTTATAACTCCACCGTTTCTTAACCGAATCGCTTCAAATTGGCTGTACTCAGCGTTACCAGTACTTGGCGTTACCGTTACTAGGCGTTACCGTTGCTAGCAGCGCCAACGGGAAACGGGGCCTTATAACTCCGCCGTTTCTTAACCGAATCGCTTTAAATTTGCTGTACTCAGCGTTACCAGTACTTGGCGTTACCGTTACTAGGCGTTACCGGTACTCGGAGTTGCGCTAGTTCTATATAAACCAGTCTGTAACTGACTTTAAACGTTAAGGTCTCTGTACACGTGAAAACTTTTCACTCTTTCACTCAATACAGTGACATACAAGTAATCTTATGACTGGCTGTCACATACACACACACGCGCGCCCGCCCGCCCGCATGCACGCACGCACGACGCACGCACACACACGCGCACACACACGCGCACACACACACGCACACACACACGCGCACACACACACACGCGCACGCACGCACACACACACACCATCCATAACTGTAGATGTTCTTCGCCCCACTCTTAACCCCTTCACTACCAGAGCAAATCTGAGAAAATGATTTTCTTACATAAAATTTAGAACAGGCATGTTTTCAACCCGATTCGGCAATCTGACTCAATCTGAGAAAAAGGTCTAGAGATTTATCTTTTCTGATTTGTCTAAACCAAAAACCATCATTCCATGGCTATGACATCAAACGTTATGACATCATCAATGACAACACATACCCCGTAGTAGACGCAGGGCAGGCAGTGAAGGGGTTAAGCATCCATCCACTGCACCACTTTTTCCCACTCCATTTGGTTCAGACTTTCTCCCATCACTCTTTTTCAGAGAGAGAGAGAGAGAGAGAGAGAGAGAGACAGACAGACAGAGAGACAGAGAGAGAGAGAGAGAGAGAGAGAGAGAGAGAGAGAGAGAGAGAGAGAGAGAGAGAGAGAGAGAGAGATGTAGAGTAATCTGTCCAGCAGCTCGTGGCCTCTCTGGGGCAGGACTCAAGGGTTTGGGCCTGAGGGCTGGCCTTCAGGCTCAACAATAGAAGATAACACACCAAACAAACCCATAGATGTCTCAGACCAGCTCCTCAGTACCCACTCATGGGCAGAACGTCTTAGATGGCACCAATTTCATAAATTAAAAAATAAGGATGATAGTGACTTGAGTGAGGAAGATGAGGAAGAGCCTTTTCAGAAAAAACCGTGGTACAAACCCACTAACAGACAAGCACCCAAAGGCGACCCAGCCTTAGAATCATTCATAAATGTGTGCACTAGTGAATTTATAGACCCTAACAACAGGAAAAAGATCAAGGACAACTTAACCAAAGAAGATAGAAAAGCGATACAAGAGCTAAGAAATCTTCCTCTAACCCACAATGTGGCTTGCAGACATGCTGACAAGTCGAGTGCCACAGTGATAACACCACTTGCAAAGGATGACATTGTTGTCTCACAAACACTCCAGGATAAAAGTCAGTATGATATACTTAAGGAAGACCCAACACAAGACACAAAAAATAAAATAAAAAAAGTGGGCAAAAAAGTGGAATAAGAAATCAATCACAGACGAAATGTCCTCCTTCGTCACTGATTTAGAAAATACCCACCCTGCCAAGGTTAAGCCCCTGGTCAAAGTGCACAAATCCCTACCCTACCCATACAGGTTGTTGTTATCAGGGAGTGGCACCCCAGTTCAGCCCCTTTCAAAACTTGTCCAACAAGCAATATCACACCTGACAGAACACACCCCCTTTCAAATATTGGACACGAAAGAGTTCTTAAGGAAAATAGATAGAATCAATGACATGATCCAATAATTACCAGATTCTGCGTGTCTCTTGGCCTGTGATGTGATAGCATTGTACCCCAGTGTAGACAACCACACGGGGGTCCCTGCAGTCGCAAAGCTATTACAACAGCATGGGTGTGGGTTGGATGTTCCAGTTGGCGCAGTTATTGAAGCACTCAGACTTATATTAGAAAACAACTCGTGCAGCTACACAGATGGGGAAGGGAAAACTACAATAGCAGCCCCAAATAAAGGAACCGCTATGGGTTCATCCCATGCATGTGATTATGTAGATTGTTTCATGGCTGAACTCGACCAGAAACTTGTAGACACAGCCCCAGTACCACTACTTACATCGATCATACCACAAGCAGAACAACAGAACAATGAAGACATCAACTGGAGCAGATACCGTGATGACGGTTTTCTAGTACTTTTAAATAATGACAATGTAGAACCGTTTAAAGCCCATTTGCAGCAACTTTGCCCTCCATCAATTAAATGGACAGTAAATAGTGGGAAAAGCATAGAGTATCTTGATGTACAAGTTTCCATAGAAAACGGCAAAATTAGTACAGATGTTAACTCAAAAAGTGCAAACAGCTACCTCCCACCCACTTCGTGCCACCCACCATCAGTATTTCAAGGCATCGCAAAAGGCATAGGTACCAGACTCAGGATGATCTGTAGTAAGAACGAGTCCCTAACTGACAGAATCGATGAGTATACCAAATACCTAGCTCTATCCGGTTGGGACTACAAAAAAGCCAGGGATCAGCTCAAAGAAGGGGCAAGCAAAAATCGCAAAAAAAAATGCTCCACAGCAAAAAAAGTCAACAACAAAACAAAATTGCTTGGGTTTCAACCTTTGATCCTAGAACCCCTGCCAAATCCCAAATCATCAAAAAACACCTCCACCTTCTTCATGCTAACCCAGACAACACAAAGATATTTCCGAAATCAACGCTCATAGCAGCCGATAGAAGACGGAAAAATTTAGGAGAAATTTACAAGCCCACAATCCCGAAGCGGTTTGCAGAAGAAGGGCCCAAAGAAAAACCAGGTTTTCACACATGTAGTCGAAAGTGTGACACATGTGCATATTCGCAAAACACCTCGGAAATAGAAAGCCCCTGGGATGGCAGAAAGTGGAAGATTTATCAACACATTAAATGTACAACTCCCAACACCATCTACTACATCAGGTGCAAACACCACCCCAAAGAATGGTATGTAGGGTCCACAAAATCTCTAAAAAAAACGTTGGGCAAACCACAAAAGCGATGTAAACCTGGGGAAAACCAAGAAATGCAAGCTAGCCCACCATGTAGTCACACAACAACACCCAAACGACCCAACATTGAGCTTCTTGACCATTGTCCCCATTGAAAAAGTAGAAAGTGAAAACAACCTACTAAACAGGGAGCTCTATTGGCAGGCCAACTTAGGAGCTTCTTTCATAGGACTAAACCAGAGGCAGGATCTGACAGCAGCACGAACACAGCAAATACAGTACAGACAGTAAGACACTTCAGAAACAAGGGCAGTCCACCCCTGAGTCTTTTGAAATCACTAACCACACCCCTCCGCTCCCACCTGAAACAAAAACAACACCATCTACATTCCCTATCAGTTCCTTTTCCAGGTCCAAGTTTTCACTCTCTTGTTTTTTGCTTTGCTTTGACATGTATTTACATTTTTTAACTGAGTGAGTTTGAAAATTGTTAGGGTCACTTGTTGCAAGTCAGCCATTCAGTAAAGACGTGTTTTTAGCAGTCTGTTTTAACAGTGTGTTTTTAAAACAGTGACAGGTAATTTGCATGGTCTGTAAAGTGTGGCTGTAGATAAAATGTGCTCTAGATAATATGTAATAAGCAGCCACAAATAGAAGATACTGAATGCCTAAAATATGTATGTAATTCGTTGTTGTCACTTACTAAATAAATATCGGGCCATGGTAGCAAGATTATAAGAATGGGTGTAAAGATAGCTTCGACTTCAGTTGCTAGGTTTTGAGGCTAAGTCGATAGAAGCAAGACTGACGGTTCTTAATGTCTTAATGTCACAAAAATGTATAATGTTGCAAAAATAATTAACGCCTGTAAATGTTCACTTTGCCTCCCTTGATCAACTCAGTCTTTCTCGGTCTTGTCTTTTGCTTTCTTTCATACTCTCTCCCTGTACCCTGTTCTCTCTCCTGACCTCCTCTCCTTCCCCCCCCCCTTTCTCCCCCCCCCCCTCCCCCCCCATTTCCGCCCCCACCCACCCCTCACCTCCTTCGCCCCTCTCCTCCCCTCCCTGTATTTTTAAAGCTGATTCCTGTAAAAGTTCCACTCTTGCTACACGAAGCTTCCAATTTACCTACCTTGATTAACTCAGTCTTTCTCTGCTACTTGCTCTCTTGCTCTTCTTTCTTCACACTTTCTCCCTCTCTACCCTGTTCTTTCTCCCCACGCGCCCCCTCCCCCCCTCCTCCCCCCTCTTTTTTCGTATCTAGGGGGCTTTGATTGTAATGTCTGAGAGAAAGACAATATGAAGTTATTGTGTGTGTGTGGAGGAGAGTAGTGTGTGGTTGCGTGTGAGCTCGGGTGTGTGTGCAGTCATGCTCAGATATGTTTTGTTTTATTTATGATTTTGCAGCCCTGACGAAGCTTCAATGTGAAGCGAAACTTTGGCTTTTTAACGCAAAATAAACGATGCAGTTAAAGGATTCGGGTTTTCTGTGTTATCTTCTATATATATATATATATATATACATTTGAAATGCAGAATAGTTTGCTTTGATAAAGCTTTTCTGTGTCCAATGTCTTTATTTGTGAACCTCAGAAACAAAACCAGTTAACGTTAACTTTGAGTAATGTTCCGTGTTCAAAAAATAAAAAATATATAAAAAAAAAAAAAAAACTATAATTGTGCTGATTTACTTTTTCTCCCAATGGGGGTTTTTGAGATTTTTCTTTCATGCTATTTTTATCCTTAATTTGGATACCATCTCAGTAGTTAGCCCTCCCTAATCATGTCTATTAGGTTTTGAAATTAAAATTTCAGAACATTATTATTTTGTTCATTTTACATAAGATTTTTACTATTTCTGGTTTAAGAAGGAGAGAGAGAGGGGGGGGGGGGGAAAGAAGAGAGCGAGAGAGAGAGAGAGAGAGAGAGAGAGAGAGGGAGAGAGGGGGTGGAGGGACAGAGAGACAGAGAGAGACAGAGAGATAGAGAAAGGGAGAGAGAGGGAGAGACACACAGAGAGAGAGAGAGAGAGAGAGAGAGATAAGCAGACAGACAGACATACAAACAGACAGACACATGCAGGCAGAATACATAAGATAAAGTCACACACAATATCATAACCGAAGCAAACAAGGTCTTACCCGAGTGCATATCTCTCCCACACTGATCTCAAAACTACGGTCTAACCCCAGATTATTTTTTGTTTGTTTTGTGTGTGAACATTAATCATAACCTTTACTCGCGAATTTACGGGATAAAAAGCGTGTAAAGTTATAGGTGAAGGTGAGATAGGGATGAATATACAGGTAGGATGGGAATAGGGAGGGAGGGAAAGGGGGGAGGGGAGGGGGGGGAGGTTAGGGGGGGAGGGGGAAGAGAAAAGGAGAGAGAGAAGGTGAGAGGGGGGAGGGGAGGGGGGGAGGGGGAAGAAGGGGGAGGGGAGGCGGGGAAGGAGGGGAGTGGGGGGAGGGGGAAGAGAAAAGGAGGAGAGAGAAGGTGAGAACTGACCATGTATATACATGTGTTTGTCTGAGTGAGTATGCAAACATGAATAAATGGGTAGGTAGGTAAGAAAGTAAGTGGGTAGGCAAGAAGGAAGATGGATAGATAAATAGTTAAATAGTTGGACGCATACACAATTACTGCATGCACAGACACACATGCAATTATGTGAATCTAGGCGATAGTTGTTTGTACAAGAATACAGCATAATGGAATTATGTTTATCGTTCCACTTGTGGGTGATAGAGTTACTGTCCCACACAAGAACATTATTGAAAGCCATCACAAGAACCACAGTCACAATTCAGAACAGGATTCTTGTGTCAAATTGGATCATTCTGTTGAGGTCTTTCCTGGCGTTCAGGCCCTGGAAAATGGTGCCAATGTTGCACTGCCACCATGTCTCAGCTTTCAACAGGTTCTTTTCATCCCTAACGCAGTCAATCGCGAAAATCTCCAGGTGATCATGGAGCTGACCCCCTTCATGGGGGATGGTGTTCAGATGGTGGGCGACGGTGCACTTTGTGTTCTTCTGTACTTTTGAATCTGATTTGTGGTTTGCCCACCGCAATTTGATATTTTTTTTAGATCCCACATAAACAGCGTCAGAGTGAGTCCTACACCGGATGAAGTACACAACGTTTGGGGTGGTGCATTTCAGATGCTTCCGTATCTGCCACCTCCTGCCATCCCATGGAGACCTGAACTCTTTCACTTTCAGAGAGTGACTACAGGTGTCACACCGTGCGGCAGAACAGGGGTGAAATCCGGGTTCATTTTTGGGTCCATGTTGGACAAACCGTTGTGGTACAGTCGGTTTGTATATTTGTCCTAAGTTTGGCCTTTTTCTGTCTGCTGCAATCAAAGAATTGGGAGGGAATGTCTTTTCATTTTCTTGACTCGCATACAACAGATGGATGTTCCTTTTTATTATGAGGCTCTTGTTTGGAACACGGGGGTCATAAGTAGTTACCCATGCTTGTTTCTTGCTTCTGTTGTTTTGCTTTCCTCTTTCACCACCGATAAGAGTCTTTCTGTCTTTGTTGGCACCCCTCTTAAGTTCCTTTCTGGCATGTGTCTTTTTCCACCCTGATGATTGGAAGTGTTCTGCATAGTCCTCAATTCTTCGTTTTAAAACACTGTCATCACTGCAGAGCATACGAAGGCGTGTTCCTACACCTGAAATCAGCCCCTTGAACACTGCCGGTGGATGGCAGCTATTTGGTGGGAGGTAGAAATGGCAGTGTTTGCTGAAAACATCTGTGGAAATTCTGCCGTCTTTGAGGGTGAGTTTGATATCAAGATATTCTGCCTCCTGTCCTTGTTTTACCGTCCATTTAATAGAAGGTGGATGGAGGCTTTGTAGATAAAGCCTCCATCCACCTTCTATTAAATGGACGGTAAAACAAGGACAGGAGGCAGAATATCTTGATATCAAACTCACCCTCAAAGACGGCAGAATTTCCACAGATGTTTTCAGCAAGCTGGTCAATGTTTTGGGGGCTGTCGGTCTGTTTGCTCTTGGCTGACTGGCTGACTATCTGACCAGCGATCTATGTTACCACCACGAAAGCTGGTAAATGTTTTGGGGGCTGTCGGTCTGTTTGCTCTTGGCTGACTGGCTGACTATCTGACCAGCTATCTACCACGAAAGCTGGTCAATGTTTTGGGGGCTGTCGGTCTGTTTGCTCTTGGCTGACTGGCTGACTATCTGACCAGCTATCTATGTTACCACGAAAGCTGGTCAATGCTTTGGCTGTCGGTCTGCTTGCTCTTGGCTGACTGGCTGACTACCTGACCAGCTATCTATGTTACCACGAAAGCTGGTCAATGCTTTGGCTGTCGGTCTGCTTGCTCTTGGCTGACTGGCTGACTATCTGACCAGCTATCTATGTTACCACCACGAAAGCTGGTCAATGTTTTGGGGGCTGTCGGTCTGTTTGCTCTTGGCTGACTGGCTCAATATCTGACCAGCTATCTACGTTACCACGAAAGCTGGTCAATGTTTTGGGGGCTGTCGGTCTGTTTGCTCTTGGCTGACTGGCTGACTATCTGACCAGCGATCTATGTTACCACCACGAAAGCTGGTCAATGTTTTTGGGGCTGTCGGTCTGTTTGCTCTTGGCTGACTGGCTGACTATCTGACCAGCGATCTATGTTACCACCACGAAAGCTGGTCAATGTTTTGGGGGCTGTCGGTCTGTTTGTTCTTGGCTAACTGGCTGACTATCTGACCAGCTATCTATGTTACCACGAAAGCGTTTGAACGGAGGGACCTAGGACCCTCAAAGTGTGCGTGTGCATAGGTAGTTAGGATGTCTAGGCCTAGTTAACAAATAAAGGTCATTGGTGAAAGGTTGAGGTCACTGGAGCCGAGAATGCAGCCGCGCGTTTGGTTGATGTAGCGTTTTCACGCTCTAGTTTTCTAAAACTTTTTTTTAATTAACTTATTTCTAAGATTTTGCAAATAAAGACAAGAGGAAAAAAGAAAACAATAACGACAACGACACCAATAACAGCCAAGACAAAAACAACAACCAAAAGACAAAGACGAAACACATGCACACAACACTTAATCAAGAATATCAACAATATAATGATAATCGGTAGGCCTAAACATGTCATCGAACTGAAAATAAACTTAAGGTCTCCTTCATTCCCCCTCCCCCCCTCCCAACATATTTATTTATTACTAGCAGCTACTCACCGCGCTCACTTCGCTTCGCGGCAGCTCTTCCCCAGCACAGGTCTTTAGAATAGCAGTTGCCAGAATAGCGCTTCGAAATGTCTCCCACTGCATTCCCCGGTGATGTTGATCACGAATGTACATGGTTATAGGGATCTCTAAGTAATAGTTTTCAAACTACAATTGTTTGTTTTATGCAATTGGCCCGGGTCTTCAGAATAGCAATCGCCAGCATAGCACTTAAAAATGTGTCTGATTATATCCGCCCAGTGATGGTGATCGTGAATATAAATAGTTTAAAGTGGTCTACAGCCAACTGTTTTCAAGCTATGGCTATATGTTTTAGGGCTACAGCCTGTTTTCATAATTATAACGGCTTCAAGGTCAAATGTAAAGGTCATGGTCAAGTGGCTTTTAAATGTCTCCAACTGCATTCCTTAGGTCAGGCTGATTAAGAATATGTTTTTTGTTGTAAATGCAATGGTGTCCGAACTACAGCCACAGGTAAAAAAGAGAAGTTCAAAGAGTCAAGGTGAAGGTCATTAGGATAATCAATACTTTGCACCACATATGATTTTCAGGCAATCTGTCAGCTTTGAAGCCGGTAACTGAAAAATTGTGAAAGATTTGGCCCAAACTCCAATTTGACACCTCCAAGGTTTATGTTCTTGACCTTGACCTTGACCTTGATTGGTACCCAATATTCCAAATCATCATTAGCCAATGCTTGCCCATCCCAAGTTCGAAAATTGTAAGTCCAACGATGTGAAAGATATGGCCTCAAGAAGAAATGTCGGTTTTCAAAGTCCAGCTTCAAGGTCAAGGTCAGCACGTTTATATTTTTTTCTGTGGGACCATTCCTGCACTGTGTAACACTACCATACAAAATTTGAAGCCATTATGTCCACTGGTCATGAGATACATCTTGGACATAAAATATATAGTACAAAGATGGAAATTTCGGTTTTGTTAGTCTTCCTTGGAGGAGGTTTGCACTGGAGGTTCCAAATTCTGGATCTGAATATGTTGTGCATGCTGATCAAGAATGGGGGGGGGGGGGGGGGGGGGGGGGGGGGGGGGGGTATATGTTAACATGGGTCTATGGCCAATGGTTTGGGCACAATCGCCTGGACAGACAGACAAAAATGATTATATAGTCGTATCTTCCACTGCATTCCCCTATTAATGCTGATCACAAATATATATGGTTATAGTGGTCTAGTACCAACGGTTTTCAAACTATGAGCACTTGTTTACGGAGCCCCCTCAGCTCTCACTCTCACTGTGCTATTGGCCCCTTCAAGAGGTCTTCCACTGCATTTCCCTGTTAATGCTGATCACAAATATATATCACAAAGATAGTAGATATAGTGGTCTAACGCCAACAGTATTGAAATTATGAGCACTTGTTTTCAGAGCCCCCTCACTCTCACTGTGCTATTGACCCCTTCAAAATGTCTTCCACTGCATTCCCCCTACGATGCTGATCACGAATATATATGGATCCAACGCCAACGGTTGTAAAACTATGGACACTTTTATCCGGACAGACACACACACACACAGCCAGTTCTTTTAGATACACTAAAAAGATAATGGCAGAAAGCAGTGGAATAGAAGGTGAGAGTGAATACGGCGGGCTGGACTAAAATGTGTTTATAGAGAAGCCTTGCCCACGGTACATCCCCGTCTCTCGGCCAACGGGATTTTAGGACAATGGCGTTAGGGAATGTCCCCAAAGGTCAACCAATCTCTTTGGCTGCAGCGCTAGAGCCAGTGCAAATGCCCGCTAGTTTAAGAGTCATAGTCTTCCACATGACATTCCAATACTGTTGAAAATCATTTACTATTGGCCCATACCGCAGGCTAATGCCAACCAGTGATAAAGCCATCAAGGCATTTAGAGAAAGGCATCAATATTCATCAGATGAAATGGGAAAGGGCGAACTGGTACTTTATCCTTCTCATTTCCATTGTGCTCTCATAAACTGAAGGCACACACAAAAAATCCCAGTAGTCTTTATTATCGTTCTGAATAATTGTATTGTCGTGCAAAATGGCCTCGAATTCGATTGCAGCCGTCAATATGTGTCCAGATTATACCGTTTTCAAGATCCATGTGAACAATAGCTTTGCTTGGTAATTTCATTAGACTGAGCCTGGGGAGGGAAACGGAAAGGATTGTCTAGCTTCAGAATACAATCAACAGAAATTGTAAAAGAAATAAGTGAGAATATAACTGGTCGAGGTGATTCTGTGATGAGCAGATACAAGCGCGCACGCACGCGCACACGCACACGCACACGCACGCGCACACACACACACTTAAGAGCACACACACATACACTCTCTCTCTCTCTCCTCTCTTCCTATCTCATTCAGTCAAGTTTATAGCTCAAGGGAAATATGCTGGTCCATCCCGTAGAGTTACTACCCTTTACAAGCATATACGATCTTAAAGAAAAGTGAGTCTTCCTTGGCGGAGATTTGCATTGGAGGTTGCACTGGAGGTTCTTTTTTTATGGGACCATTTGTGCATCACACAATTTGAAGCGATTATGTGCACAGGTTCTTCATCATCATCATCACCGTCAGTTGGTACCAGGCGCTTTTCTTGCTGTAGTAGATCAATTGTGTGGAGCTGGGTGGCACTGTAAAAACATCATCATCATCATCATTATCATCATGGTCGTCGTCATCGTCGTCATCATCATCGTCTTCCTTTCTTCTTCTTCTGCCTATCTCATCACGGCCTATCCAAAAAGTATGCTCATCCTTGTTAGGCCTACGTGCTTTAAAATGCATATAAAGACTACGTCCAGAAGAGCAAATTCGGGCCCTTGGTCATTTGCAGATTGATACGTATATGTCAGTTGTTTTGAATATGTTGATCTAATTGATTATTTTAAAATGCAAAATTAATCAGCACCAGGTAAGACTTCAATTATTTGTTTTCTAGTTGTTAGATGCAAGTTGGTCATTGGGGCATGTTGGTCATGGTATGAGGTATTTACTTGGGCGAGTTGGTCATTGGGGCATGTTGGTCATTGTATGAGGTATTTACTTGTGCGAGTTGGTCATTGGGGCATGTTGGTCATGGTATGAGGTATTTACTTGGGCGAGTTGGTCATTGGGGCATGTTGGTCATGGTATGAGGTATTTACTTGGGCGAGTTGGTCATTGGGGCATGTTGGTCATGGTATGAGGTATTTACTGGGGCGAGTTTGTTATTGGGGCATATTGGTCATGGTATGAGGTATTTACTGGGGCGAGTTTGTTATTGGGGCATATTGGTCATGGTATGAGGTATTTACTGGGGCGAGTTTGTTATTGGGGCATATTGGTCATGGTATTAGGTATTTACTGGGGCGAGTTTGTTATTGGGGCATATTGGTCATGGTATGAGGTATTTACTGGGGCGAGTTTGTTATTGGGGCATATTGGTCATGGTATGAGGTATTTACTGGGGCGAGTTTGTTATTGGGGCATATTGGTCATGGTATGAGGTATTTACTGGGGCGAGTTTGTTATTGGGGCATATTGGTCATGGTATGAGGTATTTACTGGGGCGAGTTGTACATTGGGACGAGTTGGTAATGGGGCGAGAAGGTGATAGGGCGAGTTTTCGTCCGCCTGTCCGTTTGTTGGCATTTGGGGCGAGTTGACTGGAACACACACACACACACACACACACACACAAACACACACACACACACACAAGATTGGTTTAATCCTTTAACCCCTATTGGGGCGTGGAGGATAGAACACAAAACAAAACAAAAATGATGCATTGGGTCACATTATCAAACAAGAAAAGAAACAAAACAAATTTTTATATTAGAAATAACATTCAACATGTTCGATTCAAAGTAACAGATGTTTTGTTTTGGGACATTTCTAATGAAAAGTATTTAAATGATTTTTTCTGGTTAGCACGAAACAGATTGCAAAGATTAAACATTGATAAACAAGATCGGTATCTTTTAGCGATAAATAAATTCCGAAGTAGACCAAATTTGGGGCATGGCAAAACAAAATGAAACTCATCCCCAACTGTATTCATGCTACATTCTACATATCCTATTGTCTCTGATCTCGCCCTCTCTTCTTGCAAGTTCAATCGACAATTTATGATTACTACAACGGAATTTAATTAATGGATAACTGTAAATGTCCGGAAGTTGTTTTATATATTTTTCTCTACCAAACTCACTTTTTATGCTTTTATGAAACACACATTTATTACTCCCTTCAAGCAAAGCTTCCCATGACTTAATATATTGATCTTTTATGCTCTTAGTAATATTATTTTAAAACAATTCCCGGTTGTAAACATCTTGTGAAAACCAAACGCAATCATATCCACTGTCAACTAAAATGATTTGAATATTGTTTAGCCATTTGGATAAACTCTTTATCTACACATAAGTTGACTAAAATTGCTTACATTTTACTCGAACTTTTATCTGTGTTACGATTGTCAATAAATCCTGACCAAAAACGAATTAACTTGCAATTGACAAGAACGGATATGGGATATATACCCAGTTCTCCAAGAACCATAGCCGACATAGTCTGCCAATTTAATCGAAAAATCATTTTTTTAAATGTCATTTGTATTTTTCCTAAAATATCAAGATTCTCGTATCCCCATATTTCGCACCCATACAGTAAAATTGGAACAACCTTTTTTTAAAAATTAATACATATCTAAAATATATAAATTATACATATCTATGTCACGGGAAAATTTGGAATCCTGGAAAATTTGGAATCTTCCCGGGAAAAATCGGTAAAATTCCGATTTTTCCCAAGGCTGGGAAGATTCGGAATTTTCTCGGGAAGATTCCGAATCTTCCCAGCCTTCGGGAAATTCGGAATTTTCCCCAAGCAAGTAGCTGCATGCCATAGAAAACGATTCAGTTACAATTCAAAAACATTTAGATTCCAAATTATTTTTTAGTGATCACAATGCACTTAACACAAATACATTAGGAACTCGTGCACAAACATGCCTAATTATGGATTTGTACCTTATTATGTTGAATATTCGACATAAAATACAGCTAAGAAAGAGATGTTTTATTGGTAAATTACTGCATGGATTATAAATAGTGTATCAATTATATCAGATTTTTGCGACACCTTTCCATGACAAGTTCTTTGCAGGTGTTCCATTAACTTTTCTGAAGGCGTGTGAGTGTTTAATTTGATGACTCAGTTTGTCTGTCTGTCTCGCAGGTTCATCTGTATGAATATGAGTCACACTGTCGTGTTGCTTCGCTTCACGCTACGAGACAATAAAAACATCTCTCTCTCTCTCTCTCTCTCTGTGTGTCTCTCTCTGTGTGTCTCTCTCTCTCTCTCTCTCTCTCTTATATTAGTTATAGGGCGCGCGCGCGCGTGTACGTGTGCACGCATGCGTGAGTGCGTGCATGTGTGCGTGTGTGAGCGCCTGTGTGCACGTGCGTAAGTGCGTATGGTTGGATGTAAGTTTATATTTATAACATGTGTCACGATTTATGTTTTATATTGTTTGGATCTTGTTATATTTGACTGTTACAATACATTATACAGCATTATAAATCATTTGAATACTATTGTTTATATCATTATTATAATTATTATCATATAATTATTACTTTTGTTTGTTAATATTCCTGTCGTCATTCTCGATGATGTAATGCTTGTTCAGTTCATCCACATTCAACATTTTAAGTTTAAGTTTTTCTGTGTCACACACAATTCTTGTAACTTCGATGTAAGCTTGGGAAAATTCGGAATTTTCCCTGGAAAAATTAGAATTCTGAATTTTACCGAGACCAATCGGGGAAAAATCACAATTCCAAATTTTCCCGGGAAGATTCAGAATTTTCCCAAACTCGGGACAAATTTTCCCGTGACATCTATGCACACACACACGCGCGCGCGCGCGCGCGCACGCACGCGCACGCACGCACACACGCGCACGCACACACACACACACACAAAAAACCCCATCGAATTTTAATATATAGGTAAAGATGTTTGTTTGTCTTTGGTGGAGGTTTGCGTATCGTGAAAACTTCTTTCTTTTTTTCAATTTGTTTTCTTTCTTTTCTATTTTTCTCCTTTTCCCCCTTCGTTTCTTTTTTTTCTCTCTCTCTCTCTCTCTCTCTCTCTCTCTCTCTCTCTCTCTCTCTCTCCAGTCATATACAATCCAGTGAGAGGTTTAGGATGTACAGGAATTTTTGCACAACACATATAGTTAAAAGTTATTTGTCTGTTAATATGGATAAGAATCTACGTTGTGTTCTTACAAAATTCAGATTTGGGGTGTCCGTCATCAATGTACACGCTTATCGTTATAAAAATGTGACGAATGCAGAATTGTTATGTCCTTTTTGTAGGGAATCAGCAGAAGATGAAATCCACTTGCTCTTGACGTGCCCTGTATTGTATGATCTTCGTAGAAAATTCATTGCAAGGAAATTTTATGCTAATCCATGTTTGTTTAGATTCTCTTTGTTAATGGCATCAGAAAATGAAAAGACTACGTGGTGTGGCTTTGTTTCTTTATAAAGCTTTTCAGTTGCGAGAAGCGATTTTGTCATGAATAATTTGATTGCTAAACTGGTTACGTTTATCTTATAATGTACTTTGTATTCAGTGGTTATTGCTTATTATGTGTACAATGCTAGTGTCCTTTGTTCATATGGGGCTTTGGCCTTTTTGTGAATAAAAAAATTCAATTCAAAATTCAATTCTCTCTCTCCGTCTTTTTTTTTTCCTTTCTCTTCTTTTCATTCCTTCGTTAAGCTTTCTTTCGTGAGTTATTTATTTGTTCCTTTCCATCTCTCTTTCTTTTTTCCCTTTCTTTCTCCTGACAAACAACATGTCAGCTGCACCCTTTATTCTGTCTCCCATTCTCAGTGTCTTCATCAGTTGATGACAATCTTGAGCTTGCCACTTGATGAAGAAGAGAGTTCGTTTGTTTGGTTTAGATCAACTCCTCCACAATACCCTTGCGCCCCCCCCTCCCCATTTTGACCCCCACCCCCACCCCCCGCTGAGATTATGCTTTATTTCTATCACGTCTGTTTCTCTGGTCTGTGACAACCTATCACAACTTATCACATAATGAAGAGAAGAGCTCAACAATGCCCCTTTGGGGTTTCTTTGTCTTTCTTTTTTTGCCTCAGTTACAGAGGTATACCTTTATATCTGTTGGCTTCATCTGCTTGTCAGTTTGTCTGTCTTTTATTTGTCTGTCTGTTTGTGATAATCGGACGCTCTATTGAATGCCATGTAATGAAAAATAAAGCTCTTTCTTTAATTAACTCCTGAATGCCCCATGCAATGGTGTGTTTTTTTCCGCCACACATAAGTTTTGTCTCGTGACCCATCCATGCCACACCCTTTTATTGTATTGGGCTGGGTGTCATAATTATCATAGTGAATGGCGAGTCAAGTCTCGTTTTTGCTGTCCTCCTCTCTCTCTCTCTTTCTCTATCTGTCTCGCTCTGTCCCTCTGTCTTTCTGTCTGTGTCTTTCTGTCTGTCCTATCTTTCTCTCTCTATTTCTCTCACTCTCTGCCTGTCTGTCTATCTTTCTGTACTCGTAACTCTTTATCTGTCTGCCGGTGTCTCTCATTTTCCCTCTCTTCCTCTCCCTATCAAGCTGGAAGTTTGTTGATATGACTTGCCATCTGTATGTCTGTTTGTCTGCCTCTCTCTCTCTCTCTCCTTCGCTATGTTTTGGTAAAGATGTGCCACCCCCCCCTCGGCATTTCTCGGTTAATTCCATTTTCCCGTTTTTGTCTTTCTTACCAAACATAAAGCTGTATTTTATTAACCTTTTTAGCCCTCCCTAATAACCATAAATTTTATTAAGTTAAAAATAATAAAAACCACAAATGGGCTCCCTTGCTAAATATTATAATAGCGTGACCAAGACAGGGGGGCTAACCCTATCCCGACCCTAAATAATAAGGCCATTATCTAATAATTTTTAGTATATATATATATATGTAATGGGGGTGGTAAGGGTAAGGGATAAGGATAGGGAAGAGTTGATGAGGGATAAGGATTGGAGGGTGAAGATAGGCACACTCCGCACAGACCAGGAACATATAGAGGAAACCAGACAGTTGTTTGACTTTGTTTATTTGCTAAGAAAGACTAGAAAGACTAAAGAAGACAGTGGAAGACAGTGGAAGACTAGAAAGACAGTGCAGCAAATACATCCTGCAACAATATAAAATATACACACATAAATATAAACAAGAAATAACAATGATTAGGTATGACTGTAGGCCTTGTGCCATAGCACTCAATGTTAAGATAACATGAGGTAATAGACAGTCACAGCAGTGGAAGGAGCTCACTTTATGACTTAAATGGCATGATTAAACTGACACTGACACAAGCCTAGCTGGGGTTTGGAAACATAACATAGGTCGGTTTTACCTGACCCTATGCTTGCTTAACCCATACACAAACATTTGAGTTCATGTGAGTTAACCCAAACCAAGTATTGTAACACTGACATCATCATCTGCTGTGTTACTAAAAATAGACTACACATCACAGTAAACTGAATGAGATCAGTTTGTAGTGGGAAACTGACTAAAGGCAAATGTAGGCCTATTGAGAGTTTAGCATTGAAGTAGCAAGAAACTCAACCAAAAAGGAATGCCTTGTTAATACTATAGCATCAGTATTAACACAACACCATACTAGGCCTAGCACACACACCTAGGCCTATGACTGAAACTATTGCCAAGTAGGCCTACACCATAGCATGGTATAAGCCTAGATCAATAATATTAATAACATGGAAAAGAGCAAGTTAGGCTTTTAAACAATATAATGTAGGCAATAGTGTTAATAACGTAAAAATGAGCAAGTTAGGCCTTTAAACAATATAATGTAGGCGAAGTGCCCTTTCATTGCTTACACATAGTAAACTGACGTCACACACAAGTGGGTGTGAGGATAGACCAGAACGATCGGAATGTTCTAATTTTCAGTCTCTCAACATAAACTTTGGCCTAGTGCCGTTATATTTATGAATGAACTGACGGGATGGTTCAGTGACGGGAATAGCAGTGTACAACGGCAATGCCTAAACAACCGTTAACAGCAGTGTTGAAACGGCAGTGTCTAAACAACCGTTAACAGCAGTGTCTTTTGTGTGTTGATCTAGATCATCACATAGATTCACGGCAAACTCGAACGTCATTGGTTCGGTAAAAAGTAAACAAAGTTGGACTTCCTGCTGTTAACAAACATAAAAATACATCAAAGCATAGTTCAACCATCAGTACTTACAGTAGTCACTGTAGATTCACATCAACAGCATGAATGAGAAGGCAGGCCGAGACCGAGCAGACGATAATCAATAAGTGACAGAACCTAGTGCTAAATTATTAATTTGTTGATTGAGAAAGTGTGAACCCAGATTTTGGGCACTTTTTATATATATGCTCGAGAGCCGGACCGCAAGGACAGCAGTCACTGGATGTAGCGAAAATGGCTCTGTGGGTGGCGAGAGTGACCAGATCTGTGTTTGTTTGGTTTTAATCCAACACAGATATCTATGCCACTAATCATTAAACCCTGGCATGTTGTATATGAGAAGAAAGAGGATGAACTAAGCTCTATTCTGACTACCTATATAATAAGGACATCTAACTATATAATATAATAATTATGAAAAACCTTGTATTTTAGAGCCCACTGAAACAGGTTCAAGCTACTAAATAATTAATTTATCTAAACTCATACCACATTACACCGATCTTTCATAATGGATTAATACACTAAAATAAGACCTTTCTATACATATACTATGTCACTATGTTAGATGACACAGTTAAAATATAATTAGCATTCAATGTCCAGTAACAAAAACAAGCCAGCCGAAAACCCGGTTTTAGGACGAGTCCACACCGGTGGTCAGACGGACTGTGACGTTGACACAGCGTCGGTGTAGCTTTCGTCAATGTTCTGTTTTGACGTCAAATAAAAGTAGCTAATTTGTTTGTAGGACATTGAAAGAGTTGTTTAGTAACAACATTATGAAAGGATGGCTTTGATAAAATAGGTTTTATAAAAATAAGATAAGGTTAGATTGCCAGTTTTTAGGATAATAATAATAATAATAATAATAACAGTACATTTATATAACTTGGCAAAGCGCTTTACAATCAATTATTCATCAACAAATAACAAAAAACAACATTAGATTGCCAGCAACTCTCTCTCTCTTTAGGATACACACACAATTATGAGCCAATTCAATGTCTTAATTAACAAACTAATAAAGTGCACACACATTCATGCTCACACACACACACACACAACACACACACACACACACACACACACACACACACACCACACACACATTGCACACACACACACGCACACACAAAACACAGCACAAACCTCTTAAATCAATCTTCCCTCACGTGCACACAACATAACTGACAATATTTAGAGCAGGAAAAAGATGGGTTTTCAGAGAGGTTTTTGAGGAGACTATTATTAGAATGACAATCAAAGAGATTTGTATTAGAAAATCAAAGAGAAGAAAAGGCTAAATTATAAGTTTATTATTACTACTAGTTGGCCTGAGATTTGAGGGGAGGCCGTTGGAGATTTGAAAAGCCGGGTCGCATGATACGATTTGAAAAGTGACGTCTAAAAATAGATATGATGTCATATAGCGAGGCGCGCGCGACCAGGAAAAAGGGCCTAGGCACACTTGTCGTATGCTAAAAATAGTATTGCGTGACAGGTAGGCCTTATGAAATACGGCACACTGTCACATCTCCCCCCGACAAGAAGAATCCATCGTCCGCGATGGACATTAAGAAAAGTATTTCTTGTGAAGGAAGCTTTCCAACAAGAAACTCTAAACTGGGTTAAAAAAAATATCTGTACTTACTACTTATGAAAAAAATTCCTTAGCATTCTATACACACAACTGACTAAGTCTAAACACTAATGTCATTATTGAACAGTCTATAGATAGTTATTGGAGGACTACACGCTGGGACCGTCGAAGTGGCGGTGGTGCTGTCTGAGCCTGAAGACCGGAAGGTCCCGGTATGGCTGGAGCCGGAGGCACAATAGCATTTTGTGGCCGCGGGAGAACAAGGTAGTCATCATCTGACTCACTGTCTGACTCTCCCACACGTCTCAGCCGACGCGGCACCCTAACTTGCAAGGTGGGTGAGGGGGTAGCCTGAGCGTCAGGGTATCTAACGGGAAGCTGCTGTTGCTCGCCCCGCACAGCTGCAGTGGAAACCCCGGCACGATGAGCAGGCGTGGAGGTGTTGGCGGGGTGATGGACCCTACTGCACCGGTCGCAGTCAGCCAGGAACCGCTCCAGGTCCTGGTACATCCCCGGCCAGTAAACTGGAGGCCGGAGAGTCTCCTTAGCGTGCTGGTGTCCCTGGTGACCGGTGTGGTGGTGCAGTGAGGAGAGGACGCGGGGGCGCAGCTTGTTGGGCAGCAGGAGCTGCTCACACGGCCCGCGTCGCGGATCCATCACCCGCCGGTGCAGAACACCTTTCCGGCACACAAGGCGATCATGCTGCTTGACTAGCAGCTGCAGCTGCCAGTCTTCGGTGGGAGCAGGTGCCGACGGCCAGGAGGCAACGAAAGGACCAATGGAGGGGTCCTCCCACTGCAGACGCCGGAGCTCCTTTGGCGTCAACTGGGGGATGATGGCGTCAGCAGGGTGCGATGTGGCCACAGCGTTGATCTGCGGCTGCTGTGATCCACCCTGCTGATGGTGGACAGTGGCTGGGGACTGAGACCTGTCCTCAGCCCGCGGAGAACCACCGCCAGCCTTCCGCCGCCGTCGTCTGCGCCGCCGTTTGGAGTCTGGAGAGCCTGCCGCACATTGGCAGACCCACGGTGGCGCCTCTGGTGTGTGCTGGAGCTGCTCTGATGATGGCGGTTGGCGCAGCTCCTGTCTCAGGGTGGCCACCTCAGCTGATAAGGCGGCCAGCTGAGACTGCACATGGTCGGCAGGGGCGGTGCTGTGCTGGGAGCGCACATAGTGGTCGTCAGCACCGCCTTCCCGCACACACCAGAGAGCTTCCTTGCGGGCCAACTCGAACGTGGTGTCTGGATGCCTGCGGATGTGGCGTCGGACCTCACACCGGAGGGACGCTGGCTGCAGGCCGCTGGCGAACACGTCACGCAGGATGTCCGCCGGGAGAAGGTTAGCCTTGGCTGTGTTGACCTTCTCCCAGAGGCGCTGGAGGTCGCACGCATAGGCCCCGATGTCTTCACTGTGCCCTCGTCTCCTGGTGAAGAAAACCACGGCCAGACTCACCGCGTCGCGCTGCTCTCCCCAGCGTTCTTCGAGGATGGCGAAGATTTTCGCTGGGGAGTCCACCTCCGTCGCGCGCCGCCTGATGATCTGCTGGCGAGCCTGGCCTTGTAGGGCGGCGATCAGCCAGAGGGCAGCTGCTCTGTCATCCAGGGGCTGAAGGTGAAGCGCTAGCTTCGCTCCCTGGATGAAGTCGTCGACGGGTGTTGTGCTGCCCTCCTCACCGAAGAATTCCGGGAGACGGGGCATGTACACGTTGGGGTTAGCCATGGTGTCGACGTTGGGACGGGCGGAGGTAGATCTGCTGCACTGTCTTCCTAGCTAACTGTCTGAGTTTCCCCTTGTTCCTGAAACACTGCATCGCAGCGCCAGTTGTAATGGGCACACTGTCACATCTAGGTAACTTTAAATTTTGAAGGCCGGAACTTTCGGCGTCATTTTGACATTATTTAAATGGTGGGGGTGGGGTACCTCCGGTCCGTGGGCCGGACACCTGTCTACACTCCAGCTCCCCTTCCCCCCCTTTTTTTGTTTAGTTTTTTGTGTGTGTGGTTTTTTTTCTTCCTTTTTAATTAAGAGTGTGCCCGAGGGGCTGAAGTGGCTTTTTTGAGCCCACTTTCTTTTAATTCCCTCTCACCCCAGTAGACACGTGTCCGGCGTGCGCGCCGGAGGTCACTTTCGTAGTCGTCTCGCTATTGCGTTGGTGCTCCCCCCCCCCTTTTTGGGACTACTTAAGCGACGCCTTTCCACTGCTCGGGGCGGGGAGGAGGGGCCCCTCTCCCTCCCTCCCTCCGCCTCGAGTATGTAAGAATCGTTAGCTACCCCCACCATATTACACCATATTATATCATATTATACCATATTATAACAGATTATCATAACAGATTATCATAAGAGATTATCATAACAGATTATATCATATATCATAATTTTCATTATATTATATTATTTTACAGATTACAACCTATTTAATTTATGCTCCCAAATTACAAACAATTGTTTGTTAAATAAAAGTTTGTCGGAATAGTTTAAATCTAATTAATAATTACCTGACCGGTTTGCTAGAACGCTGGCCGGGGGTCTATTAGTGCGTTTTTGTCGCACTCTGTATACACTGCAAAGGATAGTTTTTCTCTTATTTACCTTTTTAATCACAAGACTTTTACAAATTACATATTTCTAAGTGCATCAAAAAACAAAGAAATTTTATTGCTGCAAATGTTGACTAATAATTATACAAATCTTACCAATACTCTTATTTTTCCACATGACTAAATGTGAGGGTTCTTCCCCCTTAAATTAAATTAAAGATCCGTGAGTTGGACCTCCGCATCGGGTGGCCCGCCCCCCGGGGAGGTGACGCAAGGATGTCTTGCGTGTCCTTCCCCGGGAGGTGCGCCCCCCGCCATGTCGTTGATACACTCCGAGTCCCCCCCCCCCCCCCCCCCCCCCAACCCTCTTCTAAATAAAATAAATTATAAAAAGGACCCTTCCATAAATTAAAAATACCCCCTAAATAAGAAAAGAAATCTGTACATATTTTGTCCTTGATGTAAATATTTCCCCTGTCACTTTAGACAGGGAAGTCCCGGTGGAGAAGTTTGCTCCCCCCCGGCTGGACATAAAACTTTTTTCTCAATCTTTTGTAAATAAAAGAAATAATGTATATTTTTGTTAATAAAAGTAAATATTTGTATAAAACGTTTGTTTTAACATAATATAATATTTGGTTTTTAATAATAAAATAAAAACTTGAATTTTAACTCATAGCCCTGAAGCTTTAATCAACTTGGGAGGGTTGGTTTCTTTCACCTCAGGCCAAAATACCAAAGTAATATTTAACGCAACACTTTTATATCTCCATAGCTATTTTATCAAACATTAATAATAAATTAAACTTTTTATAAATTTTACATATTTTCAAAATAACTTGACTTGTGCTTTTTTAATTCTCCCACTACCCCATTTTCATATTTACTGTTTGTCCACGTCTTGTATCGTCCACCTTTGTTGTGTTTGTTTTATTTTATTTTCAAACAACTAATCAATTACAAATGTCCCATATGTGCCCTGCCGGGCCGAGAGGACGTAAAACACTATATTTCATTCATTCGCGTTTTCCCGTCTTATGGGGGGGGGGGGGGGGGGGGGGGGGGAGGGTTAGGGTTAGGGATAGGGTTAGCATTCCAAAAAGGTTATTAGCCAAAAAGGTTAATAAAATACAGCTTTATGTTTGGTAAGAAAGGCAAAAACGGAAAATTGCAATTAACCGAGAAATGCATCTTTACCTTTACCCTTTATCCTTTGTAATCAGCAACTATGTGTCTTTATCTTCACCCCCCCCCACCCACCCCCCCCCCCCCCCCTCCCTACCTGATACGGGCAGAAAAGGCCTAATCAATAACAGTTTTGGATTGGATTGGACTTCTCTCTCTCATTTAAACATAAGTTTGTGTAATGATGTCGACTCATTAAAACATTTCAGTGTTCAATTTTCAGTGCTCTCTACTTTATATTTTGTCTGTCTAATAAGTTGGGTGTACGTTGATGCGGCTTACCATCTTGATGCTTGCTATTTCTTTGTAGGATAACCCTGTTGTTCTCTCCATTATCTCTTGATGACAGGGTGACGCTCAGTTAGCTGTCATGTAATGAACACACAGCCTTTTTTTCTTTTGTCTTTTAGAACCGGTGTCACGAAAAATATGTCCTGGTGTTAAATAAGCCCCGGTCACCGTAATTCAGTCGCATGCGCATGCGCATGCGCACCACAACTGTAACGTTAAATTTTTTTTTTTTAAACATTAGAGGTTTAAGTGCTCAATCTACACGGCAAGAACCGAGAAATTGAGCGGGAGGGTGTTAATATACATCTTTTTCGAGAAATCGATGTATACAGGCTGACGTCATGGCTTAGTGAGCATGCGCAATGAGGAAACGGGAAGAATTACACGCGGGAGAATGTTTTTCAGGATACCGTGGCACCGTAAAGCGTGGCTTTCTGTTTGTCTGTCTGTCTGTCTGTGCATGGGGCATCTGTCTGTCTATCCGTGTCTATATGATTCTACTTTGGTGAGCGTAGAAACAACAAGAAAACATTATGCATTTCGGGAACGATTGAGGAAAATTTAAATCAAGAAAACTCCCAATTCTATAGAAACAAAAGTATATTACAACACGAAGATGGGCCTGTCTCTCTCTCTATCTGTCTGTTTAATTAAAATGTATGCATGCTTTGGTTTTTGATTCAATTTGGAAATGCATACATAATTGTGATATGAGTGAGTGTTGTGATTTTCCCTCATGTATTCCTTGTGAAAGTTCGCTTAACGGCACATATGGGACATTATTAACTATATAAATAATGGGACGATCCTGGAGGTACTGCAATAGCAGGAAAGTCCCGACTTTTCTTAATAATACATTTTCTTATGTATTCATTCTTTTCTTAGAAAACCTTTATTTTTATTTATTTCTTATTATAAAATAATATATACACTATTTTCTGTTCTCCCCTCCCCCCATCTCTCTCTCTCTCTCTCTCTCTCTCTCTCTCTCTCTCTCTCTCTCTCTCTCTCTCTCTCTCTCTCATCCTTTTTACCCTCAATAAAATATTCGTATTTCGTCTCTCTCTCTCTCTCTCTCTCTCTCTCTCTCTCTCTCTCTCTCTCTCTCTCTCTCTCTCTCTCTCTCTCTCTCTCTCTCTTCAGTATCGGAGAAAACCGCCGAGTCAACAGATACGTGACCAGGAGCAAGCCAGACAACACGAGAAGAAACAGGCGAGTAACAAACAAAATCGTATTTTAGACATGAGAGTTGATGCACTATTCTCACCCGAATCTCTGCCCGAACCGTCCACTACACACGAAGTTCAAAACGTGCTGTCAACAAACCCATGTGTCAACAACGACCGAGAAGGAAACGACCAGGCGTGTGGGGGTGAATGTACGGACGAAGCAATCGAACTTCCAGGTATGATCGACGATGAAAATGCCACCTCTTCGACACATCTCTGCGACACTGACCAAGAAACCCGTGACATTCGCATTGGAGGGTTCAGCACACGTGTGGTGACAAACTAGGTAGCAACTATCACAGACTGGTCAGTAAACGGCTGAGAGATATCTCTCTCTATCTCTCTCTGTCTCTCTCTCTGTCTCTGTCTCTCTCTCTCTCTCTCTCTCTCTCTCTCTCTCTCTCTCTCCCTCCTCCTCTTGGTCAGTGTCTCTCTCTCGCTCTCTCGCTCTGTCTCTCTCTCTCCCTGTCTCTCTCTCTCGCTCTCTGTCTCTCTCTGTCTCTCTCTGTGGTTTTTTTTCTATCTCCTTCTCTCTCTCTCTGTCTCTCTCTCTGTATTACTGTGTCTCTCTCCCTCCTTCTCTGGTATGCACGTAATTACTGTGCATCTCTGTGCATATTTTTGTAAGTGTATTATGTTATCAGGCACACTTTTCATGTAGGTTTGTTCATTTGTTTGACATATTATTATTATGATTAGTAGTAGTAGTGGTAGTAGTAGTAGTAGTAGTAGTAGTAGTAGTAGTAGTAGTAGTAGTGGGATTATTATTTTTTTAATTTGTTTTTTTAAATAATTATTATTACTAGCGCAAATCCGAGTACCGGTAACGCCTAGTAACGGTAACGCCAAGTGCTGGTAACGCCGAGTACAGCAAAAAATATTATTCATTAGCCAGATCTACATGATCGATCGATGACCACGACAAAGCAAGTGAATGTCATCTTCGCCTTGTGTCATCCTCATCCCCATTTGTTCATTGATTATGTAGAACATGTACTCTTCTTCTAGAATCTGATGAGTTGAATCTATTTCGAGCATGAATTAGTATCATAGTTTCATGAATGATGCATGCATGAATCCTTATCTGATTTCGTGACTTGATTATATAGTAAAAATGTAAAATCTGTAAAGAATGTGAGTGTGAGTGAGAAAAATAGCTGTGTGGATCTAGGCACTGCACGTTCCTTGCAGGTTTCCAGTTTTCCCGTTCCCGTTCCCGTTCCAGTTTTCCCGTTCCCGTTCCTGTTCCCAGACCAGTTTCTTGATGCCTGTTACCTGTACTCCAAGACGTCTCTGGTAATACGTCATCGATGCAACTACGACTCCTCTCCAGTACGTGGTCATCACTGCACTACGTGCGACGTCTGAACACTACCACCTGAGGATCAGCGAACGAAGTGCTGCACCTCGAGATCAAGTACTTCATCTCGGAAATCATCTCTAACCGGCAGCTAAGTGACAGGATAAAACAAAACACTAACACACCAGAACACCACATCCTCTAGTCTTCACAAAACCTTGTATATTTTGTGCAAAAGAAACATCTTCTAAAAAGACTAACAATAAGCATCTGAGAAGATGAGAAAATAACAACATTTTAGCTTGTAATATCACAACATCACATTTTTCTATACTTTTATTCTGGTTACAATAATTCTTTAGTTTTTAATAAATGTAATACGTGCTCGTAACTTTGGTTTTATATCTGTTCAGAGTGAAAGGAAGGGGCGTATGAGTGTACTGTCTCTCCTGGTCTGAATCATCTGTTTGTGTGCGACACTCTCTCTCTCCCTCCTTTTCTCTCTCTCTCTCTCTCTCTCTCTCTCTCTCTCTCTCTCTCTCTCTCTCTCTCACTCACTCTCTCTCACTCGGTTCACGTTCAAGATGGCGACTGCTTAGGACATCGTATTCGACCAGTGCAGAATATTCCAGTTGTTTACCTGTTTTGGACTGTACTGTGTGTTAGTTTGTGTGACAAGTAAGTTTGTGTAGTACCACTTGTTATGAAGATCAAGCAAAATGATTTCTTTGGAACTGTGGAGGGCTAGAATAGGACATTTTTGTGTTCGAGTTTGTGCCCCAAAGTATAGAAATTGTAGGCCATTTTCTGATGCAAAGGCTTCCTCGCACGTGAAAAGGGTCTCTGCAAGCGATGTGTTGCTGGCCTACCTGTGCGTGCTGTTTTCCTCGGCAATTCTGTGCGTTTTGCACGAGAATGTGTCAACTGCCGTGCAACAACCATCCAGTACGCTCCCTTTCCAACCCACTGCTTGTTGTGGAACTTGTCCTTCGCCTTTTTTCTCTGTGTTGGAAACATCAAGCCATGACGCGCCCCTAGCTAGTTACCTGCCTGGGCTTTGTACTGCTGCCCTCACCCTTGTCAACTACCTGCTCGGTCTTAGGAAGGTCTTACTTTCTGAGGACGTCCATCAGAACCCTGGCCCAGGAAACATGGATGGGAAAATGGACCTGATCCTAGAAAAATTCTCAATTTTAGAGAACAAGCTTGAGGGACAGTATTCTGAGATCCTACAGACAGTGAATCGCCATGGGGACAGTCTGAAGAAGATTGAGGACAGACAGATCGCAATGGAGGAGTCTATTTCACGCTTAGTGCAAGACGCAACTGAGACTGACCAGGCAGTGAGGCAGAACAGTGAAGCCATTGGTGATCTGAGGAATGAACAGGAGGAACTCCGTGAGACAGTGGCTGGTCTGCAAGAAGAAATAGACACGTTAGAACGTTTCTCAAGGCGCGTTAAGTTTTTCGGAATTCCTGAATCAAAAGAGGAGGGGCCTGAATCGTGTGCTGAAGCTGTTACTAACATTCTACGCACGTACATGCCAAGGCCAGGGTGGTCTGATGACGTAATAGAACGTGCCCACAGACTGGGAAAGCCCCGCGGTGCTCAACCACGCCCTGTGATCGCCAAGTTTCAAAGATGGGGGGACCTCATGCGTTTGATGACGAACCATGAGGCACCTGCAGACATGAAAAATGATCAGCTGACTGTCTCACAGGATCTGACTCGCAGACAATCGGCACAGCTGCGACAGCTGAAGGAGGAGGGGAAATTCGGTTATTTCCTCAAGGGAAAACTACACGTGAAGCCACAACGTGAAGACTCAACCACGCGAAGGAGCACAACCCAGAACCCGAGGAACGCCACGCCAGTTGGGGCATCTCCTGCTCCTGTCACCCCTGTGGATCGCCAGACAGCCGCCACCAAAGGAGCTACCCCTACCCCAGCACCATCCTCAAATGCCGCACCTCCTGTCAACAAAGGGGGTCCCCCTACCCATGCTTCGCCTTCTAACACTCGGTCAGCCACCAACAAAGGGGATTCCCCTAACGTCACATCGCGCTCCCACTCTCCCCCCCCCCCTCCCCAGTCTCCCCCAGCCCCCGTCAGTGGAAGCGGACAGAGAAGAAAGGTGAACGAACGGCAATCTAATCTGCCTGACGCATGGTGCACCAACAACACACGTGCTTCTCGCTCTTCTTCAGCACGAAGCCAAGCGAAATGAAAGTTAGGCCGAGGCCCGTGTCCACGTTCTTTCACTTATAACACAAACATGCACACTAACACGCATACACGTAACACTCGTGATGATGATACAAATAAACATGACTCGCTTTCTTGCATTTCATGGAATGTTGATGGGCTTATTTCTAAGTTGACAGACCCTGACTTTATTAGTTACATTACATCTTTTGATGTTGTATGTCTTCTTGAAACGTTTACATTTCCTGATTTTGATTTTTCCATTCATTTCAAAGACTTTATTGTTGTTCATAGTCCTGGTGTAAAACTGTCTAAAATGGGCCGAAGATCAGGAGGGACTGGGTTATTAATAAAGAAATCATTAGAACGCTTTATGCAGATTGTGGAAACTGGACTGGATAACATTGTTTGTATTAAGCTGTATAAAAGTCTCTTTAGCTTTGACAAGGATGTACTGTTTGTTGGCATATACAATCATCCAGTAAATAGTGAGTACTAAAACAGTCTTGAAAAGTTAGAAAAATTTATACTAGAAAGGTATGAACAAAAGAAGACGATTATCTTGTGATCGCTGGCGATTTTAATGCCAGGATTGGTGACTGGAGTTTAGAAGCCAGTGAAATGGATGAGGCGAGTGTGGCTGAGAGTGAGGAATGTTATTCGAGAAATACTGTGGACAATGTTGTTAATTGTTTTGGAAAAACTTTGATTGGTTTATGTTCTATGTTTCATTTAACGCCTTTAAATGGTTTATGTGAAGGAGACAAAAATGGTGAATTTACTTTTTTATCTGAACGCGGAAACAGCGTCATTGATTATGTTTTGTGTTCTGTGGATTTATTATCTGATGTTCAACGATTTAATGTTGAGAAAAGGGTGGAATCCCAGCATATGCCTATTGTTTTATGTTTGAACTGTAAACACAATAGCAAACCACATGCAGAAGCTAATCGAGAGCCTTTTCAAAAAATTAAGTGGGATGTAAGTAAAGCTGATGTTTTTTTGGAATTCCTAAGATCAGAAGAAGCCATGATGATTCTTAATGACAGTATGAATGATATTGAAAGTGATGTTGACTCGGCTGTGGACAAATTTACGGGCCTTCTCTTGAAAGCAGGACAATGCATGCAGCACACGATTAGGCCTTCAGCACGTGCGCGGCAAACCAAGAAATGGTTCGACTCGGTTTGTTTACACAAAAAACGGGTAGCTGGAAGAGCACTTGCTCGGTGCACACGCACTCGACTCGCAACGGACCAGCGAGCATACACACAGAAACGATCTGAGTACCAAGATACTTTAAAGGAGAAACGAAAAAGTTACAGAAAAGAAGTTCTTGATACTTTAATTCAAAATAAAAATGATTCCAATAACTTTTGGTCAACAATTCGAAGCGTTAAAAGAAAAAGTTTGGATCGGCCTGCTATCTCAATCGACACGTGGAAAACGCATTTTGTAAACATCCTTTCAACCGCAGACCGCCACCCGACACGTGCTGACTCAGATATAGAACATGACGGAAACCAGCATGAAGAAAATGATTACATTCCCGACTTAGATGATGAGATAACGGATAGTGAAGTGCGTCAGGCAATAAAGAAATTAAAATCAAATAAAGCATCTGGATTAGATTATATTTGTGGTGAGTTTTTGAAAACGGCCGAGCCGATTATAACACCTTTTCTGACAAAACTGTTTAACCAAATTTACGAG
This sequence comes from Phymorhynchus buccinoides, assembly GCA_017654935.2. NCBI lineage: Eukaryota > Metazoa > Mollusca > Gastropoda > Neogastropoda > Raphitomidae > Phymorhynchus > Phymorhynchus buccinoides. The sequence continues at coordinate 18,478,460 of CM065706.1, read as the reverse complement.
AATGGTTATTTCCCTTCATCATGGACCAAATCGGTTATTGTTCCCTTACTTAAAAAAGGTGACGTTCTTAATCCTGAAAATTACAGAGGTATCTCTCTACTAAGTACAGTTAGTAAGGTCTTCACATCAGTATTGAATGAGAGATTGTATAAATGGGCAGAGAAGGAAGGTAAAATAAGTGAAGAGCAGGCTGGTTTTCGTAAGCAATACTCCACTGTGGATCATATATTTACGCTTGTTTCGATGATAAAATCCTATTTATATGGTCATAAAAGTAGAAAATGTTACGTGGCTTTCATAGATTACCAAAAAGCCTTTGACACAGTAGATAGGGATATGCTTTGGAAAGTACTCCAAAAAGTTCAAGCTTCCTCAAAAATGATTAGAATGTTAAAGGGCATGTATAGCTCTGTTCAAAGTTGCGTTCGCTGGGGCCCACAAGTGTCAGATTTCTTTGATTGTCCCTCAGGGGTCAAACAAGGCTGTTTAATGTCACCTTTATTGTTTTCTTTATTAATTACCGAAGTAGCTGAAAATGTATCAAGGAACGGTAAACACGGATTTCAGTTTTTACCTGGGTTACAGGAAATATTCCTTTTATTATTTGCAGATGATGTTGTTTTGTTCTCTTCTACACCCAGTGGACTTCAAAATCAGCTAAACAATTTACAGAAAGCATCTGACATTCTAAATTTGACAATAAATTTAAATAAGACTAAAATAATTGTTTTTAGAAAAGGGGGTCATTTGTCTAAAACTGAGTGTTGGTATTACAAGGGGAGGGAAGTGGAGGTAGTTAATAGTTACAAATATCTTGGCTTTACTCTCAGCACTAGAATGGGTTTTGATACTGCGTTAGATGAATACGTTAGACGAGCAAAACGTAAAGTTGCAGAGATCTTTAAAACAATGTGGGCTTTAGGGAGCATGGATTTGTCAATATTTTTTAAACTTTTCGATTCGCAAGTAAAGCCAATGTTACTATATGCAGGGGAGCTCTGGGGATTAACTAAATTTCAGTCTATAGAATCAGTTCAATTGTTTGCATGCAAGCGTATATTAGGTGTTAGCCCCAAAAGTCCAAATACAATGATATATGGCGAAACAGGTCGATATCCTCTGTATATTGACAGCGCTCTAAAGTCGATAA
>CM065706.1:18469810-18474810 GCA_017654935.2 Phymorhynchus buccinoides | reverse complement strand
GACAATGTGTGTGTGCGTGCGTGTGTATGTGTGTGTGTGTGTGTGTGTGTGTGAGAGAGAGAGAGAGAGAGAGAGAGAGAGAGAGAGAGAGAGAGAGAGAGAGAGAGAGAGAGAGAGAGAGAGAGAGAGAGAGAGAGAGAGAGAGAGCGTGTTAGTGTTTATAAAACCAGTAAATAATACTAGATCACTCCAAAAATGACAAAAACATTTTTGCCAAGTTAACTAATCCAACATATATATATATAACTTGTTTCTGAAGTTCACAAATTCATACATTATATACAGAAAAGTTTCATGAATTCGGCATTTCAAATGCAACACCTTTTTATTCCTACAGAGTTGTGTGGAGTGGGAAGTTTGGTTTGTGTGGCTGTTATCTTTTTCTGTCTTTTTCTGTATATATATATTTGAGGAGGATGTAGAAGAGGGATGCAGACTAGTGAGACTGAAAGAACTGTTTTTTGATGAAGAGGCTGAGAACATGATGGACCCAACTCCCCCACCACGTTTCTACAAAAAGACATACTTTAGCCCTGGAAGAGGAAGGGATGCAGCTCTAGATACGTACTGCCAGAACTTACAGCTGAAAGCAGCCTCATATGCGAACACAAGAAAACCCAAAGACAATTTGACCCAGAACGAGAGAAAGGCCCTGCAACAACTGGGGAAGTTGGTTTCGGATAGGGATATCCGTATTAGTACAGCAGATAAGGGTGGGGCTGTGGTCATCCAGAACGTGACTGACTATGTGCAGGAAGCGGAACGTCAACTGAACAACCAGCTTCACTACAGCAAGGTCCCCAAGGATCCCACGGTGCAGGTGGCAAAAAAGTCAAACCAACTTGTGAACCAACTCCATGACAACAAGCACATAGATGACCAAACTCACAGATGGGCGCTTGTAGAACCAAACAAAACACGGACCCAGCGTTTTTATCATCTCCCTAAAATCCATAAAACGTTGAACAAACCTCCAGGAAGGCCCATTGTCTCTGGAGTGGAGGGCCCCACAGTCAACCTATCTCAGCTGGTGGACTCCTGGCTGCAGGACCTGGTAGTCGCTCTCCCCAGCTATATCCAGGACTCAACAGCTATGCTGAGAACCCTGGAGGAGTTGAACATCCGGCATGGACCTTTCAACCCCGAGGCCACCCTTGTGACAATAGACGTTGTGGGGTTATACACGAACATACCTCACAAGGACATGCTGCAGGCCATCGAGCACTTCCTGCGGCTACACCATCCTGACAACACCCCACCAACTCCACTCATTGTAGACGTCGTCTCTCACATTCTTCAGAACAATTTCTTTTCATTCGAAGGGCAGATCTACAAACAGGAACATGGCACAGCGATGGGCACTCCTATGGCGCCGACCATTGCCAACTTGTTTATGGGTTGGCTAGAGAGTAAGATGCTGGCAGAGAGCCCAATCCACATCGACGAAAGGCTGTGGAAACGCTTCATTGATGACATTTTCCTGTTGTGGCTGGGTTCTGAGGAGGATCTACAAACCTTTTGCAACCACATCAACAGCTTTCATCCCACCATCAAATTCACCGTACAGTCATCAAAACAGTCCATCCCATTTCTTGACATTTTCATTAAGTTCCATGACGGTCTCATCCACACTGAACTGTACACCAAACCGACGGACACTCACGCCTACCTTCACCATCGTTCATGCCATCCCCATCATTGCAAAAGGAACATCCCGTTCAGTCAGTTCCTCAGACTCCGTCGCCTTTGCTCCAGGGCTGAGGACTTTGACAAACATGCTGCTACCATCATGAGCAGGTTCCTCAACCGTGGCTACAAAGCCAGCCACTCACAGCGTGCACTAGCAAAGGCACGGGGTCTTCCCAGAGCTGAGGTGTTGACCTACAGGGCCAAACCCAGCAACACCAGGGTTCCCTTTGTCATCACGCATCACCCCTCCAACCCACCACTGCGGGATTGGCTTGATGAGGGGCAGGGTGTGCTTCACAGCAGTGCACGCATGAGGAAAGCTGTGCCCAAAGTGCCTGTTGTTGGGGAGAGGAACTCGAGGAGCATACGCAACCTCCTCATGCCCTCTACCCTTCCCCGAGTCAGTCCAACCCAGGAACAGGCTGGAGTGGTGAAGTGTGATGGCAGGTGTGTCATCTGCCGTGAACACTTGGTGGAGGGCAAGTCCTTCTCCAGCTCCACCACAGGAGAACGGTTCACTGTCCGCCACAGCATGAACTGCAGGTCTTCCAACATCATCTACCTGCTCTATTGTCAACGCTGTCATGTGGGTGAAACACAAAACGCACTGCGAACCCGGTTTTACCTTCATAGGTCCCACATTGCAAAGAACATGGGCACTCACGTCACCAAGCACTTCAACTCACAAAACCACACGCTGCAAGACATGAAGTGCATGCCCATTGAGCAGATCCTCACAGACAACCATGCTCACAGACACAACAGAGAGCAATTTTGGATCAGCAAGCTCAAAACACTGTACCCCCAGGGCCTCAATACCCTTTGACTATATGGGCCAATGTTTGACACCATCCAGTCTCCACAAAAGACATTTCACCTACAATATGCATGCGGCTCACGTACTGAGCCCCATTGTGCAGTTGACGTACATTAAGGGGCAGATGGTTGATGCTGGAGATCTTGCACAACGGACAATGAGCCAGTTTCCACATTAGAAAGTCAGAGAAAGAGAAAGAGAGAGAGAGAGAGACAGAGAGAGAGAGAGTGAGACAGAGAGGTACAGACGGATAGTGCGTGTATGTGTGTGTGTGTGTGTGTGTGTGGTGTGGGTGTGTGTATGCGCGCGCATGTGTGTGTGTGTGTGTGAGTGTGTGTGTGTGTGTGTGTGTGTGTGTGTGTGTGTGTGTGTGTGTGTGTGTGTGTGTGTGTGTGTGTGTTTATGTGTGTGTGTGTGTGAGATAAAGAGAGAGAATGTGAGACAGAGAGAGAGACAGATAGTGCGTGTGTGTGTGTGTGTGTGAGAGAGAGAGAGAGAGAGAGAGAGAGAGAGAGAGAGAGAGAGAGAGAGAGAGAGAGAGAGAGAGAGAGAGAAAGGGGGTGGGGGAGAGAGAGCAACATTAAGTGAAACAAATTTTATGTTAGCACGTGTGTATGTACATGCACATGTTTATTCTTACTTAACTTTTTAATATGTGAGGTCTTTAATTTAAGGGAAGCGAATGTGTGAGAGAGAGAGAGAGAGAGAGAGAGAGAGAGAGAGAGAGAGAGAGAGAGAGAGAGAGAGAGAGAGAGAGAGAGAGAGAGAGAGAGAGAGAGAGAGAAAAAGGGGGGGGGGAGAGAGAGCAACATTAAGTGAAACAAATTTTATGTTAGCACGTGTGTATGTACATGCACATGTTTATTCTTACTTAACTTTTTAATATGTGAGGTCTTTAATTTAAGGGAAGCGAATGTGTTGTTTAGAGCTTGACGTCATTGTGTGAATTTGTCATCAGTATGATGACATTTCCCCACAGTACGTCAATCATTCTTGTAACTTAGAATGTAGATCGATAAAGCTATAAAGCGAAACGTCTCGTCCAAGTTTTGTTGTTGTTTTGATTTTTTCACTCAATATATATATATATATATATAGCAGAACAAAAAAAGAGAATGAAAACTAACAAGAAAGAATGTAGACTATTCCCTAATATATTAAGTAATAATATATATATATATAGCATGAAAGAAAAATCTCAGTGAAATGCTGGTACCCACTTGTCTTCATATCCGGCCACAAGGAGCGCCATATTATGGGAGACCGCCATCTTAGTCCTTACCTTTTTTTGAAAAATGCCAGATCGATATGCGTATTTGGCTGTTCCAATTCGAAACTTAATCTAAACTGTATTTATAACATCTGGATGTTTTCTTTACACATTTAGATAACATTTTCACTTTGTTTACACACAAATAAGGACTAAGATGGCGACACTTCCGTTGGAATGGTCGAGATGCGCACGCAGGTGGGTTGGAGCCATAGCCAGCTACTCTGACGGACTGAAAAGTTAGTGCATTTGAAATGCAGAATAGTTTGCTTTTATAAAGCTTTTCTGTGCCCAATGTCTTTATTTGTGAACCTCAGAAACACAAGAGGCAAAGTCTACAAGGCTCACGTCTGATTGTTATTACTATAGCAGGCATGGGAATTCCCATGACAATTCCCATGCCTGTATAGAGAGAATACTGTTATGTGGACACTTGTGCATCTGAAAACAGAATTAATTTTTATTTTACTGTGTAAATTAAAATTATTTCTATGCACCCCTACCCCTTTCTTTAAAATTTAATTATATGTATGCGCATGTAACATAGTGGAGCCCTATTTTTATTTTTGGCAAACAAGTAAAATTGAAAAGCATATTGACCAAGCTTTCAGAAAAAAACATAGTGACCAATCCCCACACACACACACACCCGCCGGGGTAAGGGGGGTCTACGGACACCTGTAGTAGGCCTAGTCTTTGCCTGTGGGTCTAAGCCTCTTACTCTTAGAAAATTAATAATTGAAGTTGCGTGATCTGTTACTGTTTTAAACTGATTGTTCATGCGATGAAAACTTGTTCCACATCATCTACATTTCTGTAAGATATTTTATATTAGTCCTAATATTTTATTTTCGTTTCGTTAATTCCCCCCCCCCCCCCCCCCTCTGCCACAAAGCAAAGGTCAAGGTCACAGCCAGCAAGCTCATCCATGTTTATCTTCCCCTGTACAGTCTTTGCTCATGGTGATCAATCGTCTAGGCCTAACAAAGGATTCGTACGTCGAAGGCAGTGAAATCGACGAACCCTGGATTTTCCGTATATTTTTTTTCAAGACTGAAATGAATGTGGGCTAAATGTTAAGTACGTCGTCTTGATTATGAGGTAAGGCATGGACTCTAGGCCTAGGCCTTGTTGCCGGAAGTGCAGTAGGCTAAGTTATGCGCAGAGATGATGTGCAAATGAACACGAACAACCGTTACTCAAAGGCGCAAATAAAGCTAAACA
>CM065706.1:18449661-18469310 GCA_017654935.2 Phymorhynchus buccinoides | reverse complement strand
ACCACAGTACGATATCACATGGTGGAGAGGCAACATCCAACAAATCAACACATTTCCAAGAGTGGCTACCTTCTAACCTTGAAAATGTTACACATAAACAACATACAACACAGAACAAACTGTTATGCCTCGAAAGAAAGTTTGGTTAATCAAAGAATGCAATATGAGTATATACGCCCACAAAAAGTTAGGGAACACTTCCAATCATCTATTTAAAAAACGACAAAAGCTGACGTCCTTGAAATTTTAAGTAAATGCATGCCAAAATCGGACAGCAATCTGTTTTTATAAAAAACATTAAAAAGGGGTACCCTACTTTTTGATGTTCACGAGTAATCAAAAATTAATCAATTAAGATTTCGAGAAAGGACTCAAAAACGGGTATATCCACCATAATTGTCCTGGCACCTTTGCGCAGTATCATCCCACGCAGTGTCATTGGGTCTGTTCCTGTGTGAAACTGAATCTTGCCACTGGGGCAAATCGTTTACCTCCAGTGTCTGTTGGGGGGAGGATAGTGCTTGCGTGCTCGACGCCTCAGCTGCGGTCTCAAGGTTTTCTCAGGTTCAGCTCCAGACTTGCATATCTGCCAGGTTCTATCCAGTTTGTGTTTGTGAACACGACCCTGGTGTCGTATGACCTTGTCATCAGGGACTCATTCCCTAGTGCACCGCACCTAGTGCTGCTGCAACAAGAAGGCATAGGGTCTCGTTGGTGAGCCTCTGAGTGTTTTGGTTTCTCGAACGTGGTACAGTGGTGTTCTGTTGATGAGTCGAAGACTGCCCATCACCATGATGCGCCATGCTGTCACGTGCTGATTCAGTCTTCATGTAACCGATCGCCCTGGCCTTTTTACAACCTGCCATGAGTCCATGAGATGATCACAGCGTGATCTGAACGCGTCATGATCCCAAACTAATGACCCTGTGACGTATCCATCGTCCATATGTCCGGACACAACCGGCCCTGGTGAGACAGCTTATGGTGAGCTGGATATTACGCCTGAACGCTTTGTTTGGTGACGAGCTTAGAGCTGGACTTGTGTCAGGAGGCTAACCCTGTCCGTGATTCTACTGTTGCACGAGCTGCTACATGGTCTGGCTCGTCGGGTATCTGGTCAGCCAGAGCGTTGCATGTCAGAGGTACTGGATTTAACCCGTGTGGTGGTCTTTCTTGGTCTCCCTGACTGTTCGCCTTTCTGGGCTTTGGCTGGTGGTCTGGCACCGTTGTTTCAGCCTGGTTTATGACTGATGGGGGGGGGGTGGGTTGGGTGTCGGCTCATCAATGCGCACGCTACACCCTCCACCAGCCCCATGTCGAGGGCTTCCCTAGATCCGAATGGTTCAATTTTGCACTATGCAACGCATCGTGATTCAACGTTCATAATTGCAACAGTGTCAGTGGTTACAATTTGGTTCTTTTGTGAGTTTTACACATTATCCAAAGTCCCAGACTACCATGTGCTAGAGTACGTTTTTGCTCAATTCATTCTGTGGAAAAAATGCTGATGCGCTAAATCTGTGACACTTGGGGGATTTTGGCGACTTTTCAGCCGCCATAATTTTCTCAAGGCAATACACACGTCCTGTCCATACCACTGTCCTTCGCTCATCGAGATTGTGTCCTGGTCCTGTTCCATTCTGGGCCCCACCCCCCACCACCCCCTTAGTCACCACCACTCACTCCATCTCTCATTCCCCCCTCTCACCCTTACGAATAACCTGTCCGCATAACAATCATGACACATACAGCTTTGGTTCAATAATACTTCACCAGTTAAAGCAAAACATCAGATGAAGAGAGAGAGAGAGAGAGAGAGAGAGAGAGAGGGAGAGAGTAGAAGAGATAGAGAGAGAGAGAGAGAGAGTGAGAGTTGGAGAACTGAGAGAGTGATAGATGAGACAGACAGACATACAGACAGAGAGAGAGAGACAATACACAAGGCAGAGCAGACAGACAAACAGACAACACAGACAGGCACAATACTACGCAGATGATTTCATTTGTCCATTTACAGCAATAATTGCCAATCACAATAACGCTGGACGGCGGGCTCCGTTATGAGCGTGAACTACTACGGTCGGTAAAGGTTGGCGGGTCAGGTGAGTTCGCCAGAGAAAGTGGAGATGTCCGCTTGGATCAGCGAAAATTATAAACACCCATTGACTTTTGCACATTTTGCTGTAGATTGAAACCACGGAGCCCGATATCAATAATTTAAAAGTTGAGACAAATAATTCGTATAAACAAAAAACTACATAATTTTGTGCTAGTGGCTGTGCTTCATTAATTGATTATTCGTTGTACCCTCAGTACGGTTACTCTTTGGTGGTGTATTTCTATCATTGCCTTTGATGATAAGACGACGTAGTAAGAAAAACAAGTCAACATTTTTATTTATGAAGCATTGAATAAGCAAACCTATGCTTTTTTTCATCCCTGATGGGTCACATGGACCCACTCAGGAACACCTGACGCCCTGAGGGTGATCGTAGAATGTTCCTGAGGGTGATCCTGTATTTTCCCTGAGGGGGATCCCCACTAACGAAAACACAAACTAGGACCACCCTCAGGAAACAACCTGGATCATTCCTCAGGAGAGTGTCCCTCAGATCACCCTACCGATCCTCCCTGCAGGCTGATCCAGGTTGTTCCTGAGAGGTGGTCCATGGTGGTCTTTATGTGGTGGATCACGCTGGATCACCCTCAGGATCAACCTGGATGCACACCTCAGGAACATCCTCGATCACTCTCATTTGGTCCTTAGTAGTCCTTAGTGGTGGATCATCTGGATCACCCTCAGAAACCTGGATCACTCTCAGGCTGATTCGGGGTGTTCCTGAGGGTGGTCCAGGGTGTCCTGAAGGTGATGCAGGTTGTTTCTGATGGTGAACCTTTGTGGTGGATCACCCTCAGGAAGACCCTGGATCACCCTCAGGATCACCCTGGATTTAACCCAGTAACCTATCCCACCACAAAAACCAGGACGCCTGCACAGGGTGATCCACCACTAAGGACATCACAGATTAGTCTCAAAACCCAGGATATAATCCAGGAACCCACCCCACCACAAAAACAGAAGAAACGAAGAAAACGCAACCGGACGCACGCACGCATGTACGGACGGACTGGACGCACGGACGCCCTACGTACGGTTGCCTCAGAAAACGTTGTATCAAAAAAATCCGCATTGAAATACGTGCCAAAGTTCACGATATATTAGCGATTAAGTATTTTGGGGTTTGAACTCCTTAATCAGCATGACCTTGACCTTGAAATAAAACTAAAGCAATCAGTCGAGAATCAGTCGATATCGCTCTAAAACTTGTACACTAAAAGTTATTGAAATAGATTGAATGGTTTTCAAGAAAACGCGGCAGGACGGACGCACGCACGGACGGACGCACGGACGGACGCACGGACGGACGCGTGCGGACCGGATGCGCACGGACTGGCACGCAGGACGGACGCACGGACGGACAGTCACGGACAAATACAAAAACAATACTTCCTGAAGCTTCTCTGGGGAACTAACAACAAGAAAAACCGCTACCCCAAAAACCTATGTGAACAATGAAGGCTGTCTCGTTCCGACACAAGTGCACCGACACTGACTGATGAGACTTTGATCAGACTGCTTGAAGATAAATCACATGCATAGCGGTTCTGGCCTGCGTTAAATTAGATTTAAGACAAGTAGGTTGGAGATTGAAAGGTATAGGAGGAGGGTGGTGGTGTTAAAATGAGCGTGGGAGAAAGAAGGGAGATGAGAACTAGTAGGAGTAATTTGATCCCTTTGTTTGCCTAACCACTCAAACTTTCATTGTCAATAACAAGATGGACGTCAAGTGAAATCCCCGGATGTGCACACGCTATATGTTATTTTTCGGGCTGAAGAGCGTTTCTCGTTCCATGCACTGAACAATATGGGGCAATTCAGACCTTGTGTCTTATTTATATTTGGAAAATATTGATTCTGTGTGACGTTATCGGGTTCACTGACATATCAGTGGATTTAAAGTATGTCACCATTGGTTGACATCATGGCCAACCCAAACAGCTCGAGCTGTATAGCAAATGATAAACGGTCTTCTGCAGCGAAAGGAAATCACGTTTACAACCCATTCTTTTGTAAACAGTCTGATTTTCACAAATACTCAGAGCGTCGCCATCGTGAATAGAGTATAGTAGTTGTGTATTCGCGATTAGCGACGCTCAGAGGCATTGCACCACTCTGTGCTGCAGTCTTTGGGGCTAGTTGGCCTTTAAGTACAATCCATGCCCTGAAGATCATTGCCCTGAATCGTTCTTGGCCGAGAGTGTGGGTATGTCCACTATGATCAAATTTTAGCCCGAGTTTCCGGAATAGCTGTTGCTCTCTTTAGTTCCAGGGGTTATGGAACTATTCGACTGACGAGGACTGCAGTTTTTGACAAGTAATTATATTGTCCGTTAGATGATAATTATGCAGCATCAAGTCAAATGTTGGGTTAGCTGTTAGAGAACGGGTTTATTAGGAACGAGACAGACCTTGTATAGGCCTTCATTGTTCACAGCGGTTTTTGTTGTTGTTTGTTTTGTTAGTTCCCGAGCGAAGGTATTGTTTTTGTTTCATCCGTCCGCCTGTCCGTCCGTGCGTGCCTGTGTGTGTGTCCGTCCGTGCGTGTCCGTCCGTCCGTCCGTCCGTCAGTCCTGCCGCATTTTCTTGAAAACCATTCAATCTAGTTCAATCACTTTTAGTGTACAAGTTTTAGAGGACATTATCTATCGACTGATTGCTTTAGTTTTATTTTAAGGTCAAGGTCATGCTGATTAAGGAGTTCAAACCCCCAAAACACTTAATCGTTAATATATCGCGAACTTTGGCACGTATTTCAATGCAGTTTTTTTCACGTGTGCGTGCGTCCGGCCACGTATTTTCTTTGTTTCTTCTGTTTTTTGTGGTGGGATGGATATTCCTGGGTTATATCAAAGGCGTTTTGAGCCTAAACTGTGATGTCCTTAGTGGTGGATCACCCTGTGCAGGGTCCTGTTTTTTGTGGTGGGATAGGTTCCTGGGTTAAATTTTTAAAATTCCAGGGTGATCCTGAGAGTGATCCAGGGTCTTCCTGAGGGTGATCCACCACAAAGGTTTCCCCATCAGGAACAACTTTGGATCACCCTCAGGAACACCCTGGATCACCCTCAGGAACAACCTGGATCACATCTCAGGCTGATCAGGGTGTTCCTGAGGGTGATCCAGGTAATTCACCTCTATGGCGATGCAGCTCAGACATGAAATATATAGCACAAGAAGGAAATTTCAAGGTCAAACTTCAGGTAAAGGTTCAGCACGCCTATATTTTATGCTCTGATGTCTTCTACTCTAGGTGATACACCACCACACAAAACCTAAAGTGCTTATGGCAAGCAATGGGGGAAAAAATGTGGAAAATACGGCTTAAACCCCAACTTTTAGACCCCAACCACAGTTTTCAAGGTCTACTGATGTCCTTGACCTTGATCAGTACCCCATCATTAGAATTGCCATATGCCAATGCACCCACATGCCAAGTTTGAAGACACTAAGTCCACCAAATTTGGTGTTGTGATTCTTCACTGCTCTCAAATAATCTATGACTTGATCTTGTTGAGATTTGTTTTTTCTTTTGTTACTTTTGTTTACAATGGTAAATGTGTGAAGGGAATGAGAGGTAGGGGGCTCGGTTCAGCCAGCTCGGGAACTTATCTGCCGCTCGGCAATCCACTTGTATATTGAAAACAATTCGATTTTCACATGCAAAAAGATCACACAAAAAGCTTTGAGTTTTAGTAATGGAGACAGAATTGAAGGCAACAAATCGTATGTTGATACAATGTGAAAGAAGAAGAAGAAGAAGACGAACAAGAAGAACAACAACAATGACAACAACAACAACAAAAACATAAAAGACAACAAGATCAACAACAACGAAGACAAAGAAAAAGAAGAATATAAAGTAGAAGAAGAAAAAGAAAGGGAACAAAAGAACAAGAAGAAGAAGATCAAGTCGAAAAACGGAATGCTATTAGTTTAAAAGACATGTTTACCGTCATACAGATGATTCAACAACCTGTCGGACCTCTTGCTTGTTGTAGGTGGTAGGTGGTGTCTCCCCCAAACAAAAACGAAATGAAACACCACACACACACACACACACACACACACACACACACACACACACACACACACACACACACACACAGAGCGAGAGAGAGAGAGAGAGCAGAGAGAGAGAGAGAGAGAGGAGAGGGAAGAGAGAGAGAGAGAGAGAGAGAGAGAGAGATTCACGAGAGAGAGAGAGAGATCGAGAGAGAGAGAGAGAGAGAGAGAGAGAGAGAGAGAGAGAGAGAGAGAGAGAGAGAGAGAGAGAGAGAGAATGAGAGAAAGAGAGAGAAGAGAGAGAGAGAGAGAGAGAGAGAGAGAGAGAGAGAGTGTGTGTGTGTGTGCTGTGTGTGTCTTTGTGTGTTTGTGAGGGGGGGTTGGGTGGAGGGGGACAGGGTGGAAGGGTAATCAAGCTAGGACTGGAGCCCAAGATAAGGCTTGGGCCCACATAACAGACGGAGACAAGCGGTTCTCAAACTGAATATGCAAACTACAAAAGCAATGCAAAACACAACAGCAGCCAATCTGCTTGCTGAGCACTGATGTGCTCGTTCAATGGCCACCTTCTCCTCCAAATTGGTTTGACGCATGCAGTTGTCACGTCTAGACCATCTCCTTTGTGTTTCTGTCTCTTTCTTGTTCTGTCTCTGTCTTTATTTTTTCTGTCTCTGTCTTGCTTCGTGTGTCTCTTTCTCTCTCGCCTGCTATCACTAACATGAGTCAAAGCGCTTTCTCTCTCTCTGTCTCTCTATCTGTCTCTCTCTCTCTGTCTCTCTCTGTCCTCTCTCTGTCTCTCTCTCTCTCTGTCTTTCTCTCTCTCTCTCTCTCTCTCTCTCTCTCTCTCTCTCTCTCTCTCTCTCTCTCTCTCTCTCTCTCTCTCTCTCTCTCTCTCTTTCTCCTCTCTCTCTCTCTTCTCTCTCGTCTCTCTCTCTCTCTCTCCTCTCTCTCTCTCTCTCTCTCTCTCCTCTCTCTCTCTCTCTCTCTCTCTCTCCTCCGCATTCTCTTTCACCGTCTCTGCCCATTCTCTATTTCTTTACACCCTCTCGCTCTATGCATATAAGGATAACCGTATGTGCACATTCATCAGTGAGTGTGACGTATTATCGAAATATGAAAGAACAAAGGGAAAACAATTATATTATGAATATCTAGAATCAAGTTAAATGCACTTGACACTGCACGATATACAATACACCCCCACACCCATCTGCACTTCCACCACAAATACACACACAAACACACACACACACACACACACACACACACAACACACACACACACACACACACAACACACACACACACACACAACACACACACACACACACACACACACACACACACACACACAACTATCACACATACACACATGTATTAACAAACATATAAATATAAACACACATACGGACATACATAAAAAAAAGAATAAAATAAGCATACACACAATATTTCTACACAAATACACACAAATGTACACATGCACAGCCATATACAATCACGCACAGACACATCTAAAATCAAGCACGAACACACATATACACACACACTTACACACACACACACACATACATGCATACATACACATTCACACGTACGCATGCATGTATGAGCACATACACACACAAACACGCACATTTCCCCCCCGCCCCCAACCCCCACCCCCCACCCACCCACGTCATACACGTCCCCCACGCCCCCCCCACACACACACACGCACACGTTCACGACACACACTTGTATAACAGTATCATGTACAACCTAAATGAACATGTCTATAAAGTCCGTGTAATATAGGTCCGCGCACACATTTTTGCACACGCGCACACACACACACACACACACACACACACACACACACACACACACACACACACACACACACACACAGTGCCTCAAACTTATACTCCTTTTTTAAGGCAATATTTTTGTTTCTAAGTTTGGGGGTCAAAACTTTGGGCCTTCTCTCCTAAACTGTTTGACAATTATTCACCACAGGAATTCAAACTGGTTTTGCCATTCTGGCTCACAATCATTCAGAGACCATGGCTTCAACAGATGCAGCACAGCAACAGCTCTGTTTACAGAGGCTCTCTACAAAAGATATGAGAAAACAAACAAATGTCTCCTTCTCAAAGACAAATACTTCGCGATCATCAGCGACTTAAAGAAAGCACAGGCTGGAGAGAAGAAGTCGCCACGACTGTACAAGTTGATGGCCAGGTAAAAAAAAATTTTTTATAATCTCAACTCCTTCTTTCTCTATTATATACGGATTTGTGTATCTCTCTGTTTAGCTAATGACAAACTTCCAGTGTTTTGCAGTTCCCCCCCCCCCCCCCCCTCTCTCTCTCTCTCTCTCTCTCTCTCTAGTTATTTCAGAGGGAAATTTTTGAATGCACTTAAAAGCATCTATGACGTTGTAAAGGCACGTGTGCGAGTAGGAGGTAATTTAACCGATGTTTTTATGTGTCCACAAGGTTTAAAACACGGTGAGGTTTGTTCTCCTGCTCTGTTTTCATTGCTGATAAATGAACTTACTAAAGAAATCAATGGGAAAGGTAGGCATGGCATTCAGTTATCTCCATACCTGATTCAGTTACTAATCTTACTATTTGCAGACGATGTTGCTCTTATATCTGACAGTGTTATAGGACTTCAAACACAACTGAACATTCTGTATAACATAGCAAAACGGTTGGATTTAGAAGTTAATCTTGAGAAATCAAATGTAATTGTTTTTAGGAATGGGGGTTATTTAGCTGTAAATGAACACTGGACATTTGGACATGATAACTTAGCTGTAGTTAATATGTATAAATATCTTGGCATTATTCTCACAACAAGGCTGTCATTTCAAGCTACGCAACGTGATTTATCAGATAGGGCACGAAAGGGGATTTTTGCAATAACAAGAACACTTTGGTCGATTAGAGCGTATTCACCTGATGTATTTTTTAAGTTATTCGACTCTCAAATTCAGCCGATTTTAATGTATGGGGCAGAGATATGGGGTATTATGGGTGATCTAGCTACTATTGAGAGAGTTCATTTGTCAGCCATGAAACGTTTTATGTGTGTAAGTCAGAGAACGCCAAGGCATTTAGTATATGGGAAGATATCCCCTGAAAGTCAATGTATTTATTAAATGTGTAAAATTTTGGTTGCGAGTCGTAAACATGGATGAATGTAGATTTCCTAAAAAAGCGTATTTAATGCTTCTTTGTTTGGAAAGACAAAATTATTCCACTTGGGTAGGCAGAGTTAGAAATATGCTTTATATGTTTGGTTTCGGGTTTGTGTCGGAGGCACAGTGTGTAGGGAATGTGAATATGTTTATTTGTGAGTTAAAGCAACGTTTGATTGACTGTTGTAGACAAGATTGGCACTCTGAACTTGAATCACATACATTCTATAATATTTATGCAACATATGGCCAATCATTGTCATTACGTCCTTATTTTAGAGTGGTGAGATGTATTAACGTACGCAAAATATTTAGTAGGTTCAGACTAGGCATGTTATCTTTGCGTTCACGTTTTCTGAACTTTACTCGTGCTTCTAATAATGTAAATACTCTTTGTCCATTTTGTTCTGATTGTGATGAAACAGAACTTAATTTCCTTTTAGTATGTCCAAAATACACTTCTTTGCGTGCTCAGTTGATACCTCGTAAATACTTCCGATGTTCTTCATTGAACAAGATGACATTATTATTGTCGAATGAAAATGAAAATATAGTTCTTAGAGTTTGTAAATATGTGTAAAAGGCATATATAGTCAGGCAAAATGCTCTGCAAGCACTTCAGTAATGTCTTGTTGTTTTTGTCATAATTTTGTCAACGTGAACTCCATTTGCATGGGCCTGTGGCCTAACAAATTAAATCATTTCAGACTTCAGACTTCAGACTTCAGACTTCAGACCTCTCTCTCTCTCTCTCTCTCTCTCTCTCTCTCTCTCTCTCTCTCTCTCTCTCTCTCTCTCTCTCTCTCTCTCTCTCTCTCTCTCTCTCTCTCTCTCTCTCTCTGCCATTTGCGCGCGCGCGCGGTGTGTGTGTGTGTGTGTGTGTGTGTGTGTCTGTTTTGTGTGTGTGTGTGCGTGTGCGTGCGCGTGTGCGTGTGCGTGTGCGTGCGTGCGTGCGTGCGTGCGTGCGTGCGTGCGTGCGTGCGTGCGTGCGTGTGTGCGTGCGCGTGTGTGTTTTGGAATTGGTGCTTACTATAATGTGCAATATCTGGCCTGAACTCAGGATTGTCCACGGGAAGCCACGTCACCCACAGAGTCAGGGCTCAGTGGAAAGGTTGCCAGCAGATGATGCTCCCCAAGAACTCCATGCTAAAACAAGTTCAGATGAACAAGCAGCCACTGAAACCATCCAAACAGGACTCACAAATGAAACCGCTGAAGAGGATGTATCCACCCTTTTGAATCACTTGGCAGCCGGAGGTTGGGCCGAAAACAGTCAAATTGATCTTTCACCTGGACTTCAGTCTACACCCAGCACATCTTTCAGTGAGGCAATCATGGCTGCAGCCCAGTATGACACTGTCGGCGAAGCAGCAACAGACAGTGAAGATGAAAATGCAACAGCTGACACTTTCCTACAGCCTTCCACATCAACTGATCTGGGTGGGACAGAACAATGTGGCAATTCCACTTCCACTGGTAGACCCACGAAATATTCTGGGTGAGATCTTTGACAAATCGGAGCAGAACACATACACCATTGGCACAAAACATGGCGTCCTGAAAGGCTCCTATGAGAGGAATGAATTTGAAATTTGTCCCCAAAGACTTCTCAAAACATAAATAGAGACAAACTTGTGAGTCTCAGAGAAGCAGTGGTTACGGGTTCACTGGGCGGGGGACAGGGATTCACAAAATGTAATTGTACAGGGGCCAAGAAGTGCCAGACCAACCACTGCAAATGCTTCAAGGCTAAGCTGAAATGCAATAGCCGGTGCCACCACAGTCTCAACTGCTGCAACAAATAAGCTTTTGAGATGACTCGATGTCGCAGTCAAATCAGTCGCTCGTTCAAAACAGATGCCAACGGTTCCAAAATGCTTCTTTCTGTCTTATAAAACGCAAACTATTAGTTTCAAACTTAATTTCAAACCCTCTGATATTTGTTGCAAACATTACACTGATAAACTGCTTTTTCAGTCTTATTAAAAGTTTAGGGTTAATATCAGCCTTCTTTCCATTTCATAAGACGGAAAAAGCATATTTCACAAAGTTGCATCTGTTTTGACCGATTTGACTGTCACACTCAGTGTAGTAATTTTTTGTTATTTTTAGACATGCTCTGCATGATTATGTGTGATTGTGTTCAAAGACTTGCTTTTAGCCTTGAAAACAATATTTATTGTTCTGACTTTATTTGTTATCGTGTTCATAGACTTGCTTTCAGCCTTAAAATTCATTTATTTTTCTGATTGTTTCTAAATTAAAAACCATTCATTTTTTGGGTGTTTAGTCATTTCCGGTATTGACTGGAGAACATTTTCAGGCATTACCGGTAGTGACTGAAAATTTTAGCCATTTCCAGTAATGGCTGATTGAAACAGGTAGTTCCGGAAATGACTGACATTTTCAGGCATTACCCGTATTGACTAACTTCTCATTTTGACTGCAACATAAGGGCAGCACGATAAGGGTATAGCGCTAACAAACTGCTGACAGACAGTAATCGAGCCAAAACAAACTGGGCTACAAATATTAATTTGTTAGACAGATATGGATGTTCAGAGGTGTGGTTAGCGGGAGGGGTTATAAAAACTT
Organism: Phymorhynchus buccinoides; assembly: GCA_017654935.2. Lineage (NCBI taxonomy): Eukaryota > Metazoa > Mollusca > Gastropoda > Neogastropoda > Raphitomidae > Phymorhynchus > Phymorhynchus buccinoides. The sequence goes on along the minus strand of CM065706.1, from coordinate 18,457,408 downwards.
TCATTAGCATATTCAGGCAACGGATGATAGACTGCAACAGTAAATTGAGTTCTAGTGACCGTTTCCTTACGTTCAAATTTCTTCTACAACCTGAACACTTAAGAAGTTCAAGGCTTGTTTTGCTCAGTTTTGACTGGGCGTATGAGAAATAACAAACGCTACGACAATAGTATCCCCAAAACCTGTCCATTCTGCGATCAAATAGAAAACGAGTTGGACTTCTTGATTCAAGTATATTTTCAAACATAATAAAGTTAGAAACAACTATTCCATTGAATTAAAAAGTCTTCTTGCCAATTAAAATAACTAGAGATTTTGCCATGTTTATATTTTGTGCGTTTAAAAAAATATATGAACTTGTGTCAGTTGATATATGAACTTACTATGCATTATAAAATTTATTTGGATAACATGTTAGTGCCAAGTGAAAGAATATTCACTGTTGTCCTGTTTTCATGTATACATTATGTGTGTATATGCGCACCCTCAATGTTATAGGCCGGAGGTCTGACATTAAAACATTTTTGAGTTTGAGTTTTGAGTTTGAGTCTCTCTCTCTCATCCACCTCTCCTCTCCTTCCCCCGTCTGGTCTATTTGTCTGTCCGACTCTTGTCTCTCTCTCTGTGTCGCTGTCTTTGTCTGTTTCCTTGTCTGTCTGTTTGTCTCTCTATCTCACTGTGTGTGTGTCTGTGTCTGTGTTTGTCTCTGCGTATGTGTTTCACTGCATCTCTCCCTGTTTCTCTCTCTTTGCCTCTTTCTGTCCATCTCTGGCACTCTTCCCCCCCCCCCCCCCCCCCCCCCCCCCCCCCACTCTCTCTCTCTCTCTCTTATATTTATTGCTGAATGCTTGCAAAGATAAGAGCAAAAAAACACAATAAAACCAAGTAAAGTTGGCATTGATTAATATATTATTATACTGGTGAAAACAAAGCATGATGTCGGGTAAATTAAAACAATTATCATTATAGGAATAGCACATTTGTTGTGAAAGCTTACATTATTGTTTGGTCGTTTAAACGTGTGTGTGCGCGATCATAAATTTGTTCTCAATATCCATCTATCTAATCAACAGAAATATGCAATGACTTAAGAAAGAAGAAGCATTACACAACATACAGACTGAAGCAACAACATTTGTTTCTGTATTTCAAGTGATATGTTTTCGCAACAAAGAATCAAGATAGTCTTAATAGAAAATTTATAACTAACTAAAAATCGCTGCAATTCTGATTTAGGCTAATCGCATAATAAAGGACGCTTCCTTATCAATCATATTATTGTTTTCAAGTACATCGTGTTCTACCCTGAAAAATGCATTATGTCCAAACGAGAGCCCCCTCCCCCCTTCCCACACACATCCACACACACATTTGTATCTCTAAGAGGTTAAGAAATAATCACATATGATTGCGCCTATAGTCCACATATTCTAATTTACGTAATCCTCTTAGCACATTTTTTTCCCACCCCTCCCCCAATCTCTGCAACCATCTAAAGAAGGAAGAAATTATCAATCGCAGCCCTTTTTTCAGTTATAGGCTCAATAAATCCTACATCATCCCACGTCTGCTCCGGATTAAGAGGAATAATCCCTTCGGATTAAGCCAATACAATACCCCTGCTATTAAGTGTTCCATTTTAATGTAGGCTACTTAGTAGTTTGTGTCTATCAATACAGTACATATTATTGCTTTATTGCACCTCTGAGTTGTTCCTTGTATTGCATTGTACTGTACTGTATATTGTACTGTATTGTATTGCATTGCATTGTACTGTACTGTGTTGTATATTGTACTGTATTGTAATGCCTTGCATTGTACTGTACTGTATTGTAGATTGTACTATATTGTAATGCCTTGCATTGTACTGTACTGTATTGTATATTGTACTATATTGTAATGCCTTGCATTGTACTGTACTGTATTGTATATTGTACTATATTGTAATGCCTTGCATTGTACTGCACTGTATTAGAGAGAGAGAGAGAGAGAGAGAGAGAGAGAGAGAGAGAGAGAGAGAGAGAGAGAGAGAGAGAGAGAGAGAGAGAGAGAGAGAGAGAGAGAGAGAGAGAGAGAGAGAGAGCTATGATAGATAGAGAGAGAAAATGGAGTTTTACGTCCTCTTGGTCTGAATCAGACACATATGGGACATTATTTTTTGTAAATACAAATATGGTGGGAACAATACTGGAGGCAATGCCCGGAGGCAGTACGAAACCAGTAAAGTCCCGATTTTAAAAAATTAATACAGATAGCTGTAGCGGTGACCACGCCTCGGTTAAACCTAATCGGCTATGGCACTGCCACAAGTAAAGGTAGTATTGCAAGATACTAGAGAGCTATGATAGGGAAGCCCATGAAGTTTTTATAAGTAAGGCAGCGACTGGCGACCATTTGGGCTTCAAGGGTAGACCCAAATGGTCGCCGGCATCAACAAATGTCCCAGATTGATCTACGGCGCCATGTATGCTGATGACCTGGTCATCCGGTGCTCTGCTGAGTACATAACAACAGCCACGGTAAGAATCCAGGAAGCCCTCAGGAATATAGAAGAATGGACAAAGCGGTGGCTGGTTACCCTCAAAGCAAAAAAGACATCCTACACCATCTTCAGTCTGTCAACACGAGATCAGAACGCCAGACTGGCGATTGGAGGCCATACCCTGTTACAAGACAAGACACCAACCTATCTAGGAGTCACCTTTGACCTGGAACATCAGGTTAACAAATGCACCATACAAGCCAGACTGCGCCTCACCTTAATGAAAAAGCTATCAGGCACATATGGGGAGCGGATTTCTCAATACAAAGGCGGCTATACACTGGTAGAATCAGATCAGTCCTAGAATATGGGATTGCACCATGGGGGATCAAAAACAAACTTTGAGAAAGCTAACAGGTTATGGAAACGTCTGGGCTTCAGCCCCTGGAAAATAGAAGGGATGCCAAGATCCTCACACAGGCGGCAAAATACATGCACATTCGAATGGCACAGCCAACAAAATGGATCTAATGGATCACATTGCAACATAAAAGGAAATGAGGAAGCAGACAGGCTTGCAAAAGAGGGTGGAAAGCAGTAGCAAGACTGAAAACAAGTGAGCTATGGTGAAGGAAAGGCCATTATAAAGGAGAAACTGGGGAGAAGGTGGCTACAACAACATCCAAACCACCACCACCTCTCTACACAAGACCAAATGATCTTGACAAGACTGAGGACTGGACACTCCAGACTCAGGCATCACATGTGTGCCCCTGTGGTGCCATGACTGTTGAGCATGTACTCCAGGATTGTCGAACATTCTATAACCTCCGAGACGAAACTTGGCCGTTCCGGGAAAAGATCTTTGGCTCTTTGGAGGATCGTCAGCGGACGCCATCCTTCGTCTGTGCCACTGTTCCTGTCTGAACGATCAATAAAGAAGAAGAAGTTTCCTTCTTTCTTTTACTTATTGATTATTCCCGCGAGGAAAATCCGGATGTACTGTGTACCAAGCCTTAGGGTTTAGATTAGGGTCTAAGGGATACATAGAGATGGAAAGATAATATAAGACGGAGACACACAGAGACGGGGACACAGCCACGGAGTCGCATAGACACGGGATATGTAGATACGGGGACACTTATAGAGCAGGGATGCATATAGAGGAGATAACACATAGAGACGGAAATGTGTTATCTCCTCTATATGCATCCCTGCTCTATAAGTGTCCCCCGTCTCTGTGTGTCTCCGTCTTATATTATCTTTCCATCTCAATGTATCCCTTAGACCCTAATCTAAGCCCTAAGGCTTGGTACACAGTACATCCAGGGACACACAGAGACAACAATGGTGACATATAGAGACCGGGGACACTGATGATGTGAGACACACGTCCCCGCTTTCTCCTTTTCTCCTCTACACCACCACCACCTCCCCCCACCCCCTCAACATCAAACAATTCACTGATTCTGGGGCGGTATCTCCCCCCCACCCCCTCAACATCAAACAATTCACTGATTCCGGGGCGGTATCTCTTTGTACCCCGTTTTCCACTGCTTGTCGGCTAGCTTGTGACACCCACATTAGACGTGTCAGTGATGTAAGAGGCGCGTGATCTGTCCTGTAATCATGGGATGGCGGTTCTTACTAAGATGCATAATATGTAGTGTCCTCGCTTATCATCTGCTACTACTAGCCAATCATAGGCCCTTATCGATTTAAAATCAAAGGGGAGATGGGTAGTGAGAGGCCAAAAAAAACCCCGCCTAACACTCTCTTACTCACAAGACTACCAAAACCTGGCTGAAGCAACACTACTAGAATCAACCTCTCTTCCTGCCAGTCATATTAGCCCAACTCGTCAGTACTATTAAATAAGGCAGTTGTGTAAAATACGTGATTGAGATTTGTTTTCGTTTGATTCTATTTTTGATAGATCCTATGTTCCATGATGAATAAGGAGTAAATAATTGGTAAACATGCTGTTCTGATTATGTGCATTTATTATGTTTGGGTGTGATTTTTTACTTTAACTCTTTTGGTACAAGAACCGGATTTATGCCTATTAGCACTTTTGTTTATTTTTAGTTGGAAATCCCTTGGTTGCTACCTTGCAACTTTTGATGGCATTCCTTTCCAAGTGTTGGACTGAGAGTGATGTTTGCTGGCTTGTGTTACTGAATCATATCAGTTGATTCCAGTACACATGTCATGTGTTGTTTCAGTTTGACAACTGGAACTCTTGTTATTAGTGCTATTGTGCATGGGCAGCCTTCTAGCCGGTTGGGATCCACTAATTCCCTGCCGGCTGAAGCCCCTAGCTCTAATCCATAGAGATCTACACCCATGTTTTCCTGTGATTATCAGCAGGGCATCGTGGTCAGGACGATTATCCCTGACTCACAAGCATCAAGACGGGGCCGGCGCAAAAGACGCCACCGCACCCATAGTCCGCAAGGAGACCACGCCTGAGCCGTGCCATCCCGCGACGCCGCAACCGGAACGACTGGGAGCTACTCTACACCGAAGAGCAAGCCTAGTCACCCCAGCACTCGCTGCTCCCGACAGAGGAACCTTACACCAGATAAGTCCTCCGGACAGTGAAAAGAACACTAACTTTTCTCAGGACACTTAAGAAAATTAGTGACCCTTCCGGCTTGGGGCCTAACCTTCTAGAAAGACAAAAGTCTTGTAAATCCTTTCGGATTTCATTGTTTTTTTTCATTCATATTTTGTTTTGGCGCCATTGAGCTGCTTTATTCTTATTGTTGCATAATCTTATGCAGATTTTGTGAGTAAATAAAATACAAATGTACATATCATTCTGAACTCTTTGTTCAGACTGATGAGAGTGGAAGTTTTGTAATTTTCATGTAACAACCTACTTCTCTCTGTCTGCCATTTAGAGCAAACTACCACTTGTATTTCATTCAATCATACGAGCCAGAACCCGGGCACAAATATAAATTTATTAGATGAAAAGGGGCCGGGAACGTTGCTCACCTCCCAGGGATGTTATTCATATAGGTTTGTGTTCTAACTAGGCTAGTCAATTAACGCTCAGTTACATGTAACCTTCAGTTAACTTATTGTCGTATTCATGAGCAACTAACCGAGGCAAATTACAAAACTGACGGTTATTTTTAGAAACACTGGATATTCCTGATATATTCCTTTTTCTGCGCATGCGTCAGCACTGCAACTGAAGTTGTGAGAGTGCTGCCAGCAATTTTTCAATTCAAAGTAGCGTTAGCCTTGTTGGAAATTTGATAAAAAATGAACAATAGTATTCTTAATACTACATGGTCAACCTTTTCTGAAAAGTTGTGTGCCTGGCAAAGTGGTGAAAGTAAAGCAAAGAGAAAGACAAGACAAAGAGTAGGCCTATGCCCAGTCAGTCAGAAATGAAAGTAGGCCTACAAAAAAGACACATTTCATGTTTGGACTCAAGTTATGTAGATTTCTTGTCATCGTGACTGACGAATCCCGCAGATTTAAACATAAGTGACCCTGCCTGTTGTTTGACGCTGCGCATATGTAGATCTATACTTTAATCTGATCTAAACGATGCAGAAACAAAATTATATTCTATGTCTTTGTTGCAGTAGGTTGTAGAAGTATGTGGGCCTAGAGTGACTACTGACTCTACCTCATACATTTTGACTAGGCCTAGTGTGCATTTAAGTGTGTACAGTGTTTCACTGTATGTGTGTGTCTGTGTCTCTGTGTGTGTCTGTGTGTACTGATTTATGATCAATTAAATGGTCGTGGGCCCTAAAGAGAAAAAGAAGAAAGAAGATTTGCCTTTATATTTTCCTTTTTTAACCAGCCGCGTGGCGAAAGCTGGTTAATGTTTTCAGCATAGTCTGTTTGTTCCTGGCTGTGTGTGTGTGTGTGTGTGACTATCTGTCTATATGACAGTCTATGTAACCAAGAACGGACCTATGACAATCAAACCTACTACAAAGACTAATGCAAAGCAGTGTCAAACATTGCGCCACGCCATACAACGCGCCTCGTCAAACAACAGGCAGTGTCAAACATTGCGCCACACCATACAACGTGCAGCGTCAAACAACAGGCAGAGTCAAACATTGCGCCACGCCATACAACGCGCAGCGTCAAACAACAGGCAGCGTCAAACATTGCGCCACACCATACAACGCGCAGCGTCAAACAACAGGCAGCGTCAAACAACAGGCAGCGTCAAACATTGCGCCATGCCATTCAACGCCCAGCGTCAAACAAGAGGCAGCGTCAAACAACAGGCAGCGTCAAACATTGCGCCACGCCATGCAACGCCCAGCGTCAAACAACAGGCAGCATCAAACAACAGGCAGAGTCAAACATTGCGCCACGCCATACAACGTGCAGCGTCAAACAATAGGCAGCGTCAAACAACAGGCAGAGTCAAACAATGCGCCACGTCATGCAACGCGCAGCGTCAAACAACAGGCAGCGTCAAACATTGCGCCACGCCATACAACGCGCAGCGTCAAACAACAGGCAGCGTCAAACATTGCGCCACGCCATACAACGTGCAGCATCAAACAACAGGCAGCGTCAAACATTGCGCCACGCCATACAACGTGCAGCGTCAAACAACAGGCAGCGTCAAGCATTGCGCCACGCCATACAATTCGCCACCACGCCATACAACGTGCAGCGTCAAACAACAGGCAGCGTCAAACATTGCGGCACGGCATACAACGCGCAGCTTCAAACAACAGGCAGCGTCAAACATTGCGGCACGCCATACAACGCGCAGCGTCAAACAACAGGCAGCGTCAAACATTGCGCCACGCCATACAACGCGCAGCGTGAAACAACAGGCAGCGTCAAACAACAGGCAGTGTGAAACATTGCGCCACGCCATTCAATGCGCAGCGTCAAACAACAGGCAGCGTCAAGCATTGCGCCACACCATACAACGCGCAGCGTCAAACAACAGGCAGCGTCAAACATTGCGCCACGCCATACAACGCGCAGCATCAAACAACAGGCAGCGTCAAACAACAGGCAGAGTCAAACATTGCGCCACGCCATACAACGCCCAGCGTCAAACAACAGGCAGCGTCAAACATTGCGCCACGCCATACAACGCCCAGCGTCAAACAACAGGCAGCGTCAAACAACAGGCAGAGTCAAACATTGCGCCACGCCATACAACGCGCAGCGTCAAGCAACAGGCAGCGTCAAACAACAGGCAGAGTCAAACAATGCGCCACGTCATGCAACGCGCAGCGTCAAACAACAGGCAGCGTC
>CM065706.1:18424661-18444661 GCA_017654935.2 Phymorhynchus buccinoides | reverse complement strand
ATTCACATGGAATAACAGCTGCAATATCTTGCTTGTTTTTCAGGCATACGGCTTTGTTGGGAAAAAAAAATCAATTTTGACTAGTTTGAGCAATACTCAGTCACTGCCATAACTATGTTTGTTTGGTGTCGTTGGATGAATGGTTTAAATAAATAGCCACTCACAGCTTGAAAAATAAAATAAAAATGAAAAGTGCTTTGAAAAAGTCTCATTTTTAGTCAGGCAATGTAACCCCCACATTCAGCTCCTCAATTATGCTAGAAACGTCATATACCTACATATAAACTACACAACAGTGATTTTTTACAATCTTGGATTTACTTCAAAGGAATTCAAAATGCAAACGATCTCGAAAAAAACACTTTTCTTTTCAGTGCACAATCCCAGAGACACGAAACAAATCAAACGCCACTGTTTTTAACGAGTGGTTAGTTGAGTTTCTGGCCGATTTCCCGTCGTTACATTGACTGGCGGTTACGAGCCAGCGCTAACTGCGGTTCATGAATACCGATTTGTTCCATTAACCGAGGGTTGACCACGTGACTTGCCTTAGTTAGCACTTAACTTGCAGTTAACTTCGCCCATGAATAGCATTCCAGGGACACACAGACACGAAAATGGTGACACACCTCACCGCTGGAATGATTGATTACGTCAGGCAAGGGGGCTAATCATCGTCATCGTGAATAATAATATAATAATAATAATAATAATAATAATATAATAATAATAATAATAATAATAATAATAATAATAATAATAATAATAATGGATACTTGTAAAGCGCTTTAGGGAGGGAGCTCAAAGCACTGTACAAAGAACTAAACTACAAATGAGTAAGAATACACATTAAACACAATCCAAGAATAAGTGAATAATATTCAACATTAAAATAAGCATCAGTCAACACAAGCGTTAGAAGCAATAATTAATAAATGAGTTATCAAGATGTAAAGAAGCACCTATTAGAAACAAACATTAGAAACAATAATTATAATGAACGCAAATAAATAAGCGTAATACGCCTTTCAACATACACATGAAACACAATATAAACTTCACATATACAATACAAGAACTCGAGATATTTATGTGTTAATTAAACAGAACAAATGGATCCAATCACACACATACACAAACGCACGCACGCACGCACACACACGCGCGCACGCGCGCGCGCACACACGTACTCATACACACTCACACAAAACACACATGCAGGCACACACACATACACACAACACACACACACACACACACACACACACACACACACACACACACACACACACACACACACACACACACACACACACACACACACACACACACACACACACACACACACACACTGACTATACACTGAATAGAATATAGTTTGTGTACACTACAGAGGGCAGTGGGCTAATCCCCGGGACAGCAGTAGAAGTAGGGTGGCGCAAACTCATCCTGATTTATGTCATCAACTCCGCTAAGATTCTTTTGCTTGAACTTTGCAATAAACAACAACCCAACAACAACCCAACAACAACAACAAACTTTATATTCCTTTCCAAACTCCCACCCCAGCAACTACGTGCGCGCGAGCACGCACGCGCGCGCACACACACACACAACAGACACAAACACTCAAACACACACACACACAGACTCAAACACACACACACACACACACACACACACACACGTGCACACGCGCACACACACACAAACGGTCACACACTCGCAAACACAGAGAGAGACAGAGAGAGAGAGGGAGAGAGAGGGAGAGAGAGAGAGAGAGCGAGAGAGAGAGAGAGAGAGAGAGAGAGAGAGGAGGGAGGGAGAGAGAGAGAGAGAGAGAGAGAGAGAGAGAGAGAGAGAGAGAGAGAGAGAGAGAGAGAGAGAGAGAGAGAGAGAGAGAGAGAGAGAGAGAGAGAGAGAGAGAGAGAGAGAGAGAGAGAGAGAGAGAGAGAGAGAGAGAGAGAGAGAGTTTTCTTACATGTATTTATCCTCTCACTCCTGTCCTGCATAAAGTCTATTCCTACAAAAGTGTGTCCATACTAACTTCTCTCCACTTTTCTTTTCAATCTTCTCCTCACCTAGTTTTGCGATCAGAACTCTTCTGAAGCAAGTCTGACATATGTCATTAAAACATGTCCTCCCAGCTTTCACCCTGATTTTCTTTTGTGTGCATGGATACTGCCATCTCTTTCTTCCGGCAATATAGGCCTGCAGACTTGGACGCAGCAACAGCAGAATCTTCCCCCCTATAGTGCAGGTTGCTATGCAGTAAAAATAGGGGTTCGCTCAATATGTTTACTAAAATTGATTTTTTGGTTTTGTTGCATTTGTTATGGTACCCCAAACCGAAAAAACATAGGGTTCAAATTTTCCAAGCCCCCTGCCCTCTTTGTGGGATGGTGGGGGGGTCTGGCCTTTGAAAACCTTATACCGGACGGAATCAATTTTAATTTTCCATATTCCTGCCTAATTTGCCTAACCTTTTATGTTTTACTGGTTCTGGGTATAATATGATATATATTTATTGTTCAGAAACTTAATTTGGACGATTTGTACTATTTAAGGATCTATTCAATGGGTTTGTAAACAACTTAAAAAACATTTGCCCCCAAAAAGTTCTGGTACAGTACCATTGCTAAATGAATATTTGATTGCTTTTGTTTTATTTGAATAGAATTATATGGCCCACTACATTTATCATATGAATCTAAATATTCTAATTCTATTGTGAGTCGGGAGGATGGGGTGTCCTTGTGACGCTGGTATATTGTGATTTCTCAATGGCATCAACCTTTCAATAGACATTTTTTCATGGTGTAGATTTGGTTGTAAATATTTCCAACTGAATTTGTCTGTGAAAAAATGCCACTTAACGCACAACTTTTAACTATCAGCCCGAAGGGTTCTCAAGGAACAGGCACTATCAATTTGCATCAACTTTACACTCGTTTTTATTCATCAAACAGGTAACGTCAAACTTGAAACCCAAAGACTCTATTAATTTGAAACGTATATGTTGTATTTTTGTATGTTAAGCAGCATGTGTGAATGTTTCATTGTCCATATTTCCAGCCAGAACATTCTTCATGTTCATGATGATGGTCTTTGATAATAAAAGGACAATAGGGAACTCCGGCTACCATTTACAAGAGGCCGCAAATGTCTCATACAAATTGTTAAAAGTTGATTAGTATACTCAATTTATTATTGTAAGCGCGTTAACTCTTTCGCTGCCAGCCATTTTTCAGCTAAACAATACCATTAAACTTAACAGAGAAGAGAAGGGGGGGGGGGGGGGGGGAAGTGCAATAGTGGGAATTTTTCTGACATATTTAACAGCCTGACCTCCAACAGGATCAACAGGGTCTTCGGATAACAGGCCCTGTTTTGATGCCTTTTAGTGACATGGGTGTTAAACCATTGTGGTGCATAAATGCGACATTGGCTGTGAAAGGGTTAATGTTCCGTCCGCATGACATTACCATGACCGCAATATTTTCATAGACTCTAATTGTTGATGCCATGTAAACACAGAGAATGAAAACAGTGTCAGATCTGCAACAGGCTTTCATAATTTAAAAAAAAAGTAAACTATGTGATTCTGGGTTACGAATTGCTTAAGACTAAAACTCGAGAGAAGACCAACAGTGGAAGCTTGTTGTGTCTCAAGAACATGCTATCAGCACCCATGAACAAAAGATGTCCTAACTAGCATCATACTTACTCATCGATTACCCTTTCATAGTGATTCTAAAACCAAACGGTCCAACTTTGAAGAAAACCACTCCCATGAAGAGGATGAAAACTTCATTACTCATTTGAAGGATCTGTTCACATAGCCATGTGACAAAAAGTGTTGGTTTTACTGATGCATCTCATTTCACCCTGTTACATTGGTACTGAGACATGTCTCAATTCCTTGACTGACAATAGGAACCACAGTCAACTCAAAATAAATTATTGGAACGAAGAATCTTCTGACACCTGTTGAAAACAAGACTTGATGAGCAGTCCCAGCCTCTTCATGGCAGTTGTTTTTTTGAAAATTACGCTGCTTGATTTTAATATTCTATGTAATGATCAGCGCAAATGCATTCTTTCCGGGAAAGTGTTTCAGTAAACCCCGTGTAAGCATAATGACCCTTTGGTCATGGATGATGAATGAGCTTTGTTTTTGTCTTGATTCTTCTAGATGCCTGTCAAAACAACTGGGCATTTACTAAAGCCAAGTATAATAGACGCCATGCCCCTTTTATGACAGTCTGAGATTGTCTTTGTTTTTGCTGCTTTCGACAGGTTATGAAGCTTTTCCTTCAACAAAGTCATCCTATGCTGTATGCTGTGGTCATGGTATGAGTCCCTGTGCCTTCTGATTTGGGCTTGGTGTTTGGCGCCGGCGACAATATAGAAGTCACATCGTTCGCCAAATTGTCGCCTCGCCAAATTCTCTCTCTCTCTCTCTCTCTCTCTCTCTCTCTCTCTCTCTCTCTCTCTCTCTCTCTCTCTCTCTCTCTCTCTCTCTCTCTCTCTCTCTCTCTCTCTCTCTCTCTCTCTCTCTCTCTCTCTTTCTCTCTCTCTCTCTCTCTCTCCCCCCCCTCTGTATCTTTCTCTCTCCCTTTCCCATGGCGCATCCCCACTCTCTCTGCTAAAGGGATTTGGCATTGGAAAAGAAGGGAGATACAGAGAAATAGAGACATAGATTAAGAGACAGAGTGGGGAAAAAACGAAAGAAACAGACGCAACTGATTTTTGTGTGCTTTTCCGCGTTTTTAATGCAAAATGCAAATCCACACAATCCATGATAATAAAAAAAAGAACAAAGTTTAAATTTTATGCATACTTTCAGTACCAAAAATTCAATATAACTATAAAAAGGAAGAAAAGGCGATTTTTGCCCTTTTTTTTTACACCGGCAGTGAAAACATTAACACCTGGGCTTTTGTTATTCTGAGTATTTTCTTTTTGGCAGATGCTTGTTCTAATTGTGACTTTTATTCATTGCTCTCTCTTTACAACACATTGATCACATCAGTCTTAGTCTTTTTTTTTCCAATTAATTCATCTTTGAAAATCTGCCACCATGTTCCCGAGATATAGTCAGAGGCAGCAAAACTCCAGATTCCAGACCCTCCGATTTTCAGGTTCCACTGATATAATTGACCTTGACCTTTACCTTAATTGGTATACAAAATTCGGAAGCACCGTAAGCCAAACCACCTTCATACCAAGTTTCAACCTCCTATGTTGACCAGTGCCAGAGATATGCCTCAAAATAGAATTTTGGATTTCAAGGTCATACATCAAGGTATCACCTTGAGCTTAATAGTTCATGTTCGGATATATTTCCACCACACAAAATTTGAAGCAATTCTATCACCTCTTTCTTAAGATATCCTTAGGACAGACAAAAGAGAAAAAAACGACCCTGCAATTTTCAGGGTCCAGATATCTTCTTGACCTTGACCTTGACCTCGATTGTTATATGATATACCTACATAACTACAGTGTATTTTACGGTATTGCAGGTTAACGACAAATTGTGCCGCGGTAGACAAAAAAGGTAACACCGCGGCACAATTTGTCGTAATTACGACAAATTGTACCGTTACGACAAATTGTACCGTGAGATGCGGTACAATTTGTCGTAATTACGACAAATTGTACCGCTACGACAAATTGTACCGTGAAGTGCGGTACAATTTGTCGTCTTGTACCGTAACACATGCCACTGCTCAAAGACACGATGTCAAAAGATTATCACCTTCACTGACAGATAAAAAATGGAGGTTATTTTTTCTATACCGTATTTTGTCATAAAATATGAAAGAGACCTGTTAGACTCAATATGACAAATTGATCTAGGGATATAATCTTTCCTGACTTCTTAAGCATCTAAGACAAAAACCTGCATTCCAGGACAATGACGTTATGACATCATCAATGACATCACCCACTTGCCCCATGGCAGGCAGGAAAGGGGTTAAGGTCATAAAAGTAATCAATTCTTTATATTATCATGTTGACCTTGAGCCATTAACCCACAAAATGTGAAGTTTGTGACTGCAAAAGGCTGAAAACAATGACTAAAAACAAACAAGTTCACATGACCAAGGTCAAAGGTCAAGTTCAAAGTCCAAGGTCAACAAGGTGCTAATCAGTACTCCGAAACATCTAAAGCTAAGATGTCCACATACTAAATTTCAAGATTGTACCTTGTAGGATGTGGCCACAAGAAGAAATTAAAGTTTTCAAGATCAAACGTCAATGTCAAGGTTAGGGCAGTTGGATTTTCCCCCGTCTTTTAGTCTTGGTCATACACTGTCACACAAATTTTGATGTGATTCTGTTTAGCGGTTAGCAAAATATTATTTTTACAGGCCTCTGCAACTAGGGTTATTAACGCCCTTGACAGTGAGAGTGATGCCCTTGCTGGTCAGTACTGACAAGGGAATTCACTCTTGCGAAAGGCAGCCATTTAGTGGCATCAAATAGGGTTATTGGCGAGAGTTATCCCCCTGTTTGGTCAGTACTGAACCATCTTCCCCCACCCACCAAGGGCATTCACTCTTGCAAAAGGTGTTCGTTGCAGACCGCAATAAACACAGACAAACACCTACACACAAAATGAAAATAACACAAACCAGACCGCAACTAGCTTATACTCCTTTATCCACTGTAGAGGGGCAAAGGACAATAAAGCTTACCACAGGACGTTTTGGAGACGTATGCAGGTCTGAAGTACCAGATTTCAAAAGATTCTTTGTTTTGACTGGCGTCAAATAGATTTGGAACATTGAAAGCAGTTATCTTCAAAACTATTCATGAGATTCAACTTTAATGGGCACTCTTTTATGGTAATTTTTCAACATATTACTTGTGTGTAAATGGGCTTATTTTCCATACATAACGACTGATTCTTATTCCTGAATCAATGCTGAATCCCTGGATACACATTTTTATTACGGTCAGTCCATTACTTTTAGAGATAATTAGGGTCAGTTTAGTGTCAGTTGTGCTGACATTTGCATATTGTACAAAAGCGGAAATAGCATTTTTAGCCATTTTTGCATCCCTGTGTTTTGAAAACTGTACAGTCTGATCAGACAGAAAACATTCGACATCCAACTGTTAGAAAAACCAAGTTTTAACTTTGAAAATGCATTAATATTTCAGATATGCGACTTCAAAAACGGCATTTTTTGCACTTTTCCAAAATTGCTATTACGGGCTTGTTTAGAAATATGTATTTGGTTTTTGGCTATCTTGAATTTTGACCGTTTTGTATATCTAATTGAATTCACCAATTTAAGCTTTGTCTGAGGATGAGCTATGAGTTGCGCATGATCGTAAATAATCGATCAGTTTATTTAAGCATCTCGTTAAGTCGTTATGCATGGAATACGTGGAGCAGCAGCAACAAAAACAGCAAAAAAACCGATCTTCATCTTCAAGCTCTTTTATTCTACCATTTAAAAACATTTGACTTTACAAAAGTATATTGTTTGAAATTTAAAGTTCATTCTCCACTGTGTGTGTCAGAAAAAGAAATGGAGACAGAAAAACGGATACATGAAGAGGAAGGTTAAGAGATTAAGAGACAGAGCAAAACAAATCCGAAATGGGACAAGAAAAAGAAAAGAACAGAGAACATGAAAAGAAAGAGAATGAGAGAATAAGATGGAAAAAAAAGAGAAACACAGGAAATGACAGGAACGGAGAGAGTGCATAAAAAATAAACAGATTTTTTTTTAAAGAACAGAGAGAGAAAAAGAAAGACATTACGAGTGAAAGGAACAACGTAAAAGAGAGATAAAGTGATATATAAAGAGTATTTAGAGTAATGAAAGTTAACGAATCATGTGGCGGTACCATAGCCGATGAGGTTTAACCGAGGCATGGTTACCGCTACACCTATCTATATTGTTAAAAACTCGGGACTTTACTGGTGTTGCACTGCCTCTGGGCATTGCAGCCAGTATTGTTCCCACCATCTTTGTATTTACAAATGTCCCATATGTGTCTATGACCGAGAGGACGTAAAACATCATTTTTACCACCACCAGGAAAGTTAACGAAAGTTATAAGAAAACAACATGCAAATAAAACAGAAATACACGTATAATACGAGAGCATACATTGATCTGAACTAAACGCCCACAGTAATCAAAGCAATTAATGTTTTTACTAGTTTCCTTCATGTGTATTGGCTTTTTTTCTTCTTTAATAAAACTTATTTCGGATACAATATTCATGTTTTATGTATCACCTCCAGTGAAATGGGCCAATGGCATAATCATTAGACCAGAAGTTCATAAAAGTCTCAAAAGACGTTCTTGATCATCTTCTAATAGAAAGTTAGTTTTATTGGCATATTGTAAAAGCTTTTGCTCAACATTGTTATTCTTTAGTGCTTGGACAGAGAGAGAAAAAGAACACAGAGAGAGAAGAGAAAGGGGTAAGATGAGAGCGGCAAAGAACAAAAAGTTCGGCACAGCCAACTGGATAGCCCGATAGCTGAAAATATCTCACACGCCTCGCCAAATTGTCGCAAAGGAGGTGACAATTTGGCGAGGCAACAATTTGGCGAAAAACACCTCCCTTCAACTCGAGTTAATCTTAAATGAATTGTAGTCTGTTAAAATAAACAAACAATGATAACATTGTACCTCTTGCCGCTTTTTTTAAAAGCTAGACTGCAATATAAACCCATTTGTTAGGTCTTTGAAATCGAAAATGTCGCCCAAATTATATTATTTCAATTACTGAACAAGACTCCTGATCTGACCGTCAGGCCTTTACAGAGTATGCCTTGGCATACACACTGGCTTCGGGGGGCTTTTTCTCTGAAGACAGCTCCGTAGAGCTTCTTTGCATTACTAACTACTGAACAACAAGAAGACAAAACACTCAGAATCATTCAAAACCTAAATTTGGTCAACCTGTTGCAAACAGTATGTGAATTTACAGAAAGGATAGAACTAGACTCTACCCGATATAGGGGTTGAACAGGCGAGATTCACCCTCATCCCGCAAAGGGGGTAGAGGGCTTGGAATGTTTTTTAGGTTTTGGGTACTACCTTAACCAATACAACAAAACAAAACAAAAATCAATTTTAGCAAACATATTGAGCCAGATGACATAACATCCCTGACTAGGGTAGGGTTAGCCCTTCCCTTCCTTTTACTTGCACTCCATTCTGCGTCTCTTCGTCAATCTGTTTTCCTTTTCTTTAGGCCTACTCAGTCGGACTTTTTTTCAGCTTCCTGTCTGCAGTTGACAGACAACCAAAGCGGCTTAGGACTTGCACGTGGAAGAAAAGAGCCTGTGTAATTAAGTCTCGTAATATCAGCTCTTATCAGGAAGTGAAAGTAGGAAGCGGTGTTTTTTTAAAATTAAGCCAGTTCTACTTTGTGTTTGTTTTGTCTTCTCCTAGAAAGCAAACAACATGATATCCCTTATTGTGACAATATGTCGTGTTTTTCACCACATTAACTCAAGCTAAGGTTTTTTTAAAAATGAAACAGACTGCAACTTCACTGGAAATACACAAAGCAAACAAGCACACAACAACTGTAAAGTGACGTTATTTATTCACATGAGATACAACAAAACGCTAAGTTTCACCTACATTTGATCTGTTCATATCAAATTTCAAATTCTTGCCCATTTCGGGTTCTTTCCTCCCTAAAAGTGCCGTTTCATGTGAATTTCCCTTGAGTGCCATTTCTTTTGGTGTTCATTTCACCTGTGCCCATTCAGGCTCATTCACATTAAAGGCGTGTGCGCATGTACGCGGAAACCCATCCATAGACCCCATCAGCAAACGCCTCCCATTATATATATTTTTAAAATCTGGCATTAAGAAACCCCATAAATCCATCCGCATTTTCTGTGTATATGTGCACGCGCCACAATTAGAACAAATCCTCTCTGAGTTCAGATTCATTCACGATGAACACATTTCATTTCACTCCTAATAATAATAATAATGACAACTTATAAAGCGCTTACGGGGCTCTAAGCGCTTCACAAAAAAAGTAAAAAATCTGAGCAGAAACAACAACAAAACAACGCAACGCAGATTTTACGGTGCTGACACAAGACTCTGCACATTTATCATCATTTATAATTATAATTACTATTATTGTACTAGTTGTGGATTGGCACAACATGCTCAATGGCGCAACATGATCATCAACAGCAGTGCAGCAGGCACGCATGCAGAATCCGCACTTAGAAGTATCAGGTTCATTGATCATTGCAACAGGCACAATGGCGCAACACACACTATGGCACAACGCACACATTGATGCAACATGCACATTTGCGCACTCACACACTGTTGCAACACGCTTCTGGGCACAACATGCTAATTGTCGTTAATGGACAGTGACGTAAGATGCTCACTGCTGTGATTCATTGCTTATTGAACAAGTACAGGTTCTCTACATGTTTGCTTCTGCTGGCTTTTTGGCTCACGTCGTTTTTTAAAACAAAGTGAGTCTATAGTATCGTACATGTTCGGTTGTGTGTGTGTGTGTGTGTGTGTGTGTGTGTGTGCGCGTGCGTGTGCGCGTGTGCGTGCGTGCGTGCGTGCGTGCGTGCGTGCGTGCGCGTGCGTGCGTGTGTGTGTGTGTGTGTGTGTGTGTGTGTGTGTGTGTGTGTGTGTGTGTGTGTGTGTGCCTTCAAGTCACGACGATCAAAGCAGTCAGATACATCGGTAAGGAACAAAAGAAAGAAAATCATTTGTTGCAGAGATTACTGTTGTGTTGTGCCGAGTAGGAGATACTGGAAAGAAGACTCTCCATTAGATATACAAAAATGCTCTTTACCCTTGACTCAGTCACACTCTTCAAACTAAAGAAGACTCTCTCTCTCCACTGAAACATTAACGTTGTCGTTTTCTCAAAAAAACATAAGATGTTAGAGGGTTAATGTTAGCAGGATACTTGACTTTGACGTGAGCCTTCAAGTCATGACGATCAAAGCAGTCAGATACATCGGTAAGGAACAAAAGAAAGAAAATCATTTGTTGCAGAGATTACTGTTGTGTACGGAGTAGGAGATACTGGAAAGAAGACTCTCCATTAGATATACAAAAATGCTCTTTAAAAAGAAACACAAGACTTCAGGTGTGTAGGTACCGTCGTTAACTTATATTTTCTGTAACATGTGTAGTGTGTAGTGTGTGCGTTGACGGCCCGGTTGTTTCGTTTTATTTGAGTTTGACAACGGTTGTTCGTGTTCATTCGCACATCATCTTTGGGCATGCAATACTTAGCCTACCGCACTTCCGGCAACAAGGCCTAGGCCTAGAGAATAAGATACCACGCCTTACCTCATAATCAAGACGACGTACTTAACATTTAGCCCACATTCATTTCAGTCTTGAAAAATAATAATTTTCTAAGAGTAAGAGGCTTCAGCCTACAGGCAAAGACTGTAGGCCTACTACAGTCCGTAGACCCCCTTCACCCCCTTATCCCGGCGGGGGGGGGGGGGGGGGGGGGATTGGTCACTATATTTTTTTCTGAAAGCTTGGTCAATATGCTTTTCAATTTTACTTCAAATCAAATCAAATCATCTTTATTATCTCATAACTGAGAAATTGCAGCCAGGTGCACATAAGAAAAACAGCAACAATAAACACATTTATCAACAACAACAAAAACCACAACAACAATAAACACATTTATCAACAATTAAAGAATATAAACTAATAACTAATAACACTGCAATATTGTAGTTAACAAACTGTACGAATACAAATTCAATCCCAAGGAGATGGACAGGCTGCTCAGCAAAACAATCACTCAATGCAGTGCATTAAGAGTTCAACAGATGAATTGATCTTGGTAAGAAAGTTTTCTGTGCTCTTATTTTCAGTTTTAGAGTTCTGTATCGACGGCCCGATGGTAATACTTCATAGTATTTTGCCAGAACATGACTGTTATCATTAAGAATTTTCCTGGCTTTCTTGACTACTTGTCTGTCATACAACTCTTGCATACCACTCTGCCTTGCACCCACAACTTTACTACACACATTCAACATATCACTCAACACACGCTTACTTTTTACACTCAAGCTTCCATACCAACAGATAAATGACACAGTAAGAACAGATTCAATGCAACATCGGTAGTAGGTTTGAAGAATATCTGAACAGACACCAATATTCCTTAGCCTCTGTAAACAAAAGATCCTGGACTGACTCTTCTTATGTATATGCTCAATGTGTTTATCAAAAGTAAGTTTCTTGTCTAAAACTGTGCCTAGGTATTTGTACTCATCAATTCTTTCAACCGTTTCACCATCAATTTCCAAATGTGGCACTGGCACTGGGTTTCTACGAAAATCTACAAGCAGTTCTTTTGTTTTAACAACATTTAAATCCAGATAATTATCTTTGCACCATGAACAAAACCTTTTGACTTCACTGAAGTACACAGAATCAGAGTTTGACAAATCTTCGATGGCAGAATCATCTGAGTATTTAATGACAGGTGTTTCTTCAGTGCCTCTACAGTCGTTTGTGTACAATGTAAAAAGAACTGGGGACAAAACTGTTCCTTGGGGGGCACCTGTAGAAGTCGAACGTTCTGAGGAGATTGCAGATTGAAAGCGGACAGACTGAGTTCTATTGCGTAGGAAATTGGTTATCCAGCTTGGGGTTAACATTCAGGTCTAGTAGTTTCTGGGCCAGTAAATGGGGCTGTATTGTATTGAAGGCAGAGGAGAAATCGATGAATAAAATACGAACAAAAGAGTTGGGGGTATTTAAGTGAAGAAAGGCATTGTGAAGAAGGGTCAGTAAGGCATCGTCTGTTCCTCTACACCGTTTGTAGGCAAACTGAAAGGGGTCAAGGAGTAGGTTAGTAAAAGAAAGAAGGCGATGAAGGACGATCTTTTCAAAACATTTCATGGCAATAGACGTTAAGGCAACAGGGCGGTAATCGTTCAGTGTGGCAGGGTTCTTTTTCTTAGGGACAGGAGTAACTGTAGAATTTTTCCAGATACATGGTACAACACAATCACGTAAAGACCAGTTAAATAGAGAACAAAACACACCACACAATTGAGAACAGCATGCTTTCAACAATCTTCCACACACATTATCTGGTCCCACAGCTTTCCTCACATTTAGTTTCTGAAATATGGACTGAACATCTCTTTCTTGAACCTCAAATTCATGATCTTCATTTGCATTGATAATTTTTTCTCTTAACTGTGATGTTACCCCGTTTAGATCTCCCTCTAGATCATTTCTTTCAAACCGACAATAAAAGTCATTTAGCTCATTAGAAAAATCCTTCTGTTCTTCTCTGGTCATTTGGCAATTTGCTGTTCGTTTTTTTGATTGGCCGGTTAGAGTTCGAAGCCCATCCCATGCATCTAAGATTCTGCCTGTCTGAAACTGCTGTTCTACTTTATCTTTATACTCCCTCTGCCCCTTCCTTAACTCCCCTCTAAGTTTAGATTGAACCACTTTTCTTTCTCTTTTATCTCCTGTTTGAAAGGCTACTTTCTTCTCATTTAAAACTGATTTAATAGACTTGGAAAACCACGGTTTGTTGTTGGGAAAAATCTTTATAGTCTTTGATGGAATGATCATATCTTCACAAAAATTAATGTAAGACGTAACAACATCAGCAGCTTCATGCACAGTTTCACAGGAATCAGTCAGCACACTCCAGTCAGTACATTCAAAACAACCCCTCAATTCATCCACACTCTCGGTCGTCCACTCTTTCACGCTCTTTTTCACCACAGGTTCAGTTTGTATTTTGGGTCTGTAGGCAGGGATAAGTTGCACGGTGTCGTGGTCGGAAGCACCCACTGGTGGTAGAGGTAGAGATCTATATGCATTGGGAATATTGCCGTAACATAAGTCAATAGTCTTCTTCTGACGAGTAAAACATGTCACATACTGTTTAAAAGAGGGTAGAGTTTTACGCAAGTCACAGTGATTAAAGTCACCAACGATGAAGCAGGGGGCATCAGCAGAAATCAACTGTAGCTCTCTGACGACAGCAGCTATCTCCCTTCCAGCGCGTACAGCAGAGGTCTTGTCAAACACAGGGGCATACACAACTGTCAAAAAGACACGACCAAACTCGCGAGGAAGATAACGCGGCCTGAGAGACACAGAGAGCAGTTCAATGTCTTGTGTACACACACGCTTCTTTACGGTTACATTCGCACTATCACACCAGCTTTCATTCACATATAAGCAAACACCACCACCCATTTGCTTTCCCACTTTCTCACAGTCTCTATCAACTCTGTACGGCACACCAAAACCATCAATTGCAACATTCTCATCACGAACTTTCTCAGTCAACCAAGTTTCCGTAAAACAGAGTACACATGAGTTTCTATATTCACTTAGAAATTGACAATTTGCCTGGATTTCGTCTAAGTTACAGTTCTTTCCGTTCGGGTTGATAGATCTGACGTTTGATAGAATCATGGGGCAGTTTAGATCTGTTTCTTCTCATTCTTCTTCTCACTCCTCCTCTCTGTCCCCTCTTTCGTTCTTTCTTCTTTCTAGCCGTACTCTCACTCTCACTTTCACCAATCATTTCAGCAGGGAATAGTTGTCCAGAAATGGTCGAGATGTCATGGGCAGTTTGAAGACGAAGTAGAAATTCACGATCGTAGCGCAAAGCACCGGTACTAGATCTACCTTCCTGCTGCCCGCCATATCTCTCACCAGGCGTCACAAGCACAGTCAAAACACATGTCCGAAATACAACTATGACGATGATTAGAATCTTTACAAATGACACAGTCTCCATCTTTACAACTTATAATTCATCTGCATTCAACTAAAAGTTCAGGAAACAGATAAAGATAATAAAACAAGATGAAATATACAGAGACAAGTGCACCTGAGCGTCGCCCCTTGAGAAGCGCCACCTATGGAATCTTGTTTGCCAAATATAAAAATAGGGCTCCACTATGTTACATGCGCATACATATAATTAAATTTTAAAGAAAGGGGTAGGGGTAATTTAATGCATAGAAATAATTTAATTTACACAGTAAAATAAAAATTAATTCTGTTTTCAGATGCACTACATAAGTGTCTACAACTGTACATAACAGTATTCTCTCTATACAGGCATGGGAATTGTCATGGGAATTCCCATGCCTGCTATAGTAATAAAAATCAGACGTGAGCCTTGAAGGCTTTGCCTCTTGTTTTATGATAATCTGACGTAATTAAAAGAATACAGAAACCAAACTACTCTGACGTCTTAGACAATAGCAGATTTTATCAGAAGTGATAAAAGCAGTTTTAATTACTGTGACGTCTACAATCACAAAGTCACGTCTTAGCAGATAGACTTTGTGATTCTAAACAACACAGTACGTATGTTTGAAGATGACTAGAATAAAACATTTAAGAAAATAACTTTGATTAATATAATTATGCATTTGACAGATTTGGAATACAACCCGTCTGGAAGTCAACGTTTGTCGTTCGTCTTATCAAAATTACTTCCGGTTCGAAAGTTACTTTGCATAATTATTGTTTCCGGTTTATCATACACTCCATAACTACAAATTATTCTAAACTTACATAATCTTGATTTATTGCAAAAAAATTCAGATCCCCCATCACTAAGCAAAAAACAAATGACCAACTAGAGCGTAAAACGCTAGATGAACAAACCGCGTGACAGCATTTTCGGGTCCAGTGACCTATGACCTTTGACCAATGACTTTCATGTTCGAACATGGCCTCGATATCCTAACTACCTAGTACCTACCTTTGTGGAAAATGTCAGCGTCCTATGTCTCAGAGTGAGAGACAGAGAGAGAGACAGAGAGAGCGAGAGACAACAGAGAGAAAAGCCACACCAAACAGCACAACACATGACTTGCACTCCTCAAACACATGCAGATTACATGCTGGTTTACTTCATTCCTTGCTAGACAGCCAGTAAAGCGCGTTTCTCTCTGTCGTCTCACTCTAAGCGCAATTTTTGTTAGGGCAGCAGTCACTGACTCGGGTTTATCGTGCACAAGGCAAACACATTACCTCTGTGCCACTCTACACAACAAAGGACATGAATGATCGTAATAGCCCGTGGTAATACTCAAATTCAGTTAGTTAAATGATTTATCATTTTAGCAATTTACATTATTTTTCTTACCCAAGAAAAGCATTAGATGCTATATTTATTAGAAGAAGGGGGAATTTGTACACGGGAGGGCAGATCAACCAAGAAGGGGGGGGGGGGGGGGACAAAGAGAAACCGAAGTCTACCCCCTTCCACCTGCTTCAAAGCCTGGAACCCGACAGGGATTCAATGCTTTATGATTATATTTATAAGTTGCATTTATAAAATGTAGATATTAAATGGACAACGATTCTTACATGCTCCCTCATCCCCGGGTCAAGCAGAGGAAAGGCGTCGCTAGAAGAGTCCTTACACAAAGTGCGGGGGGACTCTGAAGTTATCCGAATTGGGAAGCAATACGCGACTACGAAGTTCTTGTTTATGAGAGAGTTGTTTATTTGTTAAATCTTGATACAAATTTAAAATAAGTATCCGAAGGAGGTTTTAGAGATCCCCTCTACGAGAGGGGCCTGTTACGTTACAATTTGTGGTAACGGTACAATTTGTCGTAATTACGACAAATTGTACCGCATCTCACGGTACAATTTGTCGTAACGGTACAATTTGTCGTAATTACGACAAATTGTGCCGCGGTGTTACCTTTTTTTGTCTGCCGCGGCACAATTTGTCGCTAACCTGTAATACCGTAAAATACTCATATTGAGGCAAAAACTGTGCAGAGGGCTGGTTTAAGCTTGAAAATATAAAACAAGGGCATCGCCGAGCGGCAGCAACGCCGAGTAGCATATATATCCTTTGCCCGCTACGCCCCTCTGCCTCCCCTTCCCATCATATCTTAGCCCAGCGATTTTGTCAAACCGTTTAGAAGATATCCTAGGGACAGACAATTCACCGACCCTCCTATATTCAGGGTCCACCGATCTCCATAACCTTGACCTTGGTCGGTACACAATACACTATAAGCTATACCTATATACCAAGTTTCAACATCCCAAGATATTGGTGCCCGAGATATGACTAAAAAAAGACGTTTCGGTTTTCAATGTCATACATCAAGGACATGACTTTGACCTTCATAATTCATGTTCGGATCTTTTCCTGTTACCACAGAAAATTGAAGCAAATCTGCCACCATGTTCCCGAGATATAGTCAGAGGCAGCAAAACTCCAGATTCCAGACCCTCCGATTTTCAGGTTCCACTGATATAATTGACCTTGACCTTGACCTTAAGTGGTATACAAAATTCGGAAGCACCATAAGCCAAACCATCTTCATACCAAGTTTCAACCTCCTATGTTGACCAGTGCCGGAGATATGCCTCAAAATAGAATTTTGGATTTCAAGGTACATACATACCTTGAGCTTACACCACCACACAAAATTTGAAGCAATTCTATCACCTCTTTCTTAAGATATCCTTAGGACAGACAAAAGAGAAAAAAACGACCCTGCAATTTTCAGGGTCCAGATATCTTCTTGACCTTGACCTTGACCTCGATTATACAGTGTATACAGTGTATATGATACACCTACATAACTACAGTGTATTTTACGGTATTGCAGGTTAACGACAAATTGTGCCGTGGTAGACAAAATAGGCACAATTTGTCGTGACGAAGGGCACATGGAGAAATAATCCTTTACGTTCTATATAGTAATCATATTCGCGTACTCCCGCATATATTTCTAGTTCTTTCTTTCCATTCTTTAAGAATCGTCATCTTTAGATTGTTTTTTTTTTATTTCACTGACAGAAAGTCGGGCTATCAGTTGGACCAAGGCTGCTGCTTTGACATTGGAACGTTAGGATAAATTACTAGGAATATTCGTGGTGCTGGCTCACTGGCAGAATTTAGTCCGTTCTTTTCTGGTTTCTGCTGTTAACCGAGTGTCAGCTCACGGCGTGGCCTATGTGCGTGCGTGCTATCTAAGGAATTACCACGGTTATAAAGTTCTAACATTCAAGATGAGCAGTCTTTGTCAGATTATTTATTGTAGGGTGGGATAAGGTAAGGTAAACTGAAATAGGGTAAACTGAAATAATGACGATATTTGATCTCACAAGTACTTTTCATAATTCAAAGCATATCACCTTTTGTATTCGCATTTAACATGAGTTACTAAATGCGAAATGTATTTTCTTACAAAAAACAGCAACTCCTCCTGATCTCCTGCCACGAGAAGACAGTTTTTTTGGCAGGTTCAAAAACAATAATAAAATCAGGAAAGTGTAAACTAAAATCAAAGGAAGAAGATGTAAAAGTCTCAATAGTACAAAAGATGTCAAAAAATCTTATGTATCTCACAAAGTCGTTCTCTTGCAGTATTAACGCCAGATCTTCAACACAAGTTCAATTTGCTTGGGTTAAATGCTGAGTGGCCTATGCCCTACTCGTGGGGTCTTTTGGAGGTCTGCCAAGTGGAGATCAATCGGGCTTGTCTCCTGTTGCCGCTGGACCCAGACTTCGTTCTGCCCCGCCCAGGCTGGGAGCTGGGTGTGAATCTGTTGCTGGTTTTCCTGGCAGTTGTTTTGGTGCGTGCAGCTCGTGGGGGAAAGGGAGATTTCTCCGTTGTGCCCGCTGGTGGCTGAGGAATTATGGGAGTGACAGATCCACAACTCTGTCCAAGCGTTTCTACAGCTGGAGGGCTTCTTACAGCGTCAGCATAGGAGTCATGGTGTAGACGACACTGCTGAGGTGAGCCAATTTCGTCCTGCTTGCTTGTTTGCGACCCAGTCGTCTGTGATTTCTGCTCCAACGTCTCATACTGTGCTGACTCTGGTGTTGGGGTCAACGCCAACGTCTCTGGCCTTGCTCTCGTGCCACCATAAGCTCCAACCGTGGTAAGATTTGGCGTCACTGACAAGTTACGGCTTGGATGGCTCCAATGACGAGGACCCCGCGAGCCACCTGCGGTTTCTGCCACTTCAGCTCATGCGTCTCCTGGCCCGTCAGCTCATGCGTCTCCTGGCCCGTCATCTCGTGCGTCTCCTGATCCGTCAGCTCGTGCGTCTCCTGGCCCATCAGCCCACGCATCTCCAGGCCCGTCAGCTCGCGTGTCGTCTTCATGCCTGTCGGCTCCTGCCTCTTGTCCGTGTGGATTCTGGCAACTGGTCTGTGGTTACAATCGTTTTCACCATCGTCTGTTCAGACAATTTCTTCTGTTCTGTCAGCTTTATTCGTTTCAGCATCACTGATTAGTGAGACTGGCTGCTGCTTTGACATTGGAATTGTTTCTTGGGGGTGGTTATCGTCCGTCACTGGTCTCTGCTGCAGTTGTTTTCTGGACCCGTACATGTTTTGATGGTTGCTACATGAAGTAGTTGCTCCAATAGTAGATTCGTTGGGCATGCAAGTTTTCTTGAAGATTTCTTACTTCATTCATTTCATAAGGGACACGGTGTCCTCGCTCTGAGTCATGGAGGGGAGACAGAGAACAACTGAAGCTGCCTTCCATCATTTGGGAGAATGGATGATGCTGAGTGAGAGAGAGAGAGAGAGAGAGAGAGAGAGAGAGAGAGAGAGAGAGAGAGAGAGAGAGAGAGAGAGAGAGAGAGAGAGAGAGAGAGAGAGAGAGAGAGAGAGAGAGAGAGAGAGAGAGAGAGAGAGAGAGAGAGAGAGAGAGAGAGACTAGCAATAAATCTTAATTCTTGAGTTGTTTGTGCTTACCTCGCAGAACGTGCAAAAACTGTAAACTAGCTGATGAAAACCTACTCACTCTCTGCTTATCCAAACCACCAAGCCTCTTTCATCCTTTCAGCTCGCTCATGTGGGGGCACGGGCCCATAATATACTGCAGAAGAGGCTTATGCATCAAAAAATATTGGTTTGGTTCTTCAGAAAGCACAAGTTTTCAGGCTACAATCTGTGTGTGTGTGTGTGTGTGTGTGTGTGTGTGTGTG
>CM065706.1:18404661-18422161 GCA_017654935.2 Phymorhynchus buccinoides | reverse complement strand
TGGATGAATGGTTTAAATAAATAGCCACTCACAGCTTGAAAAATAAAATAAAAATGAAAAGTGCTCTGAAAAAGTCTCATTTTTAGTCAGGCAATGTAACCCCCACATTCAGCTCCTCAATTATGCTAGAAACGTCATATACCTACATATAAACTACACAACAGTGATTTTTTACAATCTTGGATTTACTTCAAAGGAATTCAAAATGCAAACGATCTCGAAAAAAACACTTTTCTTTTCAGTGCACAATCCCAGAGACACGAAACAAATCAAACGCCACTGTTTTTAACGAGTGGTTAGTTGAGTTTCTGGCCGATTTCCCGTCGTTACATTGACTGGCGGTTACGAGCCAGCGCTAACTGCGGTTCATGAATACCGATTTGTTCCATTAACCGAGGGTTGACCACGTGACTTGCCTTAGTTAGCACTTAACTTGCAGTTAACTTCGCCCATGAATAGCATTCCAGGGACACACAGACACGAAAATGGTGACACACCTCACCGCTGGAATGATTGATTACGTCAGGCAAGGGGGCTAATCATCGTCATCGTGAATAATAATAATAATAATAATAATAATAATAATAATAATAATAATAATAATAATAATAATAATAATAATGGATACTTGTAAAGCGCTTTAGGGAGGGAGCTCAAAGCACTGTACAAAGAACTAAACTACAAATGAGTAAGAATACACATTAAACACAATCCAAGAATAAGTGAATAATATTCAACATTAAAATAAGCATCAGTCAACACAAGCGTTAGAAGCAATAATTAATAAATGAGTTATCAACATGTAAAGAAGCACCTATCAGATACAAACATTAGAAACAATAATTATAATGAACACAAATAAATGAGCGTAATACGCCTTTCAACATACACATGAAACACAATATAAACTTCACATATACAATACAAGAACTCGAGATATTTATGTGTTAATTAAACAGAACAAATGGATCCAATCACACACATACACAAACGCACGCACGCACGCACACACACGCGCGCACGCGCGCGCGCACACACGTACTCATACACACTCACACAAAACACACATGCAGGCACACACACACACACAACACACACACACACACACACACACACACACACACACACACACACACACACACACACACACACACACACACACACACACACACACACACACACACACACACACACACACACTGACTATACACTGAATAGAATATAGTTTGTGTACACTACAGAGGGCAGTGGGCTAATCCCCGGGACAGCAGTAGAAGTAGGGTGGCGCAAACTCATCCTGATTTATGTCATCAACTCCGCTAAGATTCTTTTGCTTGAACTTTGCAATAAACAACAACCCAACAACAACAAAAAACTTTATATTCCTTTCCAAACTCCCACCCCAGCAACTACGTGCGCGCGAGCACGCACGCGCGCGCACACACACACAACAGACACAAACACTCAAACACACACACACACAGACTCAAACACACACACACACACACACACACACACACACGTGCACACGCGCACACACACACAAACGGTCACACACTCGCAAACACACAGAGAGAGGGAGAGAGAGAGAGAGAGAGAGAGAGAGAGAGAGAGAGAGAGAGAGAGAGAGAGAGAGAGAGGGAGAGAGAGAGAGAGAGAGAGAGAGAGGAGAGAGAGAGAGAGAGAGAGAGAGAGAGAGAGAGAGAGAGAGAGAGAGAGAGAGAGAGAGAGAGAGAGAGAGAGAGAGAGAGAGAGAGAGAGAGAGAGAGAGAGAGAGAGAGAGAGAGAGAGAGAGAGAGAGAGAGTTTTCTTACATGTATTTATCCTCTCACTCCTGTCCTGCATAAAGTCTATTCCTACAAAAGTGTGTCCATACTAACTTCTCTCCACTTTTCTTTTCAATCTTCTCCTCACCTAGTTTTGCGATCAGAACTCTTCTGAAGCAAGTCTGACATATGTCATTAAAACATGTCCTCCCAGCTTTCACCCTGATTTTCTTTTGTGTGCATGGATACTGCCATCTCTTTCTTCCGGCAATATAGGCCTGCAGACTTGGACGCAGCAACAGCAGAATCTTCCCCCCTATAGTGCAGGTTGCTATGCAGTAAAAATAGGGGTTCGCTCAATATGTTTACTAAAATTGATTTTTTGGTTTTGTTGCATTGATTATGGTACCCCAAACCGAAAAAGCACAGGGTTCAAATTTTCCAAGCCCCCTGCCCTCTTTGTGGGATGGTGGGGGGGTCTGGCCTTTGAAAACCTTATACCGGACGGAATCAATTTTAATTTTCCATATTCCTGCCTAATTTGCCTAACCTTTTATGTTTTACTGGTTCTGGGTATAATATGATATATATTTATTGTTCAGAAACTTAATTTGGACGATTTGTACTATTTAAGGATCTATTCAATGGGTTTGTAAACAACTTAAAAAACATTTGCCCCCAAAAAGTTCTGGTACAGTACCATTGCTAAATGAATATTTGATTGCTTTTGTTTTATTTGAATAGAATTATATGGCCCACTACATTTATCATATGAATCTAAATATTCTAATTCTATTGTGAGTCGGGAGGATGGGGTGTCCTTGTGACGCTGGTATATTGTGATTTATCAATGGCATCAACCTTTCAATAGACATTTTTTCATGGTGTAGATTTGGTTGTAAATATTTCCAACTGAATTTGTCTGTGAAAAAATGCCACTTAACGCACAACTTTTAACTATCAGCCCGAAGGGTTCTCAAGGAACAGGCACTATCAATTTGCATCAACTTTACACTCGTTTTTATTCATCAAACAGGTAACGTCAAACTTGAAACCCAAAGACTCTATTAATTTGAAACGTATATGTTGTATTTTTGTATGTTAAGCAGCATGTGTGAATGTTTCATTGTCCATATTTCCAGCCAGAACATTCTTCATGTTCATGATGATGGTCTTTGATAATAAAAGGACAATAGGGAACTCCGGCTACCATTTACAAGAGGCCGCAAATGTCTCATACAAATTGTTAAAAGTTGATTAGTATACTCAATTTATTATTGTAAGTGCGTTAACTCTTTCGCTGCCAGCCATTTTTCAGCTAAACAATACCATTAAACTTAACAGAGAAGAGGGGGGGGGGGGGGGGGGGGGGAAGTGCAATAGTGGGAATTTTTCTGACATATTTAACAGCCTGACCTCCAACAGGATCAACAGGGTCTTCGGATAACAGGCCCTGTTTTGATGCCTTTTAGTGACATGGGTGTTAAACCATTGAGGTGCATAAATGCGACATTGGCTGTGAAAGGGTTAATGTTCCGTCCGCATGACATTACCATGACCGCAATATTTTCATAGACTCTAATTGTTGATGCCATGTAAACACAGAGAATGAAAACAGTGTCAGATCTGCAACAGGCTTTCATAATTTAAAAAAAAAGTAAACTATGTGATTCTGGGTTACGAATTGCTTAAGACTAAAACTCGAGAGAAGACCAACAGTGGAAGCTTGTTGTGTCTCAAGAACATGCTATCAGCACCCATGAACAAAAGATGTCCTAACTAGCATCATACTTACTCATCGATTACCCTTTCATAGTGATTCTAAAACCAAACGGTCCAACTTTGAAGAAAACCACTCCCATGAAGAGGATGAAAACTTCATTACTCATTTGAAGGATCTGTTCACATAGCCATGTGACAAAAAGTGTTGGTTTTACTGATGCATCTCATTTCACCCTGTTACATTGGTACTGAGACATGTCTCAATTCCTTGACTGACAATAGGAACCACAGTCAACTCAAAATAAATTATTGGAACGAAGAATCTTCTGACACCTGTTGAAAACAAGACTTGATGAGCAGTCCCAGCCTCTTCATGGCAGTTGTTTTTTTGAAAATTACGCTGCTTGATTTTAATATTCTATGTAATGATCAGCGCAAATGCATTCTTTCCGGGAAAGTGTTTCAGTAAACCCCGTGTAAGCATAATGACCCTTTGGTCATGGATGATGAATGAGCTTTGTTTTTGTCTTGATTCTTCTAGATGCCTGTCAAAACAACTGGGCATTTACTAAAGCCAAGTATAATAGACCCTTATGACAGTCTGAGATTGTCTTTGTTTTTGCTGCTTTCGACAGGTTATGAAGCTTTTCCTTCAACAAAGTCATCCTATGCTGTATGCTGTGGTCATGGTATGAGTCCCTGTGCCTTCTGATTTGGGCTTGGTGTTTGGCGCCGGCGACAATATAGAAGTCACATCGTTCGCCAAATTGTCGCCTCGCCAAATTCTCTCTCTCTCTCTCTCTCTCTCTCTCTCTCTCTCTCTCTCTCTCTCTCTCTCTCTCTCTCTCTCTCTCTCTCTCTCTCTCTCTCTCTCTCTCTCTCTCTCTCTTTCTCTCTCTCTCTCTCTCTCTCCCCCCCCCCTCTGTATCTTTCTCTCTCCCTTTCCCATGGCGCATCCCCACTCTCTCTGCTAAAGGGATTTGGCATTGGAAAAGAAGGGAGATACAGAGAAATAGAGACATAGATTAAGAGACAGAGTGGGGAAAAAACGAAAGAAACAGACGCAACTGATTTTTGTGTGCTTTTCCGCGTTTTTAATGCAAAATGCAAATCCACACAATCCATGATAATAAAAAAAAGAACAAAGTTTAAATTTTATGCATACTTTCAGTACCAAAAATTCAATATAACTATAAAAAGGAAGAAAAGGCGATTTTTGCCCTTTTTTTTTACACCGGCAGTGAAAACATTAACACCTGGGCTTTTGTTATTCTGAGTATTTTCTTTTTGGCAGATGCTTGTTCTAATTGTGACTTTTATTCATTGCTCTCTCTTTACAACACATTGATCACATCAGTCTTAGTCTTTTTTTTTCCAATTAATTCATCTTTGAAAATCTGCCACCATGTTCCCGAGATATAGTCAGAGGCAGCAAAACTCCAGATTCCAGACCCTCCGATTTTCAGGTTCCACTGATATAATTGACCTTGACCTTGACCTTAATTGGTATACAAAATTCGGAAGCACCATAAGCCAAACCACCTTCATACCAAGTTTCAACCTCCTATGTTGACCAGTGCCAGAGATATGCCTCAAAATAGAATTTTGGATTTCAAGGTCATACATCAAGGTATCACCTTGAGCTTAATAGTTCATGTTCGGATATATTAAGGTGGCACACCACCACACAAAATTTGAAGCAATTCTATCACCTCTTTCTTAAGATATCCTTAGGACAGACAAAAGAGAAAAAAACGACCCTGCAATTTTCAGGGTCCAGATATCTTCTTGACCTTGACCTTGACCTCGATTGTTATATGATATACCTACATAACTACAGTGTATTTTACGGTATTGCAGGTTAACGACAAATTGTGCCGCGGTAGACAAAAAAGGTAACACCGCGGCACAATTTGTCGTAATTACGACAAATTGTACCGTTACGACAAATTGTACCATGAGATGCGGTACAATTTGTCGTAATTACGACAAATTGTACCGCTACAACAAATTGTACCGTGAAGTGCGGTACAATTTGTCGTCTTGTACCGTAACACATGCCACTGCTCAAAGACACGATGTCAAAAGATTATCACCTTCACTGACAGATAAAAAATGGAGGTTATTTTTTCTATACCGTATTTTGTCATAAAATATGAAAGAGACCTGTTAGACTCAATATGACAAATTGATCTAGGGATATAATCTTTCCTGACTTCTTAAGCATCTAAGACAAAAACCTGCATTCCAGGACAATGACGTTATGACATCATCAATGACATCACCCACTTGCCCCATGGCAGGCAGGAAAGGGGTTAAGGTCATAAAAGTAATCAATTCTTTATATTATCATGTTGACCTTGAGCCATTAACCCACAAAATGTGAAGTTTGTGACTGCAAAAGGCTGAAAACAATGACTAAAAACAAACAAGTTCACATGACCAAGGTCAAAGGTCAAGTTCAAAGTCCAAGGTCAACAAGGTGCTAATCAGTACTCCGAAACATCTAAAGCTAAGATGTCCACATACTAAATTTCAAGATTGTACCTTGTAGGATGTGGCCACAAGAAGAAATTAAAGTTTTCAAGATCAAACGTCAATGTCAAGGTTAGGGCAGTTGCATTTTCCCCCGTCTTTTAGTCTTGGTCATACACTGTCACACAAATTTTGATGTGATTCTGTTTAGCGGTTAGCAAAATATTATTTTTACAGGCCTCTGCAACTAGGGTTATTAACGCCCTTGAGAGTGAGAGTGACGCCCTTGCTGGTCAGTACTGACAAGGGAATTCACTCTTGCAAAAAGCAGCCATTTAGTGGCATCAAATAGGGTTATTGGCGAGTTATCCCCCTGTTTGGTCAGTACTGAACCATCTTCCCCCACCCACCAAGGGCATTCACTCTTGCAAAAGGTGTTCGTTGCAGACCGCAATAAACACAGACAAACACCTACACACAAAATGAAAATAACACAAACCAGACCGCAACTAGCTTATACTCCTTTATCCACTGTAGAGGGGCAAAGGACAATAAAGCTTACCACAGGACGTTTTGGAGACGTATGCAGGTCTGAAGTACCAGATTTCAAAAGATTCTTTGTTTTGACTGGCGTCAAATAGATTTGGAACATTGAAAGCAGTTATCTTCAAAACTATTCATGAGATTCAACTTTAATGGGCACTCTTTTATGGTAATTTTTCAACATATTACTTGTGTGTAAATGGGCTTATTTTCCATACATAACGACTGATTCTTATTCCTGAATCAATGCTGAATCCCTGGATACACATTTTATTGCGGTCAGTCCATTACTTTTAGAGATAATTAGGGTCAGTTTAGTGTCAGTTGTGCTGACATTTGCATATTGTACAAAAGCGGAAATAGCATTTTTAGCCATTTTTGCATCCCTGTGTTTTGAAAACTGTACAGTCTGATCAGACAGAAAACATTCGACATCCAACTGTTAGAAAAACCAAGTTTTAACTTTGAAAATGCATTAATATTTCAGATATGCGACTTCAAAAACGGCATTTTTTGCACTTTTCCAAAATTGCTATTACGGGCTTGTTTAGAAATATGTATTTGGTTTTTGGCTATCTTGAATTTTGACCGTTTTGTATATCTAATTGAATTCACCAATTTAAGCTTTGTCTGAGGATGAGCTATGAGTTGCGCATGATCGTAAATAATCGATCAGTTTATTTAAGCATCTCGTTAAGTCGTTATGCATGGAATACGTGGAGCAGCAGCAACAAAAACAGCAAAAAAACCGATCTTCATCTTCAAGCTCTTTTATTCTACCATTTAAAAACATTTGACTTTACAAAAGTATATTGTTTGAAATTTAAAGTTCATTCTCCACTGTGTGTGTCAGAAAAAGAAATGGAGACAGAAAAACGGATACATGAAGAGGAAGGTTAAGAGATTAAGAGACAGAGCAAAACAAATCCGAAATGGGACAAGAAAAAGAAAAGAACAGAGAACATGAAAAGAAAGAGAATGAGAGAATAAGATGGAAAAAAAAGAGAAACACAGGAAATGACAGGAACGGAGAGAGTGCATAAAAAATAAACAGATTTTTTTTTAAAGAACAGAGAGAGAAAAAGAAAGACATTACGAGTGAAAGGAACAACGTAAAAGAGAGATAAAGTGATATATAAAGAGTATTTAGAGTAATGAAAGTTAACGAATCATGTGGCGGTACCATAGCCGATGAGGTTTAACCGAGGCATGGTTACCGCTACACCTATCTATATTGTTAAAAACTCGGGACTTTACTGGTGTTGCACTGCCTCTGGGCATTGCAGCCAGTATTGTTCCCACCATCTTTGTATTTACAAATGTCCCATATGTGTCTATGACCGAGAGGACGTAAAACATCATTTTTACCACCACCAGGAAAGTTAACGAAAGTTATAAGAAAACAACATGCAAATAAAACAGAAATACACGTATAATACGAGAGCATACATTGATCTGAACTAAACGCCCACAGTAATCAAAGCAATTAATGTTTTTACTAGTTTCCTTCATGTGTATTGGCTTTTTTCTTCTTTAATAAAACTTATTTCGGATACAATATTCATGTTTTATGTATCACCTCCAG
This sequence comes from Phymorhynchus buccinoides, assembly GCA_017654935.2. Taxonomy (NCBI): domain Eukaryota; kingdom Metazoa; phylum Mollusca; class Gastropoda; order Neogastropoda; family Raphitomidae; genus Phymorhynchus; species Phymorhynchus buccinoides. Next base: position 18,414,070 of record CM065706.1, on the reverse strand, counting down.
TGAAATGGGCCAATGGCATAATCATTAGACCAGAAGTTCATAAAAGTCTCAAAAGACGTTCTTGATCATCTTCTAATAGAAAGTTAGTTTTATTGGCATATTGTAAAAGCTTTTGCTCAACATTGTTATTCTTTAGTGCTTGGACAGAGAGAGAAAAAGAACACAGAGAGAGAAGAGAAAGGGGTAAGATGAGAGCGGCAAAGAACAAAAAGTTCGGCACAGCCAACTGGATAGCCCGATAGCTGAAAATATCTCACACGCCTCGCCAAATTGTCGCAAAGGAGGTGACAATTTGGCGAGGCAACAATTTGGCGAAAAACACCTCCCTTCAACTCGAGTTAATCTTAAATGAATTGTAGTCTGTTAAAATAAACAAACAATGATAACATTGTACCTCTTGCCGCTTTTTTTAAAAGCTAGACTGCAATATAAACCCATTTGTTAGGTCTTTGAAATCGAAAATGTCGCCCAAATTATATTATTTCAATTACTGAACAAGACTCCTGATCTGACCGTCAGGCCTTTACAGAGTATGCCTTGGCATACACACTGGCTTCGGGGGGCTTTTTCTCTGAAGACAGCTCCGTAGAGCTTCTTTGCATTACTAACTACTGAACAACAAGAAGACAAAACACTCAGAATCATTCAAAACCTAAATTTGGTCAACCTGTTGCAAACAGTATGTGAATTTACAGAAAGGATAGAACTAGACTCTACCCGATATAGGGGTTGAACAGGCGAGATTCACCCTCATCCCGCAAAGGGGGTAGAGGGCTTGGAATGTTTTTTAGGTTTTGGGTACTACCTTAACCAATACAACAAAACAAAACAAAATCAATTTTAGCAAACATATTGAGCCAGATGACATAACATCCCTGACTAGGGTAGGGTTAGCCCTTCCCTTCCTTTTACTTGCACTCCATTCTGCGTCTCTTCGTCAATCTGTTTTCCTTTTCTTTAGGCCTACTCAGTCGGACTTTTTTTCAGCTTCCTGTCTGCAGTTGACAGACAACCAAAGCGGCTTAGGACTTGCACGTGGAAGAAAAGAGCCTGTGTAATTAAGTCTCGTAATATCAGCTCTTATCAGGAAGTGAAAGTAGGAAGCGGTGTTTTTTTAAAATTAAGCCAGTTCTACTTTGTGTTTGTTTTGTCTTCTCCTAGAAAGCAAACAACATGATATCCCTTATTGTGACAATATGTCGTGTTTTTCACCACATTAACTCAAGCTAAGGTTTTTTTAAAAATGAAACAGACTGCAACTTCACTGGAAATACACAATACAAACAAGCACACAACAACTGTAAAGTGACGTTATTTATTCACATGAGATACAACAAAACGCTAAGTTTCACCTACATTTGATCTGTTCATATCAAATTTCAAATTCTTGCCCATTTCGGGTTCTTTCCTCCCTAAAAGTGCCGTTTCATGTGAATTTCCCTTGAGTGCCATTTCTTTTGGTGTTCATTTCACCTGTGCCCATTCAGGCTCATTCACATTAAAGGCGTGTGCGCATGTACGCGGAAACCCATCCATAGACCCCATCAGCAAACGCCTCCCATTATATATATTTTTAAAATCTGGCATTAAGAAACCCCATAAATCCATCCGCATTTTCTGTGTATATGTGCACGCGCCACAATTAGAACAAATCCTCTCTGAGTTCAGATTCATTCACGATGAACACATTTCATTTCACTCCTAATAATAATAATAATGACAACTTATAAAGCGCTTACGGGGCTCTAAGCGCTTCACAAAAAAAGTAAAAAATCTGAGCAGAAACAACAACAAAACAACGCAACGCAGATTTTACGGTGCTGACACAAGACTCTGCACATTTATCATCATTTATAATTATAATTACTATTATTGTACTAGTTGTGGATTGGCACAACATGCTCAATGGCGCAACATGATCATCAACAGCAGTGCAGCAGGCACGCATGCAGAATCCGCACTTAGAAGTATCAGGTTCATTGATCATTGCAACAGGCACAATGGCGCAACACACACTATGGCACAACGCACACATTGATGCAACATGCACATTTGCGCACTCACACACTGTTGCAACACGCTTCTGGGCACAACATGCTAATTGTCGTTAATGGACAGTGACGTAAGATGCTCACTGCTGTGATTCATTGCTTATTGAACAAGTACAGGTTCTCTACATGTTTGCTTCTGCTGGCTTTTTGGCTCACGTCGTTTTTTAAAACAAAGTGAGTCTATAGTATCGTACATGTTCGGTTGTGTGTGTGTGTGTGTGTGTGTGTGTGTGCGCGTGCGTGCGCGTGTGCGTGCGTGCGTGCGTGCGTGCGTGCGTGCGTGCGTGCGTGCGTGTGTGTGTGTGTGTGTGTGTGTGTGTGTGTGTGTGTGTGTGTGTGTGTGTGTGTGCCTTCAAGTCACGACGATCAAAGCAGTCAGATACATCGGTAAGGAACAAAAGAAAGAAAATCATTTGTTGCAGAGATTACTGTTGTGTTGTGCCGAGTAGGAGATACTGGAAAGAAGACTCTCCATTAGATATACAAAAATGCTCTTTACCCTTGACTCAGTCACACTCTTCAAACTAAAGAAGACTCTCTCTCTCCACTGAAACATTAACGTTGTCATTTTCTCAAAAAAACATAAGATGTTAGAGGGTTAATGTTAGCAGGATACTTGACTTTGACGTGAGCCTTCAAGTCATGACGATCAAAGCAGTCAGATACATCGGTAAGGAACAAAAGAAAGAAAATCATTTGTTGCAGAGATTACTGTTGTGTACGGAGTAGGAGATACTGGAAAGAAGACTCTCCATTAGATATACAAAAATGCTCTTTAAAAAGAAACACAAGACTTCAGGTGTGTAGGTACCGTCGTTAACTTATATTTTCTGTAACATGTGTAGTGTGTAGTGTGTGCGTTGACGGCCCGGTTGTTTCGTTTTATTTGCGCCTTTGAGTAACGGTTGTTCGTGTTCATTCGCACATCATCTTTGGGCATGCAATACTTAGCCTACCGCACTTCCGGCAACAAGGCCTAGGCCTAGAGAATAAGATACCACGCCTTACCTCATAATCAAGACGACGTACTTAACATTTAGCCCACATTCATTTCAGTCTTGAAAAATAATAATTTTCTAAGAGTAAGAGGCTTCAGCCTACAGGCAAAGACTGTAGGCCTACTACAGTCCGTAGACCCCCTTCACCCCCTTATCCCGGCGGGGGGGGGGGGGGGGGGGGGGGGGGGGGATTGGTCACTATATTTTTTTCTGAAAGCTTGGTCAATATGCTTTTCAATTTTACTTCAAATCAAATCAAATCATCTTTATTATCTCATAACTGAGAAATTGCAGCCAGGTGCACATAAGAAAAAAAACAGCAACAATAAACACATTTATCAACAAACAACAAAAACCACAACAACAATAAACACATTTATCAACAATTAAAGAATATAAACTAATAACTAATAACACTGCAATATTGTAGTTAACAAACTGGACGAATACGAATACAAATTCAATCCCAAGGAGATGGACAGGCTGCTCAGCAAAACAATCACTCAATGCAGTGCATTAAGAGTTCAACAGATGAATTGATCTTGGTAAGAAAGTTTTCTGTGCTCTTATTTTCAGTTTTAGAGTTCTGTATCGACGGCCCGATGGTAATACTTCATAGTATTTTGCCAGAACATGACTGTTATCATTAAGAATTTTCCTGGCTTTCTTGACTACTTGTCTGTCATACAACTCTTGCATACCACTCTGCCTTGCACCCACAACTTTACTACACACATTCACCATATCACTCAACACACGCTTACTTTTTACACTCAAGCTTCCATACCAACAGATAAATGACACAGTAAGAACAGATTCAATGCAACATCGGTAGTAGGTTTGAAGAATATCTGAACAGACACCAATATTCCTTAGCCTCTGTAAACAAAAGATCCTGGACTGACTCTTCTTATGTATATGCTCAATGTGTTTATCAAAAGTAAGTTTCTTGTCTAAAACTGTGCCTAGGTATTTGTACTCATCAATTCTTTCAACCGTTTCACCATCAATTTCCAAATGTGGCACTGGCACTGGGTTTCTACGAAAATCTACAAGCAGTTCTTTTGTTTTAACAACATTTAAATCCAGATAATTATCTTTGCACCATGAACAAAACCTTTTGACTTCACTGAAGTACACAGAATCAGAGTTTGACAAATCTTCGATGGCAGAATCATCTGAGTATTTAATGACAGGTGTTTCTTCAGTGCCTCTACAGTCGTTTGTGTACAATGTAAAAAGAACTGGGGACAAAACTGTTCCTTGGGGGGCACCTGTAGAAGTCGAACGTTCTGAGGAGATTGCAGATTGAAAGCGGACAGACTGAGTTCTATTGCGTAGGAAATTGGTTATCCAGCTTGGGGTTAACATTCAGGTCTAGTAGTTTCTGGGCCAGTAAATGGGGCTGTATTGTATTGAAGGCAGAGGAGAAATCGATGAATAAAATACGAACAAAAGAGTTGGGGGTATTTAAGTGAAGAAAGGCATTGTGAAGAAGGGTCAGTAAGGCATCGTCTGTTCCTCTACACCGTTTGTAGGCAAACTGAAAGGGGTCAAGGAGTAGGTTAGTAAAAGAAAGAAGGCGATGAAGGACGATCTTTTCAAAACATTTCATGGCAATAGACGTTAAGGCAACAGGGCGGTAATCGTTCAGTGTGGCAGGGTTCTTTTTCTTAGGGACAGGAGTAACTGTAGAATTTTTCCAGATACATGGTACAACACAATCACGTAAAGACCAGTTAAATAGAGAACAAAACACACCACACAATTGAGAACAGCATGCTTTCAACAATCTTCCACACACATTATCTGGTCCCACAGCTTTCCTCACATTTAGTTTCTGAAATATGGACTGAACATCTCTTTCTTGAACCTCAAATTCATGATCTTCATTTGCATTGATAATAATTTTTTCTCTTAACTGTGATGTTACCCCGTTTAGATCTCCCTCTAGATCATTTCTTTCAAACCGACAATAAAAGTCATTTAGCTCATTAGAAAAATCCTTCTGTTCTTCTCTGGTCATTTGGCAATTTGCTGTTCGTTTTTTTGATTGGCCAGTTAGAGTTCGAAGCCCATCCCATGCATCTAAGATTCTGCCTGTCTGAAACTGCTGTTCTACTTTATCTTTATACTCCCTCTGCCCCTTCCTTAACTCCCCTCTAAGTTTAGATTGAACCACTTTTCTTTCTCTTTTATCTCCTGTTTGAAAGGCTACTTTCTTCTCATTTAAAACTGATTTAATAGACTTGGAAAACCACGGTTTGTTGTTGGGAAAAATCTTTATAGTCTTTGATGGAATGATCATATCTTCACAAAAATTAATGTAAGACGTAACAACATCAGCAGCTTCATGCACAGTTTCACAGGAATCAGTCAGCACACTCCAGTCAGTACATTCAAAACAACCCCTCAATTCATCCACACTCTCGGTCGTCCACTCTTTCACGCTCTTTTTCACCACAGGTTCAGTTTGTATTTTGGGTCTGTAGGCAGGGATAAGTTGCACGGTGTCGTGGTCGGAAGCACCCACTGGTGGTAGAGGTAGAGATCTATATGCATTGGGAATATTGCCGTAACATAAGTCAATAGTCTTCTTCTGACGAGTAAAACATGTCACATACTGTTTAAAAGAGGGTAGAGTTTTACGCAAGTCACAGTGATTAAAGTCACCAACGATGAAGCAGGGGGCATCAGCAGAAATCAACTGTAGCTCTCTGACGACAGCAGCTATCTCCCTTCCAGCGCGTACAGCAGAGGTCTTGTCAAACACAGGGGCATACACAACTGTCAAAAAGACACGACCAAACTCGCGAGGAAGATAACGCGGCCTGAGAGACACAGAGAGCAGTTCAATGTCTTGTGTACACACACGCTTCTTTACGGTTACATTCGCACTATCACACCAGCTTTCATTCACATATAAGCAAACACCACCACCCATTTGCTTTCCCACTTTCTCACAGTCTCTATCAACTCTGTACGGCACACCAAAACCATCAATTGCAACATTCTCATCACGAACTTTCTCAGTCAACCAAGTTTCCGTAAAACAGAGTACACATGAGTTTCTATATTCACTTAGAAATTGACAATTTGCCTGGATTTCGTCTAAGTTACAGTTCTTTCCGTTCGGGTTGATAGATCTGACGTTTGATAGAATCATGGGGTAGGGGCAGTTTAGATCTGTTTCTTCTCATTCTTCTTCTCACTCCTCCTCTCTGTCCCCTCTTTCGTTCTTTCTTCTTTCTAGCCGTACTCTCACTCTCACTTTCACCAATCATTTCAGCAGGGAATAGTTGTCCAGAAATGGTCGAGATGTCATGGGCAGTTTGAAGACAAAGTAGAAATTCACGATCGTAGCGCAAAGCACCGGTACTAGATCTACCTTCCTGCTGCCCGCCATATCTCTCACCAGGCGTCACAAGCACAGTCAAAACACATGTCCGAAATACAACTATGACGATGATTAGAATCTTTACAAATGACACAGTCTCCATCTTTACAACTTATAATTCATCTGCATTCAACTAAAAGTTCAGGAAACAGATAAAGATAATAAAACAAGATGAAATATACAGAGACAAGTGCACCTGAGCGTCGCCCCTTGAGAAGCGCCACCTATGGAATCTTGTTTGCCAAATATAAAAATAGGGCTCCACTATGTTACATGCGCATACATATAATTAAATTTTAAAGAAAGGGGTAGGGGTAATTTAATGCATAGAAATAATTTTAATTTACACAGTAAAATTAAAATTAATTCTGTTTTCAGATGCACAAGTGTCTACACAAGTGTCTACATAACAGTATTCTCTCTATACAGGCATGGGAATTGTCATGGGAATTCCCATGCCTGCTATAGTAATAAAAAATCAGGACGTGAGCCTTGAAGGCTTTGCCTCTTGTTTAATGATAATCTGACGTAATTAAAAGAATACAGAAACCAAACTACTCTGACGTCTTAGACAATAGCAGATTTTATCAGAAGTGATAAAAGCAGTTTTAATTACTGTGACGTCTACAATCACAAAGTCACGTCTTAGCAGATAGACTTTGTGATTCTAAACAACACAGTACGTATGTTTGAAGATGACTAGAATAAAACATTTAAGAAAATAACTTTGATTAATATAATTATGCATTTGACAGATTTGGAATACAACCCGTCTGGAAGTCAACGTTTGTCGTTCGTCTTATCAAAATTACTTCCGGTTCGAAAGTTACTTTGCATAATTATTGTTTCCGGTTTATCATACACTCCATAACTACAAATTATTCTAAACTTACATAATCTTGATTTATTGCAAAAAAATTCAGATCCCCCATCACTAAGCAAAAAACAAATGACCAACTAGAGCGTAAAACGCTAGATGAACAACCAGCCGCGCTGCAGCATTTTCGGTTGCAGTGATCTTGACCTTTGACCAATGACTTTCATGTTCGAACATGGCCTCGATATCCTAACTACCTAGTACCTACCTTTGTGGAAAATGTCAGCGTCCTATGTCTCAGAGTGAGAGACAGAGAGAGAGACAGAGAGAGCGAGAGACAACAGAGAGAAAAGCCACACCAAACAGCACAACACATGACTTGCACTCCTCAAACACATGCAGATTACATGCTGGTTTACTTCATTCCTTGCTAGACAGCCAGTAAAGCGCGTTTCTCTCTGTCGTCTCACTCTAAGCGCAATTTTTGTTAGGGCAGCAGTCACTGACTCGGGTTTATCGTGCACAAGGCAAACACATTACCTCTGTGCCACTCTACACAACAAAGGACATGAATGATCGTAATAGCCCGTGGTAATACTCAAATTCAGTTAGTTAAATGATTTATCATTTTAGCAATTTACATTATTTTTCTTACCCAAGAAAAGCATTAGATGCTATATTTATTAGAAGAAGGGGGAATTTGTACACGGGAGGGCAGATCAACCAAGAGGGGGGGGGGGGGAGCAAAGAGAACCCGAGTCTAACCCCCTTAACCTTCCACTTACCCCCTTCCACCTGCTTCAAAGCCTGGAACCCGACAGGGATTCAATGCTTTATGATTATATTTATAAGTTGCATTTATAAAATGTAGATATTAAATGGACAACGATTCTTACATGCTCCCTCAATATAGGGTCCCCCTCATCCCCGTCCCTCATCCCCCGAGTCAAGCAGAGAAAGGCGTCGCTAGAAGAGGGTGTCCTTCTACACAAAGGCGGGGGGACTCTGAAGTTATCCGAATGGGAAGCAATTACGCGACTACGAAGTTTTGTTAAGAGAGAGTTGTTTATGTGTTAAATCTGATACAAATTTCAAAATAAAGGATCCCCGAGGAGGTTTTAGAGATCCCTCTACGAGAGGGGCCTGTTACGTTTTACAAATTTGTGGTAACGGTACATTTGTCGTAAATTACGACAAATTGTACCGCATCTCCACGTACAATTTGTGTAAACGGTAAAATGTGTAATACGGACAATTGTGCCGCGGTGTTACCTTTTTGTCTGCCGCGGACACAATTTGTCGCTAATCCTGTAATACCGTTAAAATACTACATATGAGGCAAAAAAAACTGGCAGACGGCTGGTCTTAAGCTTGAAATATAAAACAAGGGCATCGCCGAGCGGCAGCAACGCGGAGTAGCTATATGCCTTTGCCGCTACGCCCCTCTGCTCCCCTTCCCATAAATCTTAGCCAGCGATTTGTCAAACCGTCATTTAGAGATATCCCGGGACAGACAATTCACCGACCCTCCATATTCGGGTCCACCGACTCAATAACCTTGACTTGGTCCGGTACACAATTACACTATAAGCTATCCCTATATACAAAGTTTCAACATCCCAAGATTATTGGTGCCCGAGATATGACTAAAAAAAGACGTTCGGTTTTCCACTGTCATACTCAAGGACTGACTTGACCTCCATATTCATGTTCGGAATCTTTCCTGTACCACAGAAAATTGAAGCAATCTGCAACAATGTTCCCGAGATATCGTCAGAGGCAGCAAAACTCCCAGATTCAGGACCTAGATTTTCAGGTTCACTGATATAATGACTTGACCTTGACTTAAGTGGTATACAAAATCGGAAGCACCATAAGCCAAACATCTTCATACCAAATTTCAACCTCCTATGTGACCAGTGCCGGAGATATGGCATCAAATAGAATTTTGGATTTCAGGTAAACTACCTTGAGCTTACACCACACACAAACTTTGAAGCAATTCTATCACCTCTTTCTTAAAGATATCCTTAGGACAGACAAGAGGAAAAAAAACGACCATGCAATTTTCAGGGTCCAGATATCTTCTTGACCTTGACCTTGACCCGATTATACAAGTGTATAACAGTGTATATGATACACCACA